>JAPTJF010000046.1:71385-226809 GCA_029339195.1 Micractinium sp. NFX-FRZ | reverse complement strand
GGGGGGGGGGGGGGGGGGGGGGGGGGGGGGGGGGGGGGGGGGGGGGGGGGGGTTTTTTGGGGGGGGGGGGGGGGGGGGCAGGAATGTGGTGGTGGAGCACAGCATAGTGCCGCTCAGGGGAGTTGCTGGGGACGAGGGCGTCCAAGCCGCATGGAGGTAGCCTGACGGGGATGAGGTGCGGCATGCAAGTGGGTGAGTAGGTGGGACATGCGGAGGAGAAATGAGGAAGCTGGAGCAGGGGCCAGGAGGCAAGGAGATGGATAGTTGTGTATGAGCAGGCACCACGTGCAGGCAAGAGCACTGGTGAGGCCAGCGGCTGTGCATGCCTACCCACTGCGCGGCAGTGTACGTCACAGCAGGGGCGGGGCAGCAGCGTGACTAGGCAGCTTAACGGCAGTTGGAGGGCAGGGGGCGCGTCATGCTCGCTCCCAACCCACGCGGCCATCCAGGCCACAGACCCAGGCACCTTGAACTGCTGGCGGATGCCGCCCGGCCAGTCGTCCAGGTCTGTGGCGCCGATGAGCGGCAGCAGCAGCTCCACGCGCTGCCGCTTGACACCCGCCTCCCAGGCCCGTGCACACGCCGCAACTGCCTGCTGCACCGTCTCCTGGGGTCCGCGCGGCACAGGCAGCGGAGCAGGTGCGCCTGTGGAAGCCGCCTGTGCGGGCTGCGGCGCCGCTGCTGACACCACCACCTGCTGCCTGGCTGGGCGGCGGAGGGCGCGCAGGCGTGGCGCTGCCGCCGCTGCACCCGGCGGGGCTGCACCCGCCCTGTGCTGGCCTGCTACCGCGCCAACGTGCTGCAGCGCTGTGATTGTGAGCGCAGCCTGCATGTTGTGTGGTTTGCTGCCGCCGCCTGTGGTGCAAGAGAGACGGGACGGCGTGGTAGTGGCGACAAGGGAAGTCGTGAACAGGCCTTGGATCGGTGATCACAGGGCATCAAGCTGCATGGGGAGGTGTGAAACGGGCAGGAAGGACCTTCCTGCGCTGCTGGCGCCACATCGGCAGATGAGACTGGTGAAATGCTATCCACCCTTTTCGCATTTGGAGCAGCACCCCTGGCCTAATAGAAGTTGGTAATCTCGCACGGGACCCGCCGGAGGCACCCAGCTGCACGCTTGAGGTTGCACCGTCGTTATGGCGAGCTCCCTGGCCCTGTCGGCCCAGGCTGGCGCTGCCCAATGCGCTGCATCGGCCCGTCGCGCAACGCCCTTCAAGGCAGCAGCGGCGGTGCTGCCTCGCAGGGCCTTCCTGTCTGGCGCCGCGCTCAGCAGCAAGGTGAGGGGCACTGAGGGTGTGTCGCCTGTTTTTGTATGAATTGTTGCTCTGGCCGGCTGAGGAACCCCAGCAGGCTGCCGCCACCGCCGCTGCCTGCCGCCACTGCCACCGCCACGCTGCCCATACCCATCCCGGTCATCCGGCCCTCGCCTGCAGGCGGGTAACTCTGCAGCTGCGCCGGCATGCCAACGACGGCGGTGCGCGGCACCGGCGGCCTCCGCCGAGGCGCCGGCCGCCGACTACCGCCAGCGTGCGCCCAAGGACGTGCGGGTGCTGGTGGTGGGTGCTACCGGCTACATCGGCAAGTTTGTGGTGAAGGAGCTGGTGAAGCGGGGGTACAACGTGGTGGCCCTGGCACGCGAGCGCTCCGGCGTCGGCGGCAAGCAGACGCAGGAGGATGTGCGGCGCGAGCTGGCGGGCGCGGGTGCGTGCGCGGCACGCCAGCCTGGCTGGTGTGGATGGAGGGCCGGCTGTGCGGCTTGCTTGAATGCCGTGCAGCACACAAGCAGGCTCCGGGTTGCCGTTGCAGAAGCAGCATCCAGCCATTGCATGCCTGCACTGGTGTCCCTGGGCCGCCGCATGGAGCGTTGCAGGCAGGGGAGTAATCCGCCCCTGCCATCGCTGGTTCACGACAGACCTGTGCCACCTGCCTGCTGCGCTGCAGACGTGCGGTTTGGCGACGTCATGAGCATGGAATCCCTGGGCAAGGTGGCGTTCAAGGACCACGTGGATGTGGTGGTCTCATGCCTGGCCAGCCGCACAGGTGGGTGGACCGCTGGTGCTGTGCATGGCTGCCTGAGTGTGGGGGACATGTTCCTTGCCTTTCCTTTCCTTCTGTACCTGCATTTCACGAGACACCAGCAGGTGGGGCGTGCCTGTCCTGGCCTTCCCCTTCCCTTTGAGGACCAGCTCCTCCTCACACCTGCGGCTGCCGCTCCCTCTGTCCCACGCCTCCCCCACTGCCGCAGGCGGCATCCAAGACAGCTGGGACATTGACTACCAGGCGACGCTCAACAGCATGGAGGCGGGGCGCAAGCAGGGCGCCTCCCACTTTGTGCTGCTGTCAGCCATCTGCGTGCAGAAGCCGCTGCTGGAGTTCCAGCGCGCCAAGCTGGCGTTCGAGGAGAAGCTGCAGGTGGGAGGGCTGTGCGGGCGCAGCCGCGAGTGGTTACTGAGCTTGTAGTTTATAGTTGGTTCATCAGGCGGCTTGGAGCTCTGTAGCTGGCTGGCAGGCAGGCAGGCTGGCAGGCAGGCAGGCAGTTCGCGTCCGCAGCTGCGAGGGAGCCTGGCATGCCTGGGCTGCAGGCTGCTGTCGCTGCCAGCACTGGCACACTTATTGCCTGCTTGCTTTTCCACCTCCCCTGTAGAGCGCTGGCGACATCACCTACTCAATTGTGCGCCCCACCGCCTTTTTCAAGTCGCTGGCGGGACAGGTGTGTGTGTGATGTCAGCTGCAGGGAGGGTGCGCGGGGCGGGGCGCTTGCAGGGTGGACGCAGAGGAGCTGCAGGCAGCAGAGGGAACCACCATGCCGCTGGCTGCATTCTGCACTGCAATCAAGCGCGAGGGCGGCGCTGGCACCCCACCTGTCTGCCTGCGGGTTTTGCCAGCTGTCACCTGCCATCACCCTTGCCAGCTGTCACCTGCCATCACTCTGCGGCTGACATCCCTTGCAAATGCCGCCCGCAGGTTGAGCTGGTGAAGGATGGGAAGCCGTACGTCATGTTTGGCGACGGCACCCTGGCAGCCTGCAAGCCCATCAGCGAGGCGGACCTCGCGTCCTTCATCGCAGACTGTGTGACAGAGGTGCGTGGCGCCGGTGTGTTGTGCTGGAGCTGATGCATGAGTGTGCGGAGTGGACCAGTTGCTGACGCCCCGTGGAGCACCGCACTCTGAGGAGGAGCATCCACCTCTGCAACGTTGCATACTCGCTGGCCTGCCACTGCGTGCGTTCACCCCCTGGTTACATCGGTCCCTCGCCTCCCCTTGCTCACACGCCTGCTCCCTGCAGACGGACAAGGTGAACAAGATGCTGCCCATCGGCGGGCCCGGCAAGGCACTGACGGCGCGCGACCAGGCGCAGCTGCTGTTTGACGCTGCGGGCGTGAAGCCCTTCCTCTTCCCGGTGGGTTTCAGCCGCGTCTGTGGGCGCTATGTGAAGCGGCAGGGCGGGGAGGCAGGAGCAGCATGCAAGGGGCCGGCTGTGGCCCCGTCGCTCCCTTGCACACCGCTACATTCCTCTTCCAACTGCCCTCTGCTGCATCCCACTCCTGACTCCTGCTGGCTTCTGTACCTTCTGTCCCCCTTTCTTGGCCCCCCAGGTGCCTGTGTCCCTCATGGATGGCATCATCGGCTTCCTGGACCTCCTGGCCAAGGTCTTCCCCCAGCTCAAGGTGCGGGGGTGCAGCATGCATGGGCAGGGCAGCGCAGTGGTGCACCCCGGGTTGTAATAATCGCGCCGGCCAGACGGCGGGTTGTATGACACCACTGTGATAGTCGTGCACGGTGATCACGCTCTGGGTAGCAGGCAGGGGTTGTAAGCCGTACCGCAAGGAGAACTGGGTGCTAGGCAGGCAGGAGGCGGGCATTTCCCGACGTACGGCGCACCTGTGCTCCCCCACGCTCCTCTTCCTGTGCACAGGATGGCGCGGAGTTTGGCAAGATTGGCAAGTACTATGCCGTGGAGTCGATGCTGCTGTGGGACCCCGTGGAGCAGCGGTACCTGGCGGAGGAGACGCCCAGCTACGGCAACGACACGCTGGAGGACTTCTTCAAGAAGGCGGTGAAGGAGGGGCTCAAGGGACAAGACCTTGGGGACGCGGCGGTGTTTGGGGTGGGCAAGACGTATGAGGGAGAGAAGTGATGGGTCTGCACTTGGCTCCCCCAAGCACCCCCTGCTGCCCGTCGCCGCGAGGGTGGGTGCCCGTGACGGAGCGCCCCCGTGTACGCACCCCCCACCACCCCTGTCTGTTTTATTTCTGTCCTGTCTCCGTTTCATCCGCATTGATGTAATAGCAGAGCAAGCAGGGTGCTGCGTGGATGCCAGAGAGGCGGCACCTGCATGTGGGAGGGGTGCCTGCCGCCTGCCGCTGCGCATGGGGTGGCAGCGGCACCTTGTTCCCACCTTGGGAGGGCGCTTGCACGCTTGGCTGTCCTTTTCCACGGCTGCCCTCTCTTACGCGGCTGATCTCTCTTACGGGAGCCACAGCCCTGGGCAGTGGCCAGTGGGCACTCGGCTCAACGCTGAGCAGTCATTCGCAGATGGCAGCGACGCGTTGAGCGGCGATGTCAGTCGTGTCCCCCAGCGCCGCGGAAGCCGCTTTGATCGCTAAGAAGGACAGCAACCTGGCGCGGCGACCAGCGGCAGGCGAGCGGCTTGCGTTTGGCAGGCCCTCCAGCAGCCAGGAGGACGAGCAGGCGGCCACCATGTTCCGGGTGAGCTAGGGAACGTGCGGTAGGGGGGGGCAGGGAGCTGGTCCACAAGCCCCCGCTGCCTGCCGCCAATACCGCCGGCGCCGCCGCACTGCTGCGGGGTCGCTGCTGGTCCTGCGGATGCTGCACCTGGTGCTGCTGCTCATGTCATCCTGCTGCATATGCACTGTTCAATACACCGCAGGCAGCAGCGGCTGCAAGTCGGCTGCCTGCACGCTGCTACCGACTTGCCTACGCTTGCAACTTGTTGACCGTTGGGAACAGCCGCGCCTCTTTCCTCGTTCCTCGCAGCCCAGCAAGTCGGGCAAGCAGCTGCAGCTGGAGCCCCGGTTCAGTGACCCACTGGACACAGCAGACAGCAACACAGCGGTGGAGTGGGAGGTGAGCTGATGCAGGCGGGCGGCGTGGCAACGGGCTTGGGCAGGGAGCGGGGGAGCGCTCCTGGGCCTGGGGCCCTGGGCGGTACGGTTGTACACTACAATCACCGCTCAATTATGCCAAACTCGCCAACGTTAACCTACTTTCTTGCAGCGGGAGCCCATCCTGAACCTTGTCACTGCGGTGCTGGGCGCTGGTGTGCTCGGTGCGTCCCGCTGCTGGGTGCTGGGTGCTGCAGCTGTCGAGCTCAGCTGGGTGCTGCTCCTTCTGGGTGCTGCTCCTTCCTGGAGGATATCATGCCTCGCCTGGTGGTTGCCTGCTTGCATGTCATTGCGGGCTGTTGCTGACAAACTGCTGTGGCCAAAGAGATGTTGCTCAGTGCTGCCTGCTTGCTGGCTTGTTTGCTGACCCGCCTGCCCCCTACTGTGGTCCCCCCTTCCCCACCCCCCTCCTGGCCCCTCGCAGGCTTCCCCTTCTGCTTCAGGACATGCGGCCTGCTGCTGGCGGTGCTGCTGGTGCTGGTCACGCTGGCAGCGGCGGAGCTCAGCATGCGGCTGCTGCTGATCAGCAGCCAGCTGACGGGGAAGCGGTCTTACGAGGAGCTGGCACGGGCCTCGTTTGGGCGGGTGGGCCAGTGGGCAGTGGACTTGAGCATCATAGCCATGAACATTGGCAGCGTGGTGGCATACCTGAACATCCTCACAGACACCATTTCCAGCGTGGCAGGTAAGATGGAGCCTGGGTGCTGGGGCCGGGGGGAGACGGGGGAAATGGGTGCTGTCACGGCCGTGCAGTGCAGTCACGGTGTGGGTGGCTGGGTGCGTTGTTGGGGCAAAGGCGCATGGTGGGTGCGCGTGTGCTGTCAGGGGCAGGCGCGCCACGGGTGGGTGCATGGAGGGCACTGGTTGAGGCATGCTGGCAGCCTGGACCGCAACCCTGCCACGCCCCCGCCACCCTGCCCCTGCAGGCACGGTCATCCCCCCTGGGGCGGAGCCGTCGCGCAACATCATGCTGGGGGTGGTGACCATGGCGGGCTGCCTGCCCGTGGCGTTGTTTGTGAGGAGCGGGCAGCTGCTCAACGCCGTCAACTCTGTGTCCATGGTCTTCCTCCTCTTCTTCTGCTGCATCATCGCCCTGCTCCCCTTCTCGCCCACACCCAACTCGGGTGCGCATGCTGTCGGGGGTGCCAGTGCACGCTTGGAACGGTTGGCTGGCTGGGTGGATGGGCGAGAATTGTGGGCAGCCAGAGAATGCTAGCTGCTGCTCTGTCATGTCATGTCGCCCGCATGCATCCCATGCCGCACGGCTTGCCCCCCCTGCACACCAGACGTCGTACCACCCCCCAGCACGCCCTGCTGGCCATGACTTCCCTCCCACCTCAACCTCCCAACCCACCCGCTCTCCCTGCACAGGCGAGCTGGCGTGGTGGCGCTGGGAGGGCGTGCTGGTTGCCTTCCCCATTGTCTCCTACGGCTTCACCGCCCACCAGTACCTCTTCCAGATCTACCCCGCCTCCCAGCGCCCCTCCATGAAGAAGATGACCACCGCTGTGCAGCGCGGCATGCTGCTCAGCGCACTCATCTACATGGCAGTGGGGGCCTGCGGATACGGCGCCTTTGGGGAGAGGTGCGCGGCATGCTGCCTGGGTGTGGCATCTCCACTGGGTGGGCAGCCCTGGCATCCATGCTCCAAGTGCTCCTCTGGCTGGCCGCGCCCTGGATCTGCCCATGGATGCACATTCACAGCAGCCAGCAGCACGGTGCCGTGCAACCATCCACAGCCGCCTGCCTGACGCCGCGTACTCCCGCAACACTTTATTGCCTGCCCATCTGACCCCACCTGCGTGCATGCCCGGCTGGCCTTGACCCCTGCCTGCCATGCCCCGCCTGACCATGCCGGCCCCCGGCCCCCTGCAGAACCGCTGGTGACGTGCTGCGTAACTTTGGCGGCGTGGGCGCGCACGGCGTGCGGCTGCAGGCGGAGCGCGTGCTCAAGTACGGCTTTGGTGTCTCCCTGCTGGGCGTCATCCCCCTCACCGTGGTGCCGCTGCACACCACGTTTGCGCCCTGGCTGGCGCTGTGCAGCCCGAGCTTCGGCGCGGCGGCCAAGCAGGCGGAGGCGGCGGGGCTGGGGCCCTTGGGGGTGCAGCTGTCGCCGCTGCAGGCAAACCTGCTGACCACCGCCATCCTGGGTGAGGATGGTGGTGGGGAGGCAGGAAGGAGGCAGGAATGGGGGCATGCTGGGTTGCATTGCTTGGTCTATGGGCAACTGCTTGATGGGCTGTAAGGGCAGCCTGGAGTTGCGTGCATGGCTGCCGCTGGGCTGCCGCCCACCTCCTCCGCAGCTCGTTCCCTGCACACGCTGCCGCCACGCCCACACATTGAAAGCAATCATGAGCCATAGCAGCGGCTGCTGCCCTGCCCGCCTGTTGCTGCTGCTGCCTTGTGTTGCCCACCTGTGCGCGCCCTGCCCTGCTCCGGCCGCGCTGCCCCCGCCCGCGCCCGCAGGCGCCTCCTGCGCCATGGCGGTGCTGCTGCCCAACGTGGAGTTTGTGTTTGGCCTGGCGGGCTCCACCGCCAGCACCCTCATGGCCTTCATCATGCCGGCAGCCATCTTCCTGAACGTGACGTCAGGGCAGCGCGGCCTGCTGGGGCACTCGGTGGACATGCTGCGGGGTGAGGAGGGGTTGGCCGGGGCGCCTGGGGGAGCAGGAGTGTGGGGTGCGGGAGTGCATCGGATGGGACACAGTGCTGCAGGTGAGCCATGCCGTGCCGTGCCATGAAGTGGAGCAAGCATGTGGGGGCATTAGCCGCCTTGGAGAAGTGCCCACCCCCTGCCTGCAAATCTGCTGCAACCTTGCTTGTCGCTGTGCTGGCGTGCCCGCAGGCACCGGCACGTGGCGGCAGCGGCGGCGCATGGCGGGCGCGCTGCTGTTGTTTGGATGCATGGCGGGGGTGCTGTGCACGCACGCGCTGGTGGTGTCGATTCAGGAGGAGCACGAGGTGGTGCAGCTGGCACAGGTGAAGGGGCGGGAGACGCTGGCGGTGCAAGCAAGCGCGGGGGCAGGCAGGCAGGCAGCGCATGTCAGAGGCAGCAAGGGGGGACGGCACGCCCTGGAAGCTGCTGCGGCTGTCACTGGCGGTGTGCTGGCTCTTATTTGCTCAGCTGTGCACTGCACATGACTGCCAGGTCCCTCTCGTGTTCTCAGCCTCTGAGGTAGCTCCAACAACCCACGGGTGGCGCTCCTCACCCCCACCCTCAGCCTGCCTGCTGCCCCTGCTCACCCGCCTTGTGCCCGCTCCCCTGCAGGAGCTAGTGCGTGAGGAGACCAAGGTGGCTGTGGCAACCCAGACAGAGGCCAAGGCCAAGCAGGTGGCAGAGGCGGTGGATGCGGTGGTGAAGGCGGCGCAGGAGGTGGAGACGGCCAAAGTGGAGGCCTCGGGGCAGGCTGAGAAGCTGGCTATGGCGGCCCAGGTGCGCTGATGCCGCTGCCCCTGATGCTGGTGCAGATGCGGATGCTGCTGCCGAGCTGGATGCTGCTGGTAGGCCCCTGTTGCTGTCGCTGCTGGCAGGCTGCTGCTGCTGCTGCTGCTGCTAGAGCTGGAGCATCGCTGCTGCATGAGGTGATGAGCTGCACTTGCTGCTGGAGCTGGAGCTGGCAGGCTGATGCCTGCGGGCTGCCACTGAGGTCTGTGCCTGCTGGTCCTGGGGTCGGCCTGGGATCTGCGACAGGTGCGGCAGATGTACGCTGCCACCTGTGTTTCCGGGATCCACAGCTGCAAGCTTGCTAGGCTGGCAACCCACAGCATGTCCTCTCTGCCCTGTCCTCCCACGCTGCGCCTGCTCCTCAGGCGCTCAACTCCAGCGGAACCACGGGCGGCACCAAGAAGGAGCGGCAGCAGCAGAAGAAGGCGGCGTCGTCTGAGCTGCAGAAGGCGCACAGCGAGGTGGACAAGGCTGTGCAGAAGCTGGAGAATGTGACAGCCACTCTGGGAGCCACCGCCAGCCGCATGCGCAATGAGACTGCCACCAACAAGGCAGCGGCGGCTGCAGCCGCAATGACAGGGAGCGGGGGCGCCGCGGCTGCCGCGCAGCAACAGCAGCAGCAAGTGCAGCAGGCACAGCAGCAGCAGGTGGCGCAGCAGGCAGCGCAGCTGCAGCAGCAGGATGGGAAGCAGCAGTTGGGCGAGGTTAAGAAGAAGGAGGAGGCTGCCGAGGGCGGCAGCATTGCAGCAGCGCCAGATGTGGCGGGAGATGCGGGTGAGGGTGGCCGCGGCAGCGCTGACAGCAGTATAGGGTCCAAGGAGCCAGGCAGCAGCAGCGCTGGCAACAGCAGCAGCAGCAGCAGCGCAGGCTCGGCAGCACACTCGGGTGTGGTGCGTGCAGCGGAGGCAGCGGTGGCGAAGCTGCACTCGGCGGTGAGCAAGGATTCGCCACCTGGCGCCGGCGACGATGACGTGGCAGAGGCACTAGAAAAGATGGCCAGCAGCGCCAACGACACGCTGACAGCTGTGAAGCAGAGCAAGGCAGCGCTGGAAGCGGCGAGCGAGGCTTCGTCGCGCAAGGGCCGTGCCAAGGTGGGCCACAGCCAGAGCGATTGACAGCCGTCAGCCGCCTGCTTGCCTGCCTTCCCCCTGCCTGCCATCTCCGCCCTACCATTGCACCTCGAGCTGCACAGCCTCTATACAGGCGGTGCACGCGGGTATGGCCTGGCGGCTCCTGGAGCCGTGCATCCCTCACTGCCTCAGAGTCCAGGCCCTTGCTCACGCACCCTATGCCCCCCCTCCAACCCTCCCAAACCTCAGGTGGACGAGCTAGACGCGGCCATCACACAGGCGTTGAATGCTACAGTAGCGGCGGCGGCCAAGCTGAATGCCACAGCTGCGGCGCTCAAGGCAGTGGAGAAAGAGAAGACAAGTGAGCTGCTGACGATGGTGACCAGGCTGGCTGCTGAGGAGGAGAAGGAGGAGGCGAAAGAGGCCAAGCAGGCCAAGGACCAGGCGGCGAAGCAGCAGCGTGAGCAGTACGGCTTGCTGGGGCGCAAGGAGGGCGCATTCACGGCGGTCACAGCCACCGGGGAGGGCGGTGCCGGGGACTCGGTGGCAGCGGGTGCTGACTCGGCGGCACCCGCAGCAGCAGGAGCAGCGGGCGCAGCGGCGGTGGGCAGCCCCGCCCCCCAGGCGGCAGCAGCAGCAGCGGGCAATGTCACTGCAAACGGCACGGCTGTCGGCAGTGTGAAGCCTCGGCAGGAGGTACGTGAGGCGCTGAAGCAGGCGGCTGCGGCGGCAGTGGCGGCAGAGGCAGTGGCAGCGGCTGGCGGGGACGCCAACCTGACGGCGGTGGTGAACGTCACGCAGATGGCGCAGGCTGCCATTGATGCCGCCTCCACAGTGGTGGCCAGCAGCAAGGCCAATGTGGAGCAGGCGATCGAGAAGAAGAAGCCCAAGGTAGGTGGGGCATAGTGGGGCTGTTGAGGGGAGGGGTGGAGCTCCGTCGAGAGCGAGGGCAGAAAGGTGGCTTGGAGCAAGCGTGCTGTGATTGATGCAAGGCAACGCCTGCCTGAAGCTTTTTCGTATGCCAGCAGACTGCATCAACATGCTGTGTTGCTTCGTGGATGCTTGCAGGTGACTGTGCGGGCCATTGAGATCGCCAAGGAGCTGCATGCCGGCAGCTCAGGGGCGGCGGGCGCCTCCCGTGACAGCTCCAGCGGCAACTCAACCAGCAGCAGTGGCACCGGCAGCGGCGGCAAGGTCGTCAGCGTCATCGATGTGGCGGCGGAGAAACACGAGGAGATTGTGAGCCGGCAGCAGCAGGGCGCGCCGCCAGCCAATGCCACCAGTGCCGCAGCGGGGCCGGCGGCGGCACCAGTTGGCACACACGCTGCCGCTGGTGATGACGGCGGCACTGAGGTGGGGCAGCGGCGACAGTGACCCGATAGCATTCTGATTCCCTTACTCGTTCAAGTACATTTTCTGATGCTGCCAGAACTGTTTCCAGCACTGACCTTATCTGTGGTGTAGCAAACACGCCTCCAGCACCAGTGGCGCCGGCGCCTGCGTGCGCTGCGCTGTGCTGAGCGGCAGGGTGCCATTCTGCGGCGCATGGCAGTTCGGTACGCCGCTCCGCCCATCGTAGCCACTCAGCATCCACTTCTCGACGTTCTTGCAGCACTGCAGCCTCTAACGAGCGAGTCAGGTTCAAATCAGCAAGAACTGAGCAGGCGCTGCTCACGGCTCTGCCGTCGCGTCTTCCGACAGATCCGGGGCCATCTACATCCCGCAGAAGCTCCACACAGCTCCCGCTTGAGTAAAACTAGCACAGCACCAAGATGGCCTCGGGCAAGCAGCTCAAGGTAGAGGATGGTAGCAGTTCTATAGTGCCCCAATACTTCCATGACGCTCAACTAGAGCGGCAATGGCCAGAGAGCGTCGCACGCTTGCACCGGCTGGTGGCGGGAGCGGCAGCGGGCACCCGCCGCCCGCCACCCACCTGCCAACTGCGCACGCCTGCCTCCTGCCCTGCTCCTCCCTCCCAAACAGGTATCCAACTTCTACGGTGACAAAATCGCGCGCCCCTACGTGCTGCTGGACGAGGCAGGCAACCCAGTGCAGGACCGCGTGGAGGCGCCGCAGGTGAGGCACTCCGCCTTGCTCCGCGTGCTGCCTCGCGCCCATGTTGGTGCCCGTGTGCACAGGGGCATGCTAGTGCTGCAGGGCAGTCGCCCAGGATGCATGACTGTTGCACATTCATAACCCGCTGTCTTCCTCTTGTTCCTGCCCAAAGGTGAACGATGCGCTGCTGGCGTGGGCCACCCGCGTGCCCGTCAGGATGGGCGGCGCCATGGTGAAGCCGCAGTGGGATGGGCCCGAGGCGGCGCTCAAGGAGGCACGCTCCGACTTCCAGGTCAGTGTGGGGGGCAGGGGCGTGCCACCGGCAGGGTGCCGGGAAAGCAAGTTGGGTGGGCAGCCTCCGGCCTCCTGAGCTCTCCTGTCCCACGCGCTGCAGCTGCCGGAGCGTTGCAGGATCTACAGGAAATCAAGGCCCTCTGCCCCGTGCCCCGTCCCCACCCCGCCTCAGTGTGTGCTTCATGCCGTGGCTCTCTGCCATGCGCGCCGTACTGCCTCGCCCCCTGCAGATCTTCTTCCAGGAGCAGTACGATGATGTGCGCGCCGCCAACCCCTCCCTGCCGGCCTCCGACCGGCGCTCCATGCTCAGCGCCGCCTCGATTTACTGGAGGGAGCGGCTGACGGCGGAGGAGCGCGCGGCGTACCGGGAGCGGGCGCGCGCAGAGAAGGCGGCGGCTGCCGAGGCGGTGGCAGAGGTGGGGCGGCGGGCCTGTGGGTGGGACTGCATGGCCAAGTTGCCTGCATTGCTGGTGGGCAGCCTCAGTTTTGTGAGGTGGTGCCGCTACAGGAGGTGCCGTGCCAGGCTGGCAGAAGGGGGTGCAGCTAAACCGGCGCCATTGGCTGTATTGCTGCGCCATACAGCGAGCCAGCGTTCTGGTGCGGCGGCTGAGCACTTGTCGGTCCCGTCCCCTTTGCGTCTTCCGCCTGCCTGCAGGCGGAGGAGGCCAACCCTCGGTTCAAGGCGTTCCGGGAGAAGATGCAGGCAAGGAGGAGGGCCGGGCGGGACAGGGCAGGAGGGCAAGCATTGCCTGAGCCGCTCTTGAGCATTCCAACCCAAGTTGACGTGCCCAACCTGTCTAGCCATTCTTTTGAACCTGCCCCGCCCGACTCCTCCTCTGCTTCTCACCCTCACCTCCCCTCCTTCCTGCCTTTCAGAAGTACAAGGAGTCGATGCACAACATCCTGACCGCGGCCAAGGTCTCCTCTGGGCCTCTGTGGCGCGCCCAGGTGCGCCCGCCCCCCCTGCCCTCCTACCTCCCGGGACGAGCTGCTGCTGCCGCTCAACAGCTGCTCATGCAGAACGCCGCAGAGGCTTGCTCCCCCCTGCACAGGCGTGCACGCACGCCCTTCCCCCTGCACAGGCGTGCACGCACGCCCTTCGCCCTTCCTTGGCTCTCAGCGTCGCGCTCACCCTGCGTCCCCCGCCCCTGCTTCTCTGAGTGCGTCTGCAGCGCCGGCTGAATGCCAAGTATCGGCTGCTGGAGGACCAGCAGGCGGCAGATGCGGAGGAGGAGGCGGCAGAGGCGGCAGAGGATCTGCTGGCTGGCAAGGCGCGCAAGGCGGTCCCCGCCAAGGGGCGTGGCAGGGGCAAGAAGGGGGCAGCCGCCAAGCGGCTGGTGGAGAGCGACAGCAGCAGCGATGAGGAGGAGGAGGAGGAGGAGGGGGGCGCTGCGGCAGAGGCCGCGGAAGCCATGGAGAAGCTGATGCTGGCCACTGCCAAGAAGGTGCGGGCTAAGGGGAAGGGCGGGTGCAGGGGGGCAGGGAGGGATGGTGTGCTGGTGGGGGTGGGGGGCAGGGTGGAGCGGAGGCACTGGCGCCTTGCAGCCAGGATGGCCTGCCCAGCCTGCGCCCCGGCTTCTGGCTTATCAGCTGTGCAGATGCCTGCAACAGAAGCATCTGCCTCTGTGATCCGCTCCGCTTGCTGTCTCCCTAACTTACGAGCTCCCTGCCCCCTGCCCACCTGTCCCTCTGTGTGCAGGGCAGCAAGCCGGCACCTACCGGCGCCAACAAGGCGGCTGCCGGCGGCAAGAAGGCAGCAACCAGCAAGAAGGCATCACAGAAGGCAGCACAGGAGGAGGAGGAGGAGGCAGTGATGAGCAGCAGCGAAGAGGAGGAGGAGGAGGAGGAGGAGGCGCAGAGCCCCGAGCTGCAGCAGGCAAAGGGCGAGCGGCGCACGCGCAGCGGCGCTGCCGTGCTGGCTGAGCGGGCTGCAGCCGCCGTCAGGGGTACGTCATGCCGCTGTAGCATGACGATAGTAGCCCGTGATTTGTGTGTGTGTGCAGCTTCTGGGCCGTGGCTTGCATGGTGGGGGCCGAGCGGCTTGGGCATGCAAGCTGGCCAACCCAGGCCAGCAGGGCATGGATACAGCGGCAGGGCTGCCTGCTGCTTCATGACAGCGCAAGTCATCAGGGCCCGCAACCGACCATTTTCAGACTGTCATGATGTCGTCACGTGTTGGCTGAGTGCACCCCCTTGTGCCCTCACCTGCAGGCCGCCGCGGGTACACCGGCGCATTCGACCTGCCGCCCAGCCAGAGCGCCACACCCGCCAAGGGGCGCGCCGCTGCAAAGAAGAGCGGCAGCTCCAAGGCAGCAGGCGCGGCGGCGGCGGCCATGCCAGCCAAGTCCCCCGGGAAGCGCACGCGTGGCACACGGACGGCAGCAGTGGCAGTTGAGCCGGCAGTTGAGGAGTCGCCAGCCAAGAAGGCACGCAGGAGCGCGCGCACTTCAAAGTGAACGAGTGGGGACGGCAGGCTGTGGTGCGCAGCCTAGCATATGCCTTCAGCAGAGCAGGTGCTGGGTGCCACCTGGGCGCAGTACAGTTGCTGCCGCGGCTGAGGCCTGTACATTCTACAACACTGAACACTGCACGCACGACACGCATATGTTTCCTTCTCTTTTTGCCCCGTTCTCTTCTCTTTGCACGTTATTGCTGTTGTATTGGACAAGCCGGTCCGTGTGTTACTGGGGAATGAGGGTGCGGAAGGCTTGTAATTGCAACGCCCAGCCTCCGCTTCCTCTTCCACAAAGGGTTGGCGGCAGGAAAAGCAAGCAATATGCCCAACAGAGGTCGAGAGTTCGTTGAAGGAAAGATTGAGGAGTGACAGGTGGCGGAAAGTGAGGGACACCAAATGGCAGCAAATTTGTCACACGAGGCAGCAGCCGGGTGCCATGCAAAATTGCGTATAAAAGTTAGCAGAGGGTGGGGTGCACGGACAGCAGCCGCAGCGCAGCAGGTATCTTGGGTGGGTAGCCACGGTGCAATGGTTCGCACAGATGAAAGGGCAGGTGAAGCATGGTACGCAGGGTCAAGAGTGACGTGGAAGGAAGTGGCATGGTGCTAGCATGTGTGTATTTGGGACGGCAGATGCCAGGCGAGGATGTTGACATCATGTAACAGCAGCATACTGTGAGGTACATATTTGAACAGGGAGCAGGCAGTGCAGATCCTCGGCACCAGTAACAGATAGAAACAATGGTGGAGCATTCAAGCCGCAGCGTTGCTAGCCTTGCTAGCCCACCGGCGCGGTCCGCGTGCGTGCCGGCCGGCGCATGGCCCGCGGCCGCTTGGGGCGCGGCGCAACCGCCGAAGCCTTCAGCAGTTCTTGGCATGCGGGGTCCCTGGGCCAGCCGGCCAGCCCATTGCAGTCTGCATCGGTGCCTGCTGCGCAGCTGGCCGCAGTCTCCTTGCCGGCGCTGCGGCACACGCTGACCTCGGCTGCTGTGCCGTTGCTGGCCAGGGCGAGGAAGCGCACTACCAGGCCGGAGGAGGGGTCGGACCAGGCTTGGCCGGCTGCAGGGGAGGGAGCAAAACCAGGCAGGGGCAGTAAGCAGAGGGTGAGTGGCAGGCAGGTGTGACGGCGTGCGGCAGGGTATGGGGATGGGGGGTGTGGGATGTGATCACGCCGGCAGCCAGCAGCCCTGCACACTTTGGCCACCGCCCAAGCCACAGTGCCCGCCATTGCCCTGCCCTGCCCTCCCATCCCAGCGCCTCACCCTCCAGAGTGGCCCGCAGGTTGGTCACCGCGCCGTCACTGAACCGGGAGATTGGCGCGGTGTGAACCGACACGCGGCCGGCAAACTCGGGCAGCAGCCCCGAATCGCCGCCCTTTGCGGTGCGGTATCCCACAAACACAGGCTCGGCGCCGGCCGACCAAGTGCCTGGGAGAACCCTGAGGCCGGCGCGATCGGACAGCGCTTGGCTGGCCAGCTGCGCCTGTACCGTCCGGCCCGCCGCCAGGCTGGCACCGTCCAGCTGGCGCAGCGCAAGCCAGCCCAGCTGCCATGCGTGCGGGGTGTTGAAGCAGCGGGACTGGGGCAGCCAGTAGCCCATCTGGCACGATCGGTCGCCGTACCTACAGCCAGGCAGGGCAAGGAGGGAGCCGCATGGTCACAATTGGGAGGGTGTTTTTTGGTGCAATGCAACCATGCAGGGTTGTGGCAGAGGTGGAAACTGCACGGAGGGTGAAGGCCAGTGGTGCACGTCTGCCCGTGCAGCTGAATGACGCAGTCTGCACCACCCTTGGACACCGAAGAGAAGACACCACCAGCACGCGGACTGAGCAGCCACAGCACTCACTCATCGAGCAGGCCATCCTCTCCCACCATCCCGGCATGCGCCAGGAACAGGTTGTGCGCAATCTCGTGCGTGATTGCCTGCAGTACAGGACGGTGCGTGGGGCGGCTGGTGGTAAACACCCAGTCTGGAAGTGCTCCCCCAGCTCTAAGCTTGCAAAGAGTGAACTCCCACATCCACAAGCACTACAACTGCTGGCAACCAAGCCACAGCAGCAGGCAGCATCAGCAGCAGCCACAAGCAAGCAAGCAGCAGCAACAGCTGCCGGTGCATGTGCGGCCGTGCACCGCACCCCACCTGCGGGCTGTCCCAGAAGCCTCCGCCCACCCATGCCCGGCAGGGGCTCGAGGGGCTGCCGGTGCAGCCGACGTAGGCCATGCCCACAAACAGGCAGGGTCCAGGCGGCAGCATATATACCCTGCGCACCAGGGTAGGCAGCCAGGCGGGCAGGCATTCAGACAGGCTGGCAAGCGGGGTGGGTGGCGGGTGGAGGACGTTGGGTGCGCGCAAGCGATCACGCATGGCGGGCAGATGCCCACCGCAGCGGCATGGTGCAGGCAGTACATAGTCTGCAGAGCCGCAGGCGGCCTCCCTCCCCTCCAACCTCAGCAGACTGACCACCATGGCAGCAGCACTCCAGGACTGCTCAGCCTGCCACACATCCCCCCGCTCGTCTGCTGCCACCCAATCCCCTCGCCCCACAAGGCTGGCAGCCCTCAATCCATCGCCAGACAGGATGCAGCCCCTGAGGTATGTACCTCCCCTTGCCATCTCATGGCCCCCTTCCCCCCGTCATCCCACCCGGCTGCCGCCCCCCTCGCGTCCTCACCGGTACTTGTACAGCTGCAGGCGCACCCCCCGCTTCCGCAGCGCCTCGTCCGCCGCATCCGCCAGCGCCATCTGCCCGTCGATGCTGCACGTGTCAAACTTCCAGCCCAACCCATTCCTGGGATGAAGGACAGATTGGGGGGGACACAGAGGTGATGCGCGCACCAGGGCATGCCAGGCGGCAGCAGCAGTGCCAAGAAAGCAAACTACAGCAGTGGCCACGCAGGGTGCAGCAGCGGGCGCCCACATGCATGTGCGCAGGCTCAGCCCACCTGCGACCAGCTCCTGTCCCCCACATGCTCATGCGGTGCCAAAGACAAGCAGCTGCTGCACCAGCTTGTGTACCCCACACTCGGGCAGGGCTGCTGCACCAGCCAGGCACCCCAACGCTATGGGAGGGTGCTAGCGGCGGGCAGCTGCAGCAGCTTCTGCCCCCCACACCCACGCAGTGCATGAGCAAGGGAGCTGTGCCAGCTTCGGACCCTCAACCCCCACCACACCCAAACCCTACCCACACTCACGTGGTGCCCGAGCAGGGAAGCTGCACCAGTTCGGAGACGAGGCTGTTGGCGCGCGTGAGCCGGCTCTTGTTGTAGGAGCAGGAGGCAAAGAAGCCCTCCACTGTGGTGCCGTTGGAGGCGCTGCCCTCCCCTCCCCCCTGGAACACCACCCCCTGCAGCTGCTCCGCGGTCAGCGGCGGCAGCTGTGCATCGGGGCAGGCGGCGGCGGTGGCGTCGACGCCCGCAACTGCAGCAGGGGTCGCATGGGAGGTGGGAAGCTGGGTTGGGCAACAGGAGGGAAGCTGCGGCGCTCCGCCCAGGCATGCTGGCGCAGCAGTGCTGAATCTACCAATGCAGATGAATGCAGGGCTACCGGGCAGGTGATTCTTTCTGTGTTGTTGTGACGTAGTTGGCGGGCAGGGCGGACACAGACAGCAAACGGGGCAGCTCACTCGGGATGAACAGCGTGCTGACTTTGGCAGCCGTGACTGGGTTGGACACAACCCCCGCCTGCGTGGCGGGCCCGGGAGCCGCTGCCGGTGTGCCGGCAGCAGCCACCCCACCGCCGCCGCTGCCGCTGCTGCCACGTGCACCGCTGCTGCTGCCGCTGCTGGCTGGGCCAGCAGGGCCGCCGGAGGGCAGCTGCCACTCAGGGGCACCTCCAGTGATGACAATGTCGGCTGCATGAAAGATGCGCTGACTGGGGACACCTGGGGCCGTGCCCCCCTGCTTCTGGCTGCTGCTGCTGCTGCCGCTGCTGCCGACGGAATCCCATCGCCCCGTGGCACGAATGTGCATGCCGCTGCGCAGGGCGGCCGCCTGCCCTGGGTCCTGCACGTGCAGGTGCACCCGCTCCCCGCTGCCTGCCTGCACCAGCAGCAGCCTGCGCAGCGGAGGGGTGGGGGGAACAGTTGGTGCAGCAGAGTGGAGATGGCACGCGGCTGGTCCTTGGCTGGTGCTGCACAGGAAGGCTATACAATCTTACATCTACGGTAGGAGGAGGGGGTTTGCACACCCCAGCAGGGCGGCTCGCTCCCACGCCATGCGGGTGCCCACCGGCGGCGCCCCCAAGCCAGCCGCTCTCCCCTCACCCTGCCCCGCCTCACCGCTCGGGCTGCGCTCCCAGCTGGTGCCGCTCCAAGAGGATGGTTCTGCCTGCCAGGGCAGAGGAACGCAACAGTAGCAGCCTTACCAAGCAGGCTCACTGTGTGGGCTGTGGCTGGCCCAAGGGCAGTTGCAGCTGCGGCGGGTGCCTGAGCCCACCACCCACCCGGTCCTGCCAGGCCAGACCGGAGGCCGGTATCCGCCTCTGGCTGGGTGCGGCGCCCCTGAATGGCGCTCACAAGTGGTAGGATCCCCCGCTTACCCGACAACACGGACTCGGAGGGTATGCTCCGTCCACAGCGGCAGGTGTGCGACGTCAGCCACGTCGCTAACAGCGCCAGCCACACCGCAGCCAATCGCTCAGCCATCTAGCCGACGAGAATTACAAGGCGTGGCAGCAAGGGGACGCTGCAAGCAGTCGGTAGCCCATTCGTCAGACTACGAAGGGCCGCTGGCGTGAACGAATGTTACTCAAGTGCACAATGAGAGCACGAAGCAGTGGCGACGCAGGCTGGGAGTGCTCCAGGCCCGTCCATGGCCATACGTGCGTTCCGTCCAGCACAGTCGCCACGGCGTGCGCCGCCAGGTCAGGGCAGAGAAACTGGCCGCATGCAGCGCAGGGGATTGCCCAACATCCAATATAGAACACCAACACCATGCTGTATGACAGTCTACACGTGAGCACCTCTCCCAACAACAGGTCGGCGAGCTTTGATCTCATATACTCCTCCGCAATCTTCCCCTTGGCTGCCACCTCCTCCTCATCTGCCGCCGGGTGGGATACCCTCACAGCAGAAGCCTTCCATGCATGCCATCTTCCTACGCCAAACCAGTGCCACGCTGCGGCCACCTGCACTTCATCCGCTCGTGCACATGCTATACTTGCCGCCACCCTCACTGCACAGATCTCTCCGCTAATGACAGCAAGCCTCAGCTGACCGGGGGCAGCCGGAGGGGTCGTGTGTGCACAGCCAGGCCCCATTCAAAAATCGGGCTGCAAGGTTATCAGTCATAGGTGTGGCGAAAAGATAGGCAGCAGTACAAGGTCGGGAGCGGGGGGAGAATCCAGCAGGGAAAGAGAGCACAAGCAAATGTACCTAGGGACAAGACAACATTTAGCTGTCATCTTCTTCCATCTCCTCTCCGCCTTCGTCCCCCTCCTCTTCTCCCTGTTCCCCTTGCTGCTGCTGCTGCTGCTGCTGCTGCTGCTGCCCGCGTGGCGGTCCGCCGCCGCCGCCGCCGCCGCCGCCGCTGCGTGCTGCCCAGGCCGCTGCCGCCTCATCCATCGTGCCCGCCATGTGCTGCAGTATCGACTTGGTCATTTGCAGGGCCTCCACCACGCCCTGCTCCGCGCTGATGGCTGTGCTGGTCTGGCAGCGCAGGATGATTTCGTTGATGCTGGGGTGCTCTTGGGTGTAGCTGGCCAGCTCGACGTGGGGGTGCGCCCACATCACGTCGCGCAGCGTGTTGCCCAGCGTGTGCGCTGCGGGGCGGAGGGGAGGAACGTAGGTAGAGGGCAGGCAGGCGCCACAAGACGCCGGCAATGGCGGCAGGGCCGATAGAGAGTGGTGGCCAAGGAATCCTGCAGCAAACAGATGCGCAGCAGGCAGCGGCATAGTGGCAGCGGCAGCGGCAGGCGGCGGCAGGCACCAGCGGCGGCAGCGTGGTGGCGAGCAGGCCTTCCGCCCTGCGGCGCTGGCCTGCAGCTCCACTCACTCTCTCCGTCCAGTGCCAGCACGATGGCGCGCTCCTCAGCCACCTCGTCGTCGTGCTCTGCAGCCGGGCGGGCGCATGACAGCAGTCTTGAGCCCCTCGTGTGTTGTAATGTAAAACTGCTATATTCATTTGGCAGGAGACGTGCTATCGACGCTGCGACTCACCCGCCATCGCTGCGGGTTGCGCTCGCCGTCAGGTCTTCAGACAAAGCAATGACACCTAGTCTCAGGGAGAGTCACATGCATGTAGTGCAAGCACGAGCGCGCCTCTATTCACGCCTGCCCTTGCGCCCTGCCCGATGGCGGCACAGCGCACATCATGCCGGCACAGCGCACATCATGCCGACGCATCCCGGGCCCTCCACTTCTTGTCAGAGTAGCATGGCATTCAAGAATATAGATTTTACCACGTAGAAAAGCAGAGGGGTTGGTCAGCTGGAAGGCACCAATGGTACACGAGGCAAGGAATGAAAGAACGGGCCCGCCAGCCGCCAGCCTCTCTGCCGCCCCCGCCGTGCTCACAACTTGTCTATCGCCGCCTGCTGCTGCTGCTGCCGCTCTGCAGGCGGGGCAGGCGGGGCAGGCTTAACACAGGGCGTAAGGACCCACACCGCTCGACACACCAATGCCTCTGTGCGGGACAACGGAAAAGCAAGCAGCACGAGGACACACGATACTGCCCGCATACCAATGCACTCCTTGCTCCAGGAGCGCCCCACAGCTGTCTCTGCAGCCTGCCAGCAACGGCCCAGAACCCACGCCCGCCCCTTGCACCTCTCCCCCCCCCAGACTCACCCAGCTCCGCCTGCGCTGCCGCCTCCATCTTGTCCCCCACCACTGCAAAGATGTCCTTGGTCAGGTGCAGCACCTCGGACAGCGCCTGCTCCCCGCTCACGCCCGACGACGCTGTGGTCTGCAGCACCACAGCACGGCACAGCACGGGGCACGCATGCCATCAGGGCACAGCCAATTGGGGGCAGCGGGCAGGTGCGGTCCAGAGGCAATGCATGCAATGCACACCACTGCCCAGCCGCACAGGGCGGCATGCTCTGCCGCTGCAGCATAGCACAGCGTGCACAGAAGCAAGTGCTGGCGCCGCATTGTGCCTGCCAGGGCAGACAGGAGGTTGTGCTCCCACCTGCATGCGCATGTTGATGTGCCGGTACACCGGGTGCTCTGTGGTGTAGGCAGCCAGCTCTGTGTGCGGGCTGCGGGGCAGGGCAGGGTGGAGGGCAACTTGGGATGAGGTGCGACATGACAGCACCCCTAAACGAACAGCCTGGTGCTCGCCCACCCCGCGCGCCTCCCGCCTCCCCAACCACCTCTGCCCACCGTGTAACATGAATGTAACACCCAGTCCTACAGCTGCCTGGCCCGCTATTCGCCCACGTTCCATGCACCGCACGTTGTTGCGCTGCCGACGCTGGCACAAAGCAGTGCGACCAGTGCCAGGTGTCCCCCTTCTCTCTTTCCCCCAATGTGCCCCCATCTCCATCACCCATCCCCGTTTCCGCCCCCGCTCTCCCAAACTCACTGCAGCCACGCCACGTCGCTGACGGCGGCCCCCAGGGTGTGGCTCTCCCCATCCACCACCACCGCCGCCGTGCGTGGCCCCAGCACAATCGGCTTCCGCCGCCCGCTCGTGACCAGCCGCTTGTTGTAAGGGTCAGCAGAGATTCCCTGCGCCACGCCCGCCTTCCAGTACCGACCATCTGCACAAGGGACGTGGGCCAGGGGAGGCGGGAGAGAGGCAGGTGAGCAGCAGCTTCTGATTTGAGTTTCAGGAGAGTGTGCCCTCAGCCACCCCTGCCCTCCACTGCCATCCCTGTCTATGCGCAGCCAGGAGGGAGCAGGACGAGTGGAGGGAGCAGCGGGCAGGGGGCAGGAGCATATAGTGGGGAGGGTGCACAGGGAGTTGCTGCAGGGAGCCTGCTGCCCAGCGCTGCCGCTGCACAAACGGGCGGCTGAAGGCATGGCACGCTGCCTTAGGAAGCAACTCGACAGACGTGTCTGACCTCTCAACAGCAGCTTGCGCTGAGCGCTTGCACTGCAGCCCCACCTGGTGGGTCCGAAGCGTCTGGCAGCTCGTCATTAAGGACGCGCTCAAAGGCGGGCTGGTACCGCTCGTACTGCAAGGGGCAGGGCAGTACACCGTGGTAATGAGGTGTGCTGGAGGACAGGGCCGCCAGGCACGGCTTTGGTGCGCACTCAGAGCGCCCCATGCCTCCGCCACCATGCCACATCCGCTGCGATTGTGGCCCGCAGGCAGCAGCCTGCACCATCACCACCACCCCTGCTCCGCACCATGCTGCGCGCTTCCGTCTTCTGTGAGGGCAGGTACTCGGAGCGGTGCCCGTAGATGGTGGTGTTCTGCTGGCCCTGACGGGAGCCCGACAGATTCATGCGCTCCGCCCACAGCGGCGTCTGGCCCTCTGCACGCCGCTCGTCCACCGTCTGCAGCGGGGCAGAGAGGTGGGGCGGGTGGGCAAGGCGGGGTTGGGTTGGGAGGGGAGGGCAGGTGTCGGCGGAAGCAAAATGTGCACGTCTCCCTCCAATCAGGCTTAGCAGGGCAAGCTGGCACTTGTCCCCATAAAGCTGCAGGGAGGAAGCATGGGCGTTGGGGGTACAGTGCAGAGCAGTCCCGCACGCCTTGCTCCGCTGGCGGGCAGCGGCGCCCACCTTGTGCTCCGGGTCGCGCCCCGCTGGGCAGTCGAGCTCCGGCATGTGATACTGCTGCCGCGTCCACAGAGGCTGGTTGCTGCCATCCCGCCCCACAGACTTGAACCACCTGCAGCAGCACACATGGAGGCGGCAGCGGTAGCAGGGGAAGGGTGCTGGCACGTGAGCCGCCGCGCGGACCAACGAAAAAGAGCATGGCATGGCATGTCGTATTGCTGAGGGTGCGCTGGGTAGAGGCCCTGCAAGCAGCCTCTGCATGCCGGCGCACACACAAGGCCGCTCACCCACCACCACCAACCAGCACACCATGCGCTCGCATGCACGGCAGCACCCACCAGCACCCACCAGCTGTTCCTGTCGTAGTTCCATCCCGGCGCCTTGCCCTCAAACCACTCCTCGCTCTGCAGCACGCCGCCATACTGCGCCATCCACTGCTCACGGCTCAGAGACTTGAGCTCATCCTGCGAGCGAGACCGAATGCGAAGGATGGAGATGTTTCGGAGACAGTTGAAAGCGTGGAGGGGGGACGTGCAGGCCCTGCGCTAGTGAGCAGTCCCGGCGCTGCCGCCAGCCTGCCAGCGCCTGCCGCCAGCCTGCCAGCGGCTGCCCGGCTGGTGTTGCAGCGCCCGCCTAGCGTGTTGCAGCGCCCGCCTAGCGCACCTCCGACGCCTTGGGCAGCTTGAACTCCGAGCATGCGTCCGCCACCTTGCGCGCCGCCGCGGCGTCCACTTCGGGACCCTTGCTCATGGCTCCGGTTGATTGGGCTCGCTGCTATGGCAGGTATATATTGCAAATCACGCGCTTCTGGGGTGTGAAGAAGCCGCAGGCAGGAACGGCATGCGCCCTGTGGCGTCGGCAAGCTCAGTCGGTGTTTATCGTTACTTTATATGCTGTAGCACGTCCCGATGCGCGAGCTGTGGCGAATGCATGCATTTCGCACGGCGGCAACGGCGGTACGGGCGCAGTACATTGGGGTTCTGGCAACCCTGCAGCATCTGCTCATCCACCCGCTTTGTCATAATTGCAGCAATCTGATCACGATTTCCATGCTTTACCCAGCTCCAGCAGCCCTCCCGACTTGCCGGTGTGCCGGCCCGGCCCCAGACTCGGCCAGGGCGCAGCCTCAGCAGCCCCGGGTGGCCCGTCATGTTTCGGCACCACCACAAACCACCTGGTGGCGGCGCATGGGGGTGCAGCTTCTCTCGGCTGCCGCCGCTGCAGCGCTGGCGGGCGGCACGCCGCAGCCTGCCGCTGCCGATTTAACGCCTTATCAGGTGGGCTGGGCAGTGGTTTTCCCGGCCCTTGGCATGCCGTGAACTGCCACGCTCCCTCCCGAACGCAACCTTCATGTGTGCGCCTGCCCTGGAATCTGCTGCAGCGCGGTTTTGCACTGGAGTATGGGCTGACGGCTGAAGGCCGCATCCGCAGCTGCCCCACGGATTCCAACCCCAACTGCGTATCAACAGCGGCCACCAACATGGTGAGAAGGGTTGCTGCACTTGAAATCTGTGCAGTTCCAAGCCGGGGCTTGCCAAAGAGGTCTGGCTGGCTGTTATCATGGCCTGCGTCACACCCAGGCTCACACCGCCCGAGCTCACGTCAGGCCGTGCCAGCGTCCCTCGCTGCTCCCCCCTCCCCTCTTCCCGCTTCCCCTACAGACCTACATGCCCGCATGGGAGGCCCCCCAGGGGCGGCTGGACGAGGCCATGGCGGAGGTGGAGGGAGCGCTGCGGAAGGTGAGCAGGCATGGGAGGTTGCTTACACACGGAGCCGCACTTTTGGTGGGAGAACCCTTGCTTTTGTGGGAGAACAATGAGTTGGGTGACACCGAGTGTCGCACTGATGAACTGGGTCATGCATACTGGGCACAGCAGTACCCCCACCACATCGGCCACAAACTGGGTTGCATACCTTGACAGCAACAACACCCCCCCAACACCTCGATGCCAGGTGGCGCCGGAAGCTGAGCTGGTGTCCTCCTCCTCCAGCCCCACCAGCGAGTACCGGCGCTGGGCCGTGGCCGACCGGCTGTTTGACCATGACGACATTGAGTGAGCACAGGCAGCTGCTGAGATGAGATGCAGCACGTCATGGTGGTGGTGCCGGGGGGGTAGAGGTGGTGGGAGGGGCACAGGCAGCGCTTTGGTCTGCAGGCAGGGGGGTCCTGCGGGCGGCCTTCTCACAGGTTGCGTTGCACCCACCCCGTGCCCCTCCTCAACCCCGGCAGGGTGCTCATCAGCGTGCAGCGGGCGCCGTATGAGAGCGAGCCGCCACTGGTCACCTTTCGCAGGTGGGTGGGTGGCACATGCCAGTGTTCGCACTTCCAGTATGTCCAGCAACGGGTTTCTGGGCGGGCTGCGCGTTTGGCTGGCTGCTGGGGGGCTGCCTGCCGCTGCTGCCATCGCCCCCGCTGCTGCTGCTGCTGCTGTCATTGCCGCTGCTGCCATTGCCACCGCTGCTGCTGCTGCTGCTGTCATTGCCGCTGCTGCTGCTGCCGCTGCTGCTGCTGCCGGCATGGGGTGTTGTGCAGTGCCGGATGCTTCAACAGAGTCGCCTGCCATCCCTGAGAGCCTCTCTCCTCCGCCCCGCCTCCCCTCTTGCCTCGTGCAGCATGGCAGCTCAGGTCAAGTACATCTGGCCCATTCAGCAGCCCATCACGGATTTTGGGGCGCAGCGGCAGCGGCTGCGGGACGTGCGCCAGGTGCTAGGCTGGCGCCTGCTCGGCTGCGACTTGCTGGAGTGCTTCGAGGAGTGAAGGCTGCAGGGCGCCAGCCGCCTGCCCCCTGTTTCTTTCAACGGGGAGGCACATGCGCGCCGGCCGTCTGTGATGTTTCATTGCTTTGAGGGGTGACTGTGCCCTTTGGGGCGCTTGCGAAAAGTGAGGGGCAGTGGAAGGCTCAGGCTGCCCTCATGAAGTGCCCTCCTGTTCTGCCTCCCGTTCTTGCTCGCTGCTTGCCCGTGCAACTGAGCGCCTGGTAATTGCATCCTTTGAGCTTACTCTCTGCACCAATTTCAGACAGATTCCAGACTACCAAACCGCACTGCTATGTATTGTGTTGTACGCAGCCCTGTGCCATGCAAACCCTGTGACCTTGATTCTAGAGATCCTTTGCATGAGGTTGGGAACTTGCTCAACAACTTGTGCAAGCAAAGCCTAGGCAGCTTTGGAAGGAAAGAGGCCGTTGGGTTTTGGAGGCGGGGGGGAGGTGAGGAGGTGGGCAAGCATACACAGCCCGGCAGGAGGGCACGAGGCATAAACCAGTGATGCACAGTGGCAGGAGTACTTCAAACAGGCAGTGCAAAAAGAGGCAAGTGTTCAAAAAGAGGTGGCCATTCAAAAAGGCTACAAGGTTGGCGCTGGTGCGCCCGGTCGAATCAAAGCTAAAAACATGAAACACACATATGCGTTTGCAGACGATAAGGTTGCCATTGCGTCTCAGCGCGGCGGCTCAAAGCACTGCGCCGCCTGTCGTATCATTCATTCTCATCCCTCAATCAATTGCTTTTCAATTCTGGCTGTTCAGTGGGGAGGCATTCGTGGGGATAGCCCGCCGGGAAGCTCTCGTGTGCTGCCAACATCCGGGAAGCTCTCGTGTGCTGCCAGCATCTGGGGGGCGACGAAGAGGGGGGCGGCGCCAGGGGGGCTACACATGACTGTGCGCAGGTGCCGGCAGGTGAGTCAGAGCAGTGGGCACCGGCCGCTGGCAGGCCCAGGTGTTGAGGATCCATTTCTCGCCCGCCAGCACAGCCTGCCCGCTGTGCGCCATGCGCTCGTCAAACCTCCCGTCGGCAAAGGCTGGGAAGAAGATGAGCGCGTCGCCGCAGCGGGGCTGCAGGCAGGCGGGCAAATGGTGGGGGCACAGGCAGTGGCGGGGGCGGGCGTGGATGCAAGGGGCACAGCGCATGTGTGGAAAGGCTTGAGCGGTGTACACGCTGCTCACCCTGTCATCGCGCAAAGCGACAGAAAGCGAGAGCATGCCACCAGTGCCGACTGCGGTGCATCTCTGCTTGCCGTTACACCACTTGTGAGTGCGCTCCATCCACCGGGCCTGCCACTACCACCGTCAAAGCAGTGCGCTCACGTGCCGAGGCCAGAGCACAGCATGCAATCCAGGCAGAGCCGCCTAAGTGCCTCCAGCCGCGCTGTGACGAGCCCCGCACACACCTGTGCCCTCTGCCCACCTGGATCGTGAGTCCGCCCATGCATGGGTGATGGAAGTGGGTGCCGCCCCCCTGGTCGGGCCCCAACGAGTTGAGGTAGACCACCACCTGCACCAGGCGCTGCCCGCCGGCCTGCACAACAGCATGCAACACAACAACTGTGTTTTCAAAGTAGGCACAGGTTGTTCAGGCTCAGTCCCAGTGGCACACAGCCGCCTGCACCAGGCGCTGCCTGCTTTGCCTGTGGGGGGGCAGAGGAGGAGGGGGGTGTAGACGGGGGGCCACAGCAGGGGAGGCAGAAGAGATGAGGAAGCAGGGCGGCACATCACCACCTTCATCATGTGCTGCCCGGCTGGGACATACAAACGGGCCGCGGGCGGGCAGCAGGGGAGGCAGGTTTATGAACGGAGCAGCGATAGAGAGGTGGGAAGGCAGTGGGTGGCGCAGGCAGAAGGGAAGACGGCCGCTGGCGCAGCAGCGGCACCTTGTGTGGATCCCAGGAAAGGACCGTTGCACAGCCTGCACTGTGGCTGCCCAGCCCACGCTCCTGCCAACTCCTCTTCTCTCTAAGCCGGTCCACGCCCTCCCTGCCCTGCCGCCAGCCCGGCCCACATGTGTGCATTTTCTGTATACTCTGCTCCACTCTCTGTATACTCTGCTCCACAAACTGTGTACTCTGCTCCAAAAAACCTTTCGCGCCCTTAGCCCCCACCGCACCTCGAGGAAGTGCTTCAGCCCGGCTGGGTCGCCGTCAGGGCGAGCGTCAAAGTGGATGCGCTGGTACTGCCCTCGCCGGTACCGCGTGACCTGCATGGGGCGTGCACCCGCCAATGCGCCATACTCAAGCCTGGCGCCCAAAGGTTCTATAGTCCTAGGAAGCTTGAAGTGCATCAGCAGGTAGCCAATGATTGCCTCTCATCTCTTCTGATGGCCAACGAGCCCAGCTGGGTCACGCTTCCAGCCGTGGCTCCCCCATTACCGCAACATCAAGGCGGCTGGCCGGCAAAACAGGCATGCTATGGCTGTGTTGCACACACACACCACCACTGCCACCCTGCGCTGCGTTGCTACCGCCTTGGCTACCGGACACACCGTGGGCGCTTCCAGCCGGTTGGGCGGGGTGCCCAGCAGGGCCGAGGTGGCGTGGATGAAGCGAGAGACGGCGGGTGCTGTGGGGTGCAAGGGGTCCCTGGCGGCGGTCCACTTGGTGCCTGCAGGGGCACAAGACAGGATCTATAATAGGTACGGCAGTGGGTGATGTGTGCAGGGCAGGGGCGCGGCTCACCGCGCTGCAGCGCGTCGCGCAGCAGTTGTGCCACCCCTCCCCTTTACCACCCCACACCCCTGCCCTGGGCACCCCACACCGCCTGGCTGCCATGCCAGCACCCACCAGTGAACACGCGGCCGCCCACGGTCGAGTTGAGTGCTGCCAGTGCCGCAGCCAGCACGCCTCCCACGAGCGCAGACCAGCGCAGCAGCGCGGGGGCCGCTGATGCCGCAAGCGCCGCTGCTGACGGAGCATCTGCACCCAGGGAGTGCCAGGCATCAAAGCCTGCACCGGCAGCCACCACCAGTGCCTGCATCAAAAGAGTCGGCGGGAAGAAGAGGAGATGGAGCGTGTCATATGCAGCCAAGCTTCGCTGAGGATTGGCAGCAGCCAGCAGGTGGTGGAATTACTTTACACGGTTCTGCGCTGCAATGACTCTCGCACTGTACCACCCGCATCGCAACGCACACAGAATTGGTCAGCTACTGTGCTTTGCCAACCAGCCTGCTCTTGCCCACTACCATGCAACCACCACAGCTAGAGCTGTGGGTGGGCTCCCTTGCAGCCCTCCCCAACCCACCACACCCACCAGCGGCCAGAGGCGGTGCGTGTCGACCAGAGCTTTGTTGTCATACGCAAGCGGATGCAGCTGCCCCGCCTCTGCGGCCTCCCGCAGCGCAACGCAGTCGGCGGGGGGCAGGAAGCTGTGCGCAACATACACTGGCGGGTCTGCGTGAACCTGTGTTGCTTGGCAGGGGGGTGTGGAGAGGGGCAACAGTTGGGGAGGGGGCGGCCTGCAACTGTACAAGAGCGTGTGCACAGGGCCCGGGCACCACAGCAGCTGGCAGCAGCAGCACCGGCAGTGGCTGCAGCTGCGGGAGCAGCAGCACTAAGCAGCGGCTCACCTGCTCCAGCCCTGGGAAGCGGCGGTCGATGTGCGGGTAGGCACGCCACAGGCGGGCCGCCTCGCTGCTGCCAATGCGCTGCTGCGCCGGCGCCGGCGGGGGCTGCGCGACACCCGCCGCTCCTTCAACCGCATCTCGCGGCGCTGCTGTTCGCAGCCTGCTGTAACTTCCCCGCGCTGTGGTGCGTGCCGGGTGTGCGCTGGGGCGGTCAGCTACGAGAACAGACGGCTGAGAGAGCGCTGCAGCCCTCATCTTTCCGGGTGGGCACGCTCTGCAGAAACGATCACCACGGCTTGCTTAAGCTCACAGCCACTCGAACCCTACTCAGCTGCGCAGCCCTATCTCAGGACATCCAACCAAGCTGACGTGGCCGTGGCTGGCAATGGTCCTGCCTCTTTGGTCGTCACGCCTGCATGCCTGCCAGTGTGCTAGCTGGTAACACCCCTTCTTATGTTGATCGATCATCTGTCCTTGCATGCTCCTCAAGACGCTGTAACATGGCGCTGGTGATGCCACAAAAAACAAAAAAAACAAGAAGCACCCGTGGTGATGGTGGCATCACACTTCAAGTTGGAGTGCAGAAAATGAAGCGTACTACTTAGTAAGCGAGGGTGCTGCAGAGGAAGGGGGCCAGCAATTCCCGACAACAGGCAATGCAAAGGCAGTCCCCTGGATACGGTGGCACAAAGCGTGGAAAGTGGAAAGCGTGCCGCTCGCTCCCAGGAGGAAGGGGGCAGGAAAGTGTGAAAGTCGTACCAGTGCTCCCAGTGCTCCCAGTCTGTCACTCCTAGCCGTGGCTGTGGCCGTGGCCGTGGCCATGGCTGTGGCTGTGACCGTCATTGTGGCCGTCACCGTGCCTGTGGCTGTGGCCGCCCTTGCAGCAGGTGCCAGCAGTTTCAGGGGGTGAGTGGGTCTGAGGGCTCTGGGGGCCCTTGGAGCACCCCTTGTCAGCTGCATGGCTGTGGCTGTGGCTGTGGCTGCCCTTGCAGCAGGTGCCACCAGCAGGTGCCTGGGCTGCAGGCACTGAAGGGCTGCCTCCCTTGCAGCAGCTGCCGCTGGCCAGCTGGCTGGCACTGCTTCCCTTGCAGCCGCCGCCCACAGATGCCAGGGGGCTGCCACCTTTGCAGCAGGTGTCAGTGGCCGGCTGGCCGGCATTGGCGCCCTTGCAGCCGGCGTCCGCAGGTGCCACGAAACTGCCTCCCTTGCAGCAGCTGGCGCTGGCCGGCTGGCTGGCGCTGGCGCCCTTGCAGCAGCCGCCACCAGCAGCTGCCTGGGTGGTGGTTGCACAGGCTGAGGGGCCGCCCTTGGCGCAGCAGCTGGCGCCAGCTGTCACAGCGCCCGCAGCACCGCCGCTGTGGTCAACCTTGCAGCATGAGCTGGCTGACGCCTGGCACTTGTTGGTGGGCGCCTCGCACGCCTTGCCCTGGCAGCAGCTGCCCTCGGCCTCCCGGCTCCGCTGGTAGCTCTTGGCGGCACAAAACCCCTCCTCATCATCGCAGCACCCGCTTGTGTGCTGCCGCTTCCCGCCGGCCTGCTCAGCGTAAGGCCACCGCCACTTGAGCAGCCTGCACCGAAATGGGGAAACTCCGGAGGGAAGTTACATCCGCACACTCGCTCCCTGTGACAAGTATTTGATCATCCTGAGCTGGCCCAGCCGGAGAGCAGCCTCGTGGCCTGTTCATGCAACAAGCAGCGGCTGCAGGCAACAAGCAGCCGCAGCACCAGCTGGACCTCGCTGCTGCTGCTGCTGCTGCCAGTGCTGCTTCAAGACAAGAGGCCATCAAGTATTGGGTGACAAATGTTGTCACCCACCTGAGCGAGTTGCCCAACACCAGCAGCGCGGCACCCACGTCCACCAGCACAGCGCCCCACAGCGTGAACCGTCCCAGCGCCGCCGGCGTGAGCACAGCCACCTGCGACCGGCGGGCAGGCAGGCAGCAGGAGGGATGGGTGAGAGGTGGGCGGCTGGTCGTGCAGCGGCTCCAACACTGTGGGCTGGATGCTGTTGGGAGCAGGGAGGTAGGCAGGCAGCCTGGGGGCGCCCAATACACGGGCTAACCGCAGCAAGGGTGGGTTTGCTATGGCGCTATGACAGTGGATATTCCGTGTTGTGGCGCGGCAATGCCAGGAATCAAACGTATCGTCTCACCTTGGTGACGACGGCGAAGGCGATGTTCTGCCAGATGGTGGCACCGGCAGCACGCGCCAGCATGACCGCAGCAGGCACAGCGCGCACATCGTTGGTGAAGAGGGCCACTGTGTGGGGAGCCAGGGTTGGGAGTAAAGAGGGGGGCGAGGACGCCGGGGGTCAGAGTCGTGGCCAGCAGGGCAGAGTGGACAATTGCAGGCTGCCCTCTCGGGGCCGGGTGAGCCGCAAGGAGCAGCGCTGCAACCTCCGTGGACCCTAAGTGTATATAAGTAATTGATTGCAAGCCCAGGCAGGTGTGACGGGTGCACGCACCCAGACACGCGTCAAGCGCAAATCAGCACACGCACCTGAGCCCGCCTCCAGCGCTGCCGCGCTGCCGGCCACTCCCATCGCAATGCCAGCGTCGGCTGCCGCCAGCGCCGGCGCGTCGTTCACCCCATCCCCCACGTGTGCCACCCACACGCGCTTGGGGCCGCCGCCACGGCGCCGCAAGCCCAGCCCCTCTCCGCCTGCCTGGGCACGGCGGCCGCCCAGGCAGCAGGCTGCCGAGGGCAGCAGGCCGGCGCAGCAGCCGGCGGGGCGGGCGGAGTGGTCCTGCTTGTATTCAGCCACCTGCAGTGGGACAGAGCAGGAGCCGGCAGGCGGGCACGCAGGGAGGGCAGGTTGGGAGATCAGCAGGCAGCAGCAGAGTCATCCGTAGCTCCGTGTGCAAGGCCCAGGAACCTGCAGGCTGCTTTGCCTGCAGGCTGCTTTGCCAAAAGGCAAACAAACAGGTGCCCATGGAACAGCTCTGTTCAAGCGATGCGATACACAGGCCGCTGTGCGGTACTGCAGGGCAGCTAGCAGTACCTTGGTAAGTTTCTCCTCGGGCAGCAGCCGCGCGTGCACCCGCTCCCGTGGGATGCCGACGGCACCGCCCACCGCGGCCGCTGCAGCCGCTGCGTCGCCGGTGAGCATGGCGGCGCGGCAGCCCAGGCGGCCCAGCATGGACACCGCTTCAGCCGCTTCGGGCCGTACCACGTCGCGGGCGCTGCAGCGCGGGCGGGGGGACAGGGGCGCAGTGGGGTTGGGTCAGTGCAGCAGCTGGGAGGGGGTAGTGCCGGCGGGAGACGGGGACACCATGGGTGGGACGGGGCGATGCTGGGCGCGGCCAGCGCTGGGGAGGGCTGCTGCGCAGTCAGAAGCGCTAGGGGCCAGAGGCAACAGCGACAGGGCAGCAGCAGCAGCGTGGGCAGAGACACTGGGTGCGTGCTGGGGAGCGAACGGTTTGCCAGCACGGTGAGCCACAGGCAGGCAGGCGGGCAGGCAGGCAAAGCAGCGCAGCAGCAGTCACCTGAGCCAGCCTGCCAGCCGGCCATCCACTGCAACAAAGCAGGCGGTGGCACCTGCAGTCAATGCAGCATGACAAAACAAACATGCAGCATGTTTGTGAGGCTTGCCTTGCACTGAATCAGCTCTCAGACCGCCTGGACACAGCGGGCACAGTGTGCTTGCACTTGCCAGTCAGGACCTCTTCCCTACAGCACACTCAACCGTGCAACCTGTACCTTACCTTCAGCATCGATGGCACGCTGCGCTGCCTCGACGTCTGGTCCAGCCACCCCTGCATGGCTGGCCAGCAGCCCAGCCGTGCCTGCTGCCACACGCCGGCCCTCCACCAGCGCAGTTAGGCCGGCGCCCGCCACTGCTGCCACTTCTTCCACTGAGGCGTCGCAGGCCACACCCTGAGGCAGGGACGTGCAAAGCACGATGTGAGCAGTATATAAAGGAGAGGCTTTGTTGGGCCGCTGCCACGGTGTCAATGCAACAGGCATCACAGGCCACGCCCTGGGGCAGGATGCAGCCCGCATTGTGGAGATGTGTGGGACAGTAACCCTGCTAGGAACACTGCGCTGAGACAGGGCAGGCAGCGCGATGTCTGGCTTCAGCAATGCAGGGAGATGTGACAGCAGGGGCATGCACAATGCCACCAGCTCATTGGGTGTGTGGCAGCAGCAGCAAGGGGCGTGCAGCGGGAGGTGCCCCACCTGCGCCGCGGCGTACCCCAGCACAGCGGCCCCCAGGGGGTGGCTGCTGCCTCGCTCCAGGGAGCCCAGCAGGCGCAGCAGGCCCTGGCGCGACCAGCCGTTCAGTGCCTGTGCAGAGGGTGCAAGAATCCATGCCATGTTTTCCTTACTTTTATGCAAAGCCGCTCCACTGTGAGCAGTAGGCAGGCTCACGCTGCTGCTTACAGTCGACCTGGCAGGATGCGCGTGCTGTGCACCCCGACCACAGCAGCCCCAGCGTGCCCACCTGGCACTGCACGACCTGGAACTGCCCCTTGGTCAGCGTCCCCGTCTTGTCAAACGTCACCACAGACACCTGGTGGCAGCATGGGTGGAGGACAAACAAATCTGGGTGTCAAGCGGGCGTGGCCTCCATTCTAGCCCCTAATCCATGCCCGGGCAGCGGGCAAGCCAGGGAGCTGAGCAGAGTGGAGGCCACGAGCGAGCGGCACTAGGGCCGGCCTGCTACCGACTTTTGCCTGCTCAAGGCATTCTCTGGCGGTGGGCCTCGTGGTGGCAATTCTATACCCCTGCTATTAGGGTGCGGCAGAGCGCAGGGGCAGCTGTTTGCATGCACGACCACTGTACAGCTGCGCAGCGAGCTGAGAGCAAGCATTGTGGCCTCTGCCTCTGCTCATTCGACCAATCCACCACCCAGCGGGCCCCCCCACCTGACGCAGGCGCTCCAGAGCCGAGCCGCTCTTGATCAGCACGCCCCGCTGCGCTGCGCAGGCCAGGGCGCAGACCACTGCAGCCGGGGTGCTGAGCACGAGGGCGCATGGGCAGGCGGTGACCAGCACTTGCAGGCTGAGGTAGATCCAATCCTGCGGGTGGGGGCAGCGGTGGGGCAGGAGAGGGGTGTGGCGCGGGGCAGGTGCAGCATGGGGGAGCTGGCATGGACCATGGCAGGCGCAGCAGGCAGGGCCAGGGCAGGGACGGGCCTCCTGCATGGAAGGGCCCACACACGCAGTGGCTGCACCCACGCTCAAGCACCCACAGGCAACAGCAAGCACCAGACTGCCACTACTACCCCGCCCTCCCCTCCTCCTCACCGTGCGCTCCTCTCCCGACTCGGTGAAGGCAAAGGGCACAAAGGCCAGCAGCAGGCAGGCCAGCAGCACCACGGGGGTGTAGATGCGGGCAAACTGCAGGGGGTGGAGGGCGGGCGGGGGCAGGGTGGAGCAGGGTTTGAAGGGCAAGGACGGTGAAGTGCAGCAGCAGCAGCAGCGGCGTGCAGCACCAGCAGCAGCGGCAGCAGCGGCGGCTGCACAAGTTTTGCCACCAGTGCGCCCCGCCCCACGAAACCGCGCCACACGCTCCCATCACACCCACGCCCACCTTTGCCACCAGCTGCTCCGCGGGGCTCTGCTGGCTGGCCGCCTGCTCCACCAGCGCCGCCATGCGGGCCACGGCGGTGTCGCCCGCAGCCGCCGTGGTGGCGACGCGCAGCAGGCAGGAGCCGACGTTGAGCGTGCCGGCGTGCACGTGGGTGCCGGGGGCACGCACCACGGGGGAAGACTCGCCTGCGGGGCAGGGCAGAGTGCGGGGGTGGGGTGGGGGGTGACCGGTGGGGGAGGGTGTGGTTATGGGAAAGATCAGCAGGCGTTGCTGCCGCTGCCTGACGTTGCTCTGCCATGGCCGCCTGTCTCGGCCTGCGGCAGAAACCCACCAGTTGCTGCTCAGCGTGTGCCGGCTCAGCGCACATGCCAGCTCAGCGTGCTTCAAGCTCACCGGTCAGCAGGCTCTCGTCCACCGCGCTCTCGCCCTCCACCACCACCCCATCCAGCGGCACCGACTCGCCAGGCGCAACCTGCAGGCACACACATTGAAGATGGTGAAGGCAGATGGTGAAGGCAGAAGTGTTGATAGTTAACCATGTGGGGTTCTGCAATGTTCGTCATGTGTGAAGCTGTCAAAAGCGGGCTCCCCAGGGGCGGCCTGTGGGTGGGGCAGGGCAGCGCGCAAGGGCAGAGGCAAGAGCAAGGGCCATGCCGTCGACGAGTCCATGGCATTGGAAGGAGCAAGAGCCGGTTTGATTGCAGCATGCCAGGGCAAGGGCAAGGGCAGCAAAGACTGCAGGACGGCCCATCCAGGCAGGCGCGAGTGCTGGGACCCTGCAACGGCACACCCTGTCTTCAGCCCTCCTCACAGCCGCTGCACCTGAGAGAACACACACCCACGCAGCCCACCCACCCACCAGCACTTCCGTGCCCACTGGCACGCCCTCAACAGGCACCGACTCGCCGCTGGCAGCCAGCGTGGCTGCAGCAGGCAGGGGGAGGGGACAGCCAATGAGGGGCAGGCAGGCAAGGACGCCTTTGCAGGCGGAGCGTGTGGAGGACTTGCCCAGGCCAGGCCTGGGTGTGCAGCGCTGCCGCACGGGGCACAGGCAGAGCGGCTGGGCTGCTGACCTTCACAAATGCGTCCCTTCGGGACACCGCACCTACCCTGCCAACACCCCCCGGTGGCCAGCGCGCACCTGACTCTGGGCGCAGGCGGAGCACCGCCGCCACCGCGTCCCGCGCCTGCAGGCAGCAGCCAGGGCGGGGAGGCACCAAACAGCAGCAGGCGTCAGCAGCGGGCAGCACGCACCCAGGCAGGGGTGCAGGGCTGATGAAGCAAGCCTGCACACTGCCCAGAGTGGCCAGGCAGGCGCGCAGGGCTCCGTCGGGCAGGCACGGAGCTGTCGTTAACAAAACAGATGTGTTCAAAAACAAGTTGAATGACCATACCGAGCCCCCAACCCCTGCTCGGCCTCTCCCTCCGCCATGCCTCTTGGCTGTGCTGCATCGCGCCCGGTGCCCCGCTGAAGCGCCACACTCCCCACCCACCGCCTCCAAATCACCAAACCGATCGAACGAGGAAGAAAGGAGGGCGTGCCTACCTTGTCCGTGCTGCACCGCTCCCAGTGCTCCGCCACGGCAAACAGGACCACCACTGCCGCTGCCTCCGAGTAGTCTGCCAGGGCGATTGCGCCGGCACACGCCAGGGCCATCAATAGGTGTATATCCATCACCTGGGGGGCGGGGGGCGGAGGGGGCGGGAGTGAGATACCTTGGTTGTAGGTGAACAGACGGGAAGGGGGGAAGGAGAGCGGTGTGTGTCACTTGCAGGGCACGGCGGGGGGGAAAGGAAGACAGCTGTAGATGGGCAGATGGGGACGAGAGGGGGAGGGTGGTTCTCCCGTTGGGCAGGGCACGGTGGGGCTGGGGAGCGTGGGTACTTATGGGCGGGGGTGGGGGACATGGGCGGCAGGCAGGCAGCTGCAGGCCAAGCGGCAAAGCACGAGTGGAGTGAAGGAGGCTGCAGCTGGACAGGCAGAGCCGTGGGAGCACTCTGCCTGATGCACAGCAACCCTGCGCTTGGGCCAACATGAGGATGCATGCACATCGCACAACAGTGCGGTGCTCACCCCACGGCGCAGCGCCAGCGCCGCACGCAGCGCGATGCGCGGCAGGCACAGCGCCACGGCCCCCAGGCTGACATACTTCAAGTACTCCAGCCCCGGGGTGTTGGTGGGGCCGGAGAGGTAGTGCAGCAGGGAGACTAGGAGCAGCGCGGCGCCTGCCAGCACGTTCCAGGGCGGCAGCCAGCGGCCGCGCACCTGCCGCAGGGATGGGGACAGGGGGAGGGGAGGAGGCACGCACAGGGCGTGAGTGGGTGTGATGGGAGATCAGGGGGTGGGCGGGGGATGGAGGCATGCAACGATGTGCGCTGCGCCGCGGCGTGCCCAGTGCCCCAGTGACACAGCAGGCAGATTCAGCCTTGCACCCCAAATACAGCATTTGGCACGCGATGCGGCAGTCGGCACGCGTGCTCAGTTTTAGGGTGCACAACAAAGGTGTGGGCGCAGCAGCCAGTGAGCCCACCTTGGCCTGGGTGCGGGGCTGCGTGAGGGTGGCGTCCAGCATGGCGCCATTCAGCGCCGCCACCAGGGCGCCAGGTGGCGCCAAGCTGGCATCGTGCTGCACCGTCACCGTCTGCGTCATGACAGACACCTCGACCTGCGGCAGGGCAGGGCAGGGCAGCAGGGAGGGAGGGGCTGTGTATGGCAGCAGCCGGGAGGCGAGCGCGGCAGGGTGCGGTGCACAGCAGCAGGTAGATAACTGGCAATGGAACGGACACGTTGCTGGGAAGGCCAAATGCCTCAAAACAGGGAGCCCCATAAAGGTGGCCGGCAAGAACCAACCAAACGAGCAAGGCACGGCAGGCCGGGGGCGCCATGCTGAGCACGGCGGGCTCATGCTGTGCATGCTGTGCTCACACTCTTCACGCCGGGCATGGAGTCCAGTATGCTGTGCACCAGCGGGGTCTCCATGGGGCAACAGATGCCGGCAGCAAAGATGCGGGTGGTGCGCGGCTGCGCCTCTGTTTGGGTGGCCTCTGCATCTGGGCTGCTTGCCTCCACCTCTATCGTGGCACCCATCTCCACCGCCTGCTCAGCCAACGGAGCGCAGCGGGCGGAGGCCCTGCACACTCAAACCGGCATGCATGCAAAGTAGGTGTGAGCTTCTGTGGGTGCCGGCAGTTTGCCTGGTCACGCCAGCGCGGGGCGGCAGCAGCCCTGGGTGGTGCCTCATGGCCCGCCCGCACACGCACCTGAGGCGCAGCGCCGACAGGGTACCGTGGCTGATGACCATCGATCTGCTGGTGCAGGTGCTGCTCAGGCACCCGCAGCCGTCGTCGCATTCACACTTGGTGACGTGGTGCAGCTCGTCATCCACCCTGGGCACAGACAGGCGGGGCATGGGATGGATGGTACAGGCGTCAAGTGCACGAGGCGGCAGGCGGCGGCCCAGGCTGGGCCGCGGGCTGCGGGCTCACGGAACGATGCCACCGGCAGGCACGTCCGCCCCTGCACCATTGGCGCCAAAAGGTAGCGCCGCAGAGTGCTCAGCAGCCAGCAGCGGCCGAGAATGCGAAACTGCGGATAGGGTTTTGAAGCCCGGGGGCAGCCTGGGGCAGTCCAGGGGCTCACAAGTAGTCGTAATGATCTCCGTGCTGCACTCGGCGGTGCCCGCAGCCCTCCGAGTGCACGTGGCTGCCCAAGTCGAGAGGAGCAAAGTGGCAGCGCGCTGCGGCGGCGCCTGCAGCGCCTAGGCTGCTTGCAAACATCGATGGAAGTCGCAAAATCACGGAAGGGAAGCTCCACTCAATCGCTCCTAGCTTCTGCTGATGCTGCCGGCGCATGTGCTGTCGTGCGCTTTCTGACAGCACAACCACAGCCACAGGAGTGAGATCTTTATCTTGGACATGCACACCTTTCAGCATACATGTCGTGCTGTGATACAGAATCAGACTCATTGCACAGACCGGTTCCACTTGAAGGGGGGGCGCAGCACAGGACGCCAGATGAAGTGCATCCCGGAGCGGGGGAACCTGCCCAGTTTTGAGTGCTGCCATGAGCGGTGCCAATCTTCCCGGGGGCCAGGCAGCACCTGCAAGTCGCGTGCTGAGTTTGCTGACTTCATTTTCCCCTGCACGTGCATCCCGTCCTGCCCACCTTGTGCGCGCCAGGCCACAGTGCAGGCGGCGGGTTTCGACCGGTGCTGCAGTACCCCATGCCAGTGCCGGTGGCACGCTTCCCCTGGGTGCCCTCCATGCTGCCAGGGCCTGGCCTTCCAGCCTCGTGGAAGATGGTAGGCATACGTGACCGATTACTTGCCGGCACGTAATATGAGCAGAGTCATGTAAGGCGGCACAAATTGATGGTGGTACCACGCGCCTGGCCAGGTGTGCACCTCAGTGAGAAGCTGGGCTGGAAGCTGCCTGTGCAGGTGCCTCAGGAAGGCGCGCCTATTGCTCGTCCAGCTGGCCCAGCGAAGCCGCGCACTCAAATATTTTTCAATCGTGTGGGTGTCGCAAGCTTATTTCGAGCGGCGCTTCAGCAGCTCTAACTGGACCAGAGGCACCCTGCTCCATCCGGTCCGGACTGCACCGCGGGCAATTGAGGTCCGTGAGGCCTAGAAACAAGGGACGGCATGCCTGGTTGCGCGTTTGCACCTCCCGGCCGGCCAGGCACATGGTGTGAGCCCTTCACCCCGCGTGCTTCCCGTTCTTCGTCTTGCCCCAGCACACTGTCGCCATGACAGTGGAGCAGCAGTGGCGCTCGCTGATGCGCCGTGCACCGGGCCCCTGGGCCGCTGCCTGCAGGTCGCCGCCAGCGGCACACAGCGCGCATTGGGGCGGCAGGTTGAAACCCCACCTACTTCGTGACCCCCGCCTCGCCATCCCAGCCCATTCGAGCAACATTCAAGCAACAATGCGCTCCCCTGCGTCTCGTCCCCCACGCCACCTCCCTGCCGCTGCCAACCTGCTGGCAGCGGCTGTGCTGGCGGCGGCGCTGCTCCCCCGCCCCGCCGCCGGCCACGCATTCATGTCTGAGCCCGCCTCCCGCAACTACGCCACAAACTACCAGTGGTGCCCCCACTGCCTGGTGAGGATTGCCTGCACCGGGTGGCGCCAGCTCCCGGAGGGGAGAGTGGGGCGGGGGCAGTATTGGGCATATGCTGATGGCGGGGACAGGGCCGGTCTCAGGCTAGTGGTGTCAAGGGGAGGCCAACTCCCAACTGGTCCCGTCCCGAACCGCTGCCTCCCACTGCCAGAACGGAGGTGGCGCTGCGGCAACCAGCGCGGGAGGCACCCTGATGTGGCCCAACTCGACGCACCCCGTGTGCGGCGCCGACGCCATGGCCCCGCCCGGCCCCATCAACCAGAGCTACCAGCCCGGGTCAGGTGGGCGTGAGGGCCACCTGGGTTGCGCAGGCGGCTCGCTGCTATGAATCGATGCTGGCAGTGCTATCAATGCTATCAAACCGCGCTCTGTGCCCACCACCTGCACGTTAAAAGCTGGTGTTATCGCCCGGCTGCTGCTCACATGCATCACCGCTGCATCACCGGCGCCCTCCTCTGTGCCCGTCTGAAGGCCCGGCGGCACGGCCTCTTGCTGGCCCCTGCTGCTGCTCACGGTCAGCACCACCCCCACCCTCGATTGCTGCAGCCATCATACTCAAAATCTTCTTCTCCACCCAGCACGGCGGCCGGCACGTCTTCCGCCTCTGCCCGCGCCCCCTGGCCGCCGACAGGGAGTGCTTTGAGTCGATCACGCTCCAGAGGTGGCTGACCGGGGCAGGCGGATGCTGTATTTCAGGCGGTTGGCAGTGCCTTGGCGGGAGGTTGCGGTGGGGGTTGCAGAACAGGCAGAAGGGAGAGCTCAAGGGCGGTGGGCTGGCAGTGCATGCAACATAGAGACCACACCTGGCAGTGCGTCCCTAGTAACCTTGCTTGTACTACCACCCTTGCCGGGCCCTGCTACCCTGCTGCCGCACATTGCACCCCAACACCTGTGGCCCGCACCCCCCGACTCCATCCCACCCACCAACCCACACCAACTACACACCCCAACCCCTGCAGGACCGACGGCGGCGGCCCGTACTCTTGGACCCCCGTCCGGGGCGGCCCCGTGCCTGTGCCGGCGGTCAACAACGAGTGGCTGCTGCGCGGCCAGCTGTGGGGAGAGGAGTACACGTTTAGGTACAGCCTGCCCACGGGCTTCACTTGCGACCATTGCGTGCTCCAGGTGAGCTGCTGGGGCGGGCGGCCCTCTGTTGGGGCACAGGGCGGAACTTCCCGCTGGGCGGCACCAAAGCCCGTGTGGGTGGGTGGGAGAGAGAAGCCCGTATGCTGCATGCAGTGCAACCCCGACTCAGGGAGCTGCCACATGTCCACCTCATTCCCTCCTCTTTTCTCTCCCCGCGTGCAAGCGGTGGCGGCCCACCGCCCAGGCACCCGGCGCCCACTTCCCTTGTTGGCACGCCTTACCTTACATATGCTTGAGCGCAGCCCTCTCCCCTCCCCTTCACTTGACCCCTGCAGTGGCGCTATACCACCGTCAAGGCATGCCAGGTGCCCCACTCCCCATGTGCCTGAGCACCCCCCCTCCCTCCTCTTCCCCCCCGCCCCGCCTGCAGTGGTGGTGGACCACCGCCAACTCCTGCCAGGTGCCGGGCGCCCCCGCCTACGTGGGCAGCGACAACATGGCGTGGTGCGGGCGCGTGGACGCGCCGGCCCGCGGGGGAGTCTGGCCAGAGGTGGGTGGGCGGGTGAGTGGGGAACAGCAGCCGGCAGCGCTGCATAGCAAGGCACTGCCTGTGGTGCTGCCTCCGGCGTGTAACTGATGTCAGCAGCTGGCAGCAGCTGCACCAACCGGCCACAACAGGTGCAGCAGCAGCAGCAGCAGCAGCAGCGGCAGCCCAGGAGTATGTGTTCACCTGCATGCCACCAACTCCTGGTCTCTGCCCTCTCTGGTCTGCTGCCCCCACCCTTGCAGGAGTTCTACAACTGTGCGGGTGAGTGGCTTGCTCTTGTGGTTGTGTTGGGAAGCACTCGTAAGAGGACGCCAGCACGGCAGGGGCCGGGTGCCATATCAGTGCAATGCCTGGTCACGCGACAGCCTGCTCCACTGTGCGTCACTGTGCTGTGATTTAATCAAGCACACTAAAACTCTTTTTATTTTTTAGATTAAAATGTGGTGCCAAATTCAACGAATTTTGCACTCGTGTTACTTCCCGCCCGTCTCCCCACCGTGCAGACATACGCATCAGCGCCGACGCTGCCCCGGCACCGTCCCTGCCCCCCACTCTGGCCCGCACCCCTCCACCCCCGCGACCCTCGCCCCCACCCCCGCGTCCTCAGCCGCCGGCGCCCCCTCCGCCTCGTCCCCCGCTGCCCTCTCCCCCGCCCCCCGCCCCGGTCTCGTGGCCACGCCCCCGTCCCCCACCACCGCCAGCCGGCGCTCAGTGCAACCCCACCACAGCAGCAATCCTGTGCGCCACCAAACCCAACAGTGACGCTTACTTTGCGAACGTGGCGTCAGGCTGCACCTGCTTCTTCCGCTGCGCCTCCCTGCGCCGGCCCCCCACATGGGGCGTGTGCCCCCGCCCCCTGCGCTTCTCAAACGCCCTGCAGATGTGCGTGGACCCTGCCAGCTTCAGGTGCAGGTAGTGCCCAACTGGTGCACTAGCTGATACTGCCACTTCGGCATTCAATGTTATTTATGGTTACCTTTGCATTGATCATTTTTTTTTTTGTGTAAGCTGCATCAGCCCTGCTACATGGCTGTCAGGGCAGGTCAGCATGGGCTGTCTGAGTGCACTTTTCCAGGGGTTACCCCGCTGCAATGCCTTGTTTGCCGACGCCACTCACAGCTCGCCTCACAATGGGCTCTTGAAGCTGTGGGCAAAGCAGCAACAACGCATGTTCAGCAGTTGGTTTTGCATGCATGTGGTTGGCACACCCTGAGCCTGAGCAGTGCCGCTCTGCACAGCGCTTAACATGGCTCCCCAGGCAGACTTGGTCTTTCCAGCGCTGCCGCGGTCCACGCAGGCGCCAGCTCAGCGGCCAGCACCTGCAATAACATGGGGCAGTGGGAAGGGTGCATTGCTCGGTTAGCAGGTCTCCCTGTCTGCATGTCCAGTGCCAATAAGAGTGCAGCGGGGGGGCACGGCCCATCGGTCAGCAGGCAAGTGGCAGCTTGCAGGTGAAGCACAAGCCAGCGCAAGCATCGGCCAGCGCGCATCACCCCAGGTTGACTATGCCCACATTGCATGCTGCAGCAAGCTGCACCTGCTGCCTGCTCCCCCTTCTGCTGCCGCTTGCATGCGGTCTTGTGGTGCGGCCAGTGCGCATGCTGGCACTCCACGCTGCAGGCAGAGAGGCCCGAGGGGAGGGGAGACGAAGCACAGTGGATCTCGGGTGCCACAGCACCCGACACACAAGCTCCCCTGCCACACAAAGCAAGCCCCGCCAGCACAAGTCTCTGTATCTCCCTCCCCCTGGGGCGGGGCTTCCCGGCCCCCCTTCCCGACCCCACCCACCCACCCACCCACCCACGCGCATGTGCCCGCCCCACGCCCCTTCCCACGGAGTCATCACCTGCAGTACTGCACCTGGCGGCAGGCAGAGCAGCGGCGCAGGTGCATCGCCACCCTGCCGCAGCCGCCGCACGTCAAGGAGGCATTTGGGTCTGCCAGCAGCTGCTGCAGGGCCAGCGCCTCCTGTTGACTTATCCGGGCGACAAGCTCGGCATCCGCAGCCCGCCAGCCGCCGCCCTCGCCACTCAGCTGCTCCAACCAGGGCTCCGCCTCCTGTGCAGATACGTGGTCCTCCAGGTTTTCAAGCCACACGCGTGGCAGCAGGCGCTTGCAGCGGCGGTGCGCCGCGCATGCCTGGCGCAGCCACGCCAGCACTGCAGCGGGCGGGTCGGGCGGTGGTGCCGTGGTTTGCAGCGCCGCAAGGCTGGCCAAGCCATAGCCCTCGTGTGCCTGGAAGTAGTCGCTGCCCGCCTGCTCCGCCGCCTGCCGTGCAGCTGCCTTGAGGGCCCAGCAGCGCTCGTCGCCGAGGAAGGCAGCCGCCGTGGCCGCCGACGCATGCAGGCGCAGGGTGGCAGCTGGAGGCTGGTCTGTGGCCGCCAGCCTTGGCAGCAGAGCCACCGCTGCCCTGCAAGCAGAGAGCATGCATGAGGGCGGCGGCAGCGGTTGATTCAGGGGAGCCCAGCGGGGCGGGCATATGCAAGCGGGCAGTCATAACCACAAGACAAGACAAGCACCAGCTTCCCATGCACACACACACACACACACACAAGTGCACACATGCACACCGCCTCGTCAGGCCAGGCCTTGCAGGCGGCGTGCCTGAGGAGAGCTTGGGCCGCTGGGGAGGTGCTGCCCGCATAGACGGCCACCGGCACAGCGCTCTCGGCGACATATGCGAGCATGTGGTCGAAAGTGAGCGGGGGCTCAGGCAGCCCTGCCTGCAGCTCTGCCAATTGGGGCTCTAGCTGGCGCCGCACCGCCGGCTGAAGCAGGCACTCCAGCAGCGTGGACACAAAGTGGATGTTGCCCTGCTGGACGGGGGGCGGCGGCATGCCCGCAACTGCTCGCAGCACAGTGCCCAGGCTGCAGTCTGCGCGGAGCAGAGCGGCGATCTGAAGCAGCGGCAGCCCGCTAGCCTCGCCACCCGTGCGCGCCAAGTGCTGCCTTGCCCGCCCCAGTGCCTGGTGCATGAACATGTTTGTGAAGCGCGCGTCGGCGAGGGAGGGCGTGGCACACACGTGGTTGGCGCGCACCAACTTGAGCGCCGCCAGGCGGGCGTGCTGCTCATCCAGAGGCGCTGCACTGCACGGTTGCAGCATCTCCCTCAACTCCTCCTGCAGCGCGCAACACTCGATGAAGCTGTGCACCTCGGGAGTGCGCTGCTCTGGTGGCACTGCGGTGGCGGCCGCAAGCTTTTCTGCCAGCAGGCCCGCTGGGGGCATGACTCTGCTGCTGCGGGGGTCGGCTGCGCCTCAGGCTGCTGCACTCTGAAGTCGGCTGCAGGCAGTGGGCGGGCGCAAGGTGGTACTACTTCAGAAACGGGCGCCATGGCTTCAGCGGCCGGCGCGCCCGGCGCCGGCGCCTGGCCTGGTGGGCGGTGCCGGTGAGTAGGCGGCGGCCTCAAGGGGCCGCTCTGCTGCCCGCACACGCACCGAAATGGCTGAACTCACACGTCCCCCACTCCTCAGCTGTGCTCCCCGCAGGAGTGAGCGGTTTTGTGTCGTCCGAGGAGGTCGAGCTGGGTGCACCCTCCACCCTCCACCCTCCACACGCGCTGCACTAGCTGGTGCACTACTCAGTCCCGAGCCGCAACCGAAAGATTAGCCGGTGCTCTGGTTCGATACATGACAGGCGCCGCCAGCAGGCGCCAGCAGGCACCAGCGGGGCAGGCTGGCAGGAATGAATGCAGCCAGGAATGCGGCGGCCCTTACCCAGCCAAGCAGTCCGCCAAATCGTTGCAATGCGTCAACAGTTAACCACAACGTTGTGGTGGGTTCCACCCTGCAATGAACTTGTGGTACCCTTCCGCCGCCCCATTCACTTCCCCCCTTGTTCCCCCTCGGCCTGCTGCATCAGTCCGCCGCTGTGTCACAGCAGTGCTTCCCCTGCCGTCCTTACTTGCTTGCAATCCTGGCAGGCCATGCTGTCCAGGGGTCAGTGCCATACCTTGTTTGCTGCAAACAGACTGTAACCCCCTCAATAGCAATGGAGCCGCCGGCCCGGGGCGGATACCGGCTGGATACCGCGCTCGCTTGCCGGCATGGGAGGCGGTTTGGGCTCTAGTACATGATATGTCTTTGCTAGACATGCTCAAGAGAGAGTACTCTTGACCACTAGTGGCAAACCCCAGGCAGGGTGGGGAGCGCCGCCGCTACCCCGCTGCCGTCTCTGCTGACCGCGGGAGTAAGCGGGAGCGGTCACACTTCCGCCGTCCGTCCCTGTACGTCCCGAACTTTGATGAGTCTGAGATGTAACGAGATCACACTAGCTGTGCATGCGTCTGTGCCTCACACTGCGATGCCAAGCGCCGTTGCTCTTTTCCAAAGCGCTGGCAGGTATGCGTTCAAGTTGACCCCGTCAGCTTCAAGGGGACCAGTAACGGAGCCCCTGGTGGGAGGTGGCATGATCCCCTGGTGGCAGGCATGCAACCGAACCTTCATGTTAAATAAGTGTGACATGACCATTTGTAGAACGAGGTGTGAAAGTAGATGGCACCTACCTGCAAGTTGGCCAGGGCCGGGTCCATGTCTTGTGGGTCAAACGGGCCTGAGCGGGTACCCACTCTGGTTTCAAAATTTGCGTCTGTACCAAGACGAGGCAAAAACAATTGCAAGAACCTGCCACCTACTGTGAAAATATTATATACACTATCACCAGACCAGCAGAGACAGCAGCTGCATGATGCGCTGCCCCGCGGGGCCCGGCGGCCGCCGCATGCTGCAGTGGCGCCACCGCATCATGGCCAGCGCACAACAAGGCGCGGCTCTCGTGCCCCCTACGCGGCTTTGCGAATAGGAGTTCAAATCAGCCTGGGAATAGTCGCGGCTGCATCCCCGGCTGTGTTTCCCCAGCGCTCAGCCTTGTAAGCGCACGCGCTGCCTGTCTTGTTTCCCGAGAGCTGCATCGGTTCGGTGCCGTGACTTGAAACGCGCGGCTCCAAGGCCTGGCGACTACCCAGGCAAGGGTGTGGCGAGGCCACCGTCAGCAGCGCCGCCCGCGCCGTGCCCTCGACCCGCGTGGCTCTGGCTCCCTCGCTAACGGGGGCCTTTGCTGCGTGACCTGCAGGCTTCATCTGTTGTGGACGACTCAGCACAGATTACCACGTGACCAGCTTCCCTTAGAGTACGCTCAGGCTAAGCCCGCCATCCGGCCAGCCAGGCGGTTGCCGCCAGCCAGCCCAGCCTGCGCCGCCAGCGAGCCAGACCGGCAGTTCAACATGGCTGCGCCTCCCGGCGTAGAGGCCATCTCAGCACTCCTGGGGCACCTGCGCAGCAACAGTCACGCAGCACAGGCGCAGGCAGCGCGCGCTCTGTCCCGCCTAGCTGCCGACCCCAGCGGCAGGGCGGCCGTTGCAGCAGGTGCAGGCGCTATCCCTGTGCTGGTGGAGCGCCTGGGGTCCACAAGTGCTGCGGTGCACGCGGCAGCTGCAGACTGCGTGGCCGCCCTGTGCCAGCAACCCGGCTTTCAGGCAGCGGTGGCGGCCGCTGGCGCGGCACCAGCCCTGGTGCGGCTGGTGGCCACAAGCGATAGTGAGGACACCCAAAGCGAGGCAGCGTTCGCTGTCGCCGTGCTGGCGCGCGACTGCCCAGCCAACAAGGACGCGCTCCTGGAGGCAGGCGCGGCGCCAGCCCTGCTGCAGCATCTGAGCAGCGCCAGCGACGAGTTGGTGCTGACCCACATGTGCCTGGCGCTGCGCAACCTGTGCACCGGCAGCGGGGCGGCCGCTCTGATTGCCCCCGTCATCCCAGACCTCCTGCGGCACCTGCGGGACGACAGCAGCCCACATGTGCATAGGGAGGCGGCATACGTGCTGGCACACCTCACCGGATGCATCCCGCCCGCAGCCTTGGCTGGGGCCGCCGCAACGCTCGTGCACCGGCTGCCCCGCTGCCGCGGGGAAACTCAGGAAGCGGTGGCTGTTGCGGTGTGCAACCTGGCTCGGGAAGGCCCAGGCAGTGCAGCGGCCCTCGCCTCGGCAGAAGCCATCCCGTGCCTGCTGCGCTGCCTGGACAGCGGCAGCGATGTCATCCAGGAGCATGCACTCGCGGTGCTGGGCAACCTGGCGGCAAACTGCGCGCCCCTAGCCTTGCACCTGGTGGCCAGCGGCGCGATTGCTCGTGTGTGCGAACGCCTGCGCAGCAACAGCGGCGCAGTCCAGGCCATGGCAGCGAGCACACTCAAGTGCATGGCCGCTGCCAGCCCACTCAACACTGCGGCCATCACATTGGCAGGGGGTACGGCGGCGCTGGAGCGGCTGGCAAGCAGCGGCAGCGCACCCGTGCGGCAGGGTGCGGCGGAAGCCCTCGCACGAATCGTTTCTGTCACCGACGCTGCAGCCATCAGCGCGCCCCCCGTGCAATCGCCAGGGATGCACCCTCTGCTTGCCGCCATTCTGCTGCCCAGCATCAGCGTCCACCCTGAGCCCGAGGGAGGCACCGGCAGGTGGGTTATCTCAGTGCTGGCTCATGCAGTCGCTGGGTGCTGCCTGTTGCCTGCCATCCTCCCTTCCTTTCTTCCTGTCATGTGGCTGCACCCCTCGGCACACGTTACCACCCCAGGTCACCACCCCTTGGCATGCACCCTGACTGCAGGCCACACGCTGTGCAGCATGTTCCAGAGCAGCAGCAGCCTGCTTGGGAGCAGCAGCGCATCCGGGAGCAGCAGCAGCCCCTTGAGCAGCAGCATGCCCGGGAGCAGCAGCATGCCCGGGAGCAGCAGCAGCCCCTAGAGCAGCAGCATGCCCCAGATCAGCAGCAGCAGCAGCCTGCGAGGGTGTGCGCAGCAGAGGGGTGCAACGCCACGCAGCACCTGCGCCGCTGCAGCGCGTGCCGCACCGTGCGATACTGTAGCGACGCCTGCATCGCTGCCCACTGGAAGGCGCACAAGCCCGAGTGCAAGCGCCTGAAGGCTGCCGCTGCCACTGCTGCTGCTGCTGCAGCCGCCGCAGCCGCTGCTGCAGCCGAGGACCCATGAACATCCGGGTTTTTTGCAAGCTTGTCCGCTTCCCCCCTGATCTCTCTCCCGACAAGCTGCTCATGTGCCTCCCTGCTGTCCCCGCTTTGAGACGCCACGGCTGTGCTCTAAGCACTTGTACCATCTTGATCCCGGTCTCTAATTGCCCACTCTGCCTCTGCGCCAGCACGAGCCGCGACAAGATAGAGCACGCATCCATTGCAAGTTGAGTGCTGTTTTTGTTGAGAAATATAATACGGCAGTACACTTGGGAGGCAGCGCCTTGAATGCCAGCGGGGAGTAAGTAGAATGACAAGGGAAAGCAACGTGTACAGATCATGCCATGCTGGCGGTCCCCACCTCAGCAGCCGCGTTGATCACCCGGGAGGCGCGGCCAAACAGCTCTGCCACAAAAGCGGGAGCGCCCGCCTTGCCAAAGTCCGGGTGCACCGCGGCCTGCGCCTTCCTGATGTCGCCCCGGCCACGCAGCGGCTGCGTCGCCAGTGAGGCACGCGGGGGGTCAGCCTTCTGCAGCTGGTGTATGTTATAGGCGGACACCAAGACCGGGTTGGCTGCCGCAAGCGCCACCTGGCGCCCAGACGGTGTCAGTTGGTCCCAGGGCTTGCTGAAGGCTGCCGTATCTGTGCTGCCAATGCGTGCAGCCAACTCCAGCTGCTGCAAGCGCTGCCTGCTGAGCCACTCATCCCTGGCACTGGCGCTTTCGCTGCTGGCTGCTGGCTGTGGCTCTTGTCGCTGCTGCCGCCGCTGTTGCTGCTGCTGTTGCTGCTGCGAACGCTGTTCTGCGGCTCGGCAGCGGTCCTCTGCCTCACGTAAGTTCTGCTCTGCTGCCTGTGCACGCGCCTCGGCCGCCTGGCAGCGCTTCTCTGCTGCCTGCTGCCGCTCCGTCGCTGCTTGCCAGAGTGCCTCTGCATCGCGCCGCTGAGCCGCATCAGCAGCAGCCTGCCGCTCAGCGGTCTGCACGCGCGCCTCTGCTTGCTGCCGTGCAGTTTGCTCAGCTGTCAGCCGATGGGATTGAATGCGGGCATCGAGGTCGGCTTGCCGCTGCTGCTTGTCTGCCTCCCGCCGCGCAGTCTGCACCTGCTGCTCCGCCTCCCACCGCGCATCCTGCTCCCGGCCCAGCCGTTCTTCAAGAGCTGTCACTTCAAGCTTTGCCTGCGCCGGCAGGGCACCATAGGGCGTATAGGTAAGGTGTGGGGGCAAAGAGGGGAGAGGGAAACAGCACAGCCTGGTGGGGAGTGAAGGTCAAGCATGTGCATGTCAAACAGGCGCTGCATGCCAGCACCATTTGTGCACATCAGCAATGGCCTTGCATCCCTGGCCCACCTTTTCCTGACACTTTTCGGCGTTCTGCTTGGCTGCCAGTGCATCCAGGCGCTCCGCCTGTGCGGTTGCACGCTCGGCTTCTGCCTGCTGACGCAGCTTCCTCTGCTCCTGCTGGGCCGCCACTGCTTCGAGGCGCTCCGCCTGTGCGGCCGCACGATCTCGCTCTGCCTGCTGGCGCAGCCTCTTTTCTTCCTGCATGCGAGCATGGAAAGTTGGGTGTTGGTGGGTTTCCTGGTAGGCATGTGCAGACCAGTGGGGTGTCACTGCACCACATTTGACAAAAGAGCAATGTTAACGGTGGTTGTGGCGTATGGGTGTGGCAGAGCGTAGTGCATGGGGGCGGGGGCACACCCATGCGAGCATGCGCATTCGCATAGCACACACATCACAGCAGGCACTGCAGGCACCTCACCTGCGCGGTTTTGCTGCTGGCGGCTATGCTGCCCAGCGCTCGCTTGGCATCCAGCCCAGCCTGCGACAGTGCACGTGCCAGCGCTTCTTTCTCTGCCCTGCAGGGGCAGCACAAGGCCAGGCAAGTTCCTTGTGTTGTTGAAAAGGCGTAGGTGCTGCAGCTGGGGATTCCCAGACTGCCAATACACGAGCTGCCTCCCTTGTGGGCTTACAACACGTCGCACCTGGCTTGGGAAACCTGCCCTCCTCCCAGCACGGTAGCACCAGCTCCGCCCACTTTGCTGCCTCGCCGCACCAACTCCTGCCCTCCTCCAGTCATGCACGTCAGTCCCACACCAAGGCCTCTCTTACACTACAGGCCCTTCGGGCCACCCACCTCAGCTGCGCCAGCTGCACCTGCAGCTGCGCACATTCCGAGTGTGTCTCTTTGATGATAGAAGCCTCCGCATCAGCTGCAGACTTCAACAACTCCTGCAGCCAAGCGGGCAGGCATGACTGGGAATGGGTCTGCGCACGACTCCGCAGCGTCCAGTCATGTGATGAGCTATACAACTACAGTGTGCTGCGCTTGTTGGCGGCCTGTCCTGCCGCCGCAGCGCGCACCTGCACGCACTGCAGGGCCGTGTGGCAGCGCCTCTCGGTGCGCCCCTCAGCTTCCTGTAGGTCCGTCACCAACCTCTGCAGCCTCTTCGTCTCACTGCACGGACAGTGATGGCAGCAATATGTGTGGGAGACGTGCTTGCAGATTGAACGCAGCAACCCACCAACCTCTGCCACTTGCAGCTGCAGCCCAGGCTGGCAGGCGTGGCGGCAAGGGACGGCGCCACTGGCAGCGGGTGGCGGCACCACAACCCAGAAACTGCACGGCGCCTCGATTAGAACGGCGCACCGCTTCCCTTGTTCCCCAGCACCTTTTCTCTAATATCCCGAGGAGCAGAACCACGCCCAAGACGGCGACAAATACCAACATGTATGCTGCACGCTTGTGTTCTGGGCTCACTTCAAAGCTCTGTGTCAGGTAGCACACAAGCTCCTTGACGCAGGCGGTATTCAAAAAGCGGCTCGCATGGTTGAGCGCGCAATAAAAGGCTGGCCTTGGACTTGCCGACACCTGCCCTTGGTATCCCCGTGCATTGTGCCCGGTTCCTCTCCTCTTGATTGAAAGGAGCGTTTTCGATGGGCGGTTTTATCGAGCGGTACTCGAACGTTGTCGATGAGCTCCCCACGTTGGCCAGCCGCCGTCCGCACTGGCACCGGTGCCCGGCCTGCCGTCGCTGTCTGATCTGTAGCTGCAGGTGCTGCTGCACCTGAAGGAATGTGACGCTTCGCCCAATCACTCGCTCGGTCACCTTCACACGGTTTCCACATGTAGCCATGCACCTAGCATGCGGCAGATAGCGTGGCGGCCAGTTGTGTGAGACCTCCAGCGCGGCAGGATTGCTTCTAATCAGCAACTGGTATGGGGGGCAGTTTACAGGAGTACCAGAACCACTGACACCCCTGAGGAACACGCAGCAATCACTGGCGGGATGCGTAGGAAGCTTGCGAGCCTGCTTGGCGCAGTCCTGGCGCCTGCGCCCCGCGGTGCTGTGTCCTGCTGTGCCGCCTCAAAACTTCTTGGGCCTTCCTCGCGATGAGCTGGTTGATCTCAGCTTCACAAACAAGCCGAAATGTACTCGGACGAGGAGCTGGCGCGCCAGCTGCAGGTGAGCAGACGTGCCGGCACGACCTGGGGATGCCTCTGCGCTGCACGGCGGCGGTGCCACACCCCCTGAAGTTGCATGGAGGTGCGAAACGATCGACGCGACCACCGCGCCTGCCGCCGCTGCAGGCGCAGGAGGAGGCGGCGGCGGCTCGGCAGCGCACCGCCGCGGCGCTCCACCTGCGCGGCAGCAACGAGGGGCAGGTGCGGGTGCTGTCGCAGCTGAATGATGCAGTGCGCAAGGCGCAGGGTTACGAAGATGAGCTGGCGCAGGCGATGGCGCTCAGTGTGATGCCTCTGGACCGGCTGACAGGAGCCGCCGAGGAGGCGTGCGCAGTGAGCGCCGCCATGGGCGAGCAGCCGCCGCTGGCGCGTGAGGAGGGTGAGTGGATGGTTTGTTGACACCATGCACAGTGAATCGTGCCAGCTGACCAGTAGTGCTGGTACCGTGCAAGCCTGTGCTTCAGCAAGGGCCCCTGTCCCCACTTCCGCTTGCGCTTTGCCCCCCGCCCCCCAACCCATCTCCTGTCGTGCTTGCTGCCTCTCGCCCATCCACCCTCCCACACTGCAACCAACCCGCTCCCTCCCCCGCTCCCTGCCCTGCCTGCCCCGCATTCTTGGAGAGCAGCCCTGGCCCAGGAGCTGCTGCTCTGGTTCAAGCAGGACTTCTTCACGTGGGTCAACGCCCTGCCCTGCGACGCCTGTGGGGCCCCCACCAGCTCCGCCGGCATGGCCCAACCGTCACACCACGAGGCAGCACATGAGGCGGGGCGGGTGGAGCTGTACCGCTGCACGTCAGGCCGCTGCGGTACCATGTCCCGCTTCCCGAGGTACAACGACCCCGTCAAGCTTTTGGAGACGCGGCGGGGGCGGTGCGGCGAGTGGGCAAACGCATTCACGCTGTGCTGCCGGTGAGGGTGGGGGTGGGACGAAGGTGAAGATGCAGGGGCGGGAGGCAGCGGGCAACAGGGCGGGGGCAGGTACAGCGGACGCAGGCCATGCTGCAGCCAGCCAGTCAGGCCAGCCACTAGCCGCCCCTCTGACAGCCAGTTGCCGCCGTGCCAGCGGCGGCTGCCACATAACGTGCTGTGCTGTGCTGTGCTGTGCTGTGCTATGCGCTGCAGGGCCGCTGGGTTGGATGCCCGGCTGGCCGTGGATTTTGAGGACCATGTGTGGACGGAGCAGTGGTCGGAGGCGCAGCAGAAGTGGTGAGAGGGGACGGACAGGGGCTGTGGGGCTGGGCTGTGGCGCTGGGGAGGGCCGCCGAACTTGCAGTCTTCCTCCGGCCTGCATCTCTCCCCAGCCTGCTGCTGCGCATGTGCATGGCCCTGCTTGCTGCACGTGCCGCCCCTGTGTTGTAGCGCCCGCCCATTTGCTCCTGTTGGTTCCGTTGGGAGGCGCTTCTTGCATCTGGTGCCTCTTCTGCTCCTCGTTCTCTCCATGTTACCCCCCCTACTCACCTCCCGACCCCTCCCTGCTCCTCCGCCCTGCTCTTCAACAGGGTGCACCTGGACCCCTGTGAAGCGGCATATGACAAGGTACAGTATTGAACACCTGCATGCCCTGCACACCCTCCCTCCTGTACATTGCTTGCCCCGCATCTCTGCCTTTGGCTTCCAGGCTTTGGCAGCTTGCTTGCAGCCTCTGCCAAGGCCTGGCAGGGCATTCTATGACGGGTGGGCTGGGAGCACCCGCAAGCTGCAGGCGGCCCCTGCCTTGCTGCCAGCTGCCGTTGGCCTGACGAGTCTCCCTACATGCTTGCCCCTCCCGGTGGCCATCCCTGCAGCCACTGCTCTATGAGGCAGGGTGGGGCAAGCGGCTGACTTATGTGCTGGCTGTGGGGCGCGACGGGGCGGTGGACGTGACGCGGCGGTACACGGCTCGGTACGACGAGCTGCTGCGCAGGTCAGCGGGCGGGGGCGGCGCCTGGGTGCAGGTTTGAGAAGGAGTGTGGGTACAGTGGGTGTTGGGAGGCGGTACAATGGGGTGCAGCGCAAGTGAGCGGGGGGCTGCGTAAGTGAGGGAGGTACAGATGATACATGTAGGGTGGCTGTGAGTGGGACAGGCTGGTGGAGAGCTGGACGTGCATAGCCGCTCTGCCTGGTCACACCTTCATGCACCTCACCCTGCAGCTCGCTTTGGAGCCCGGCTGACCCCCTGAGCCCTGCCCTGCCCTGCCCTGCCCCGCGCCGTCCTGTCCTCATCCTCCTGCAGGCGCGGGCTGGTCCCCGAGGCCTGGCTGGAGGGCTGCCTGCGCACCACCACCGCCCGCCTGCGCGCCTCGTTGCCGGCCACCGAGCGGCAGCGGCTGGAGGCGCGAGACGCTCTGGATGCACGGCACATGCTGTCGGGCGCTGCTGCTGCGCTGGCGGGCGCTGAGCTGGCGGTGCTGCCGGCACGCACCACCGGTGATGCCGCCTGGCTGGCAGCGCGCGGGGAGGACGGACGAGAGGGAGTGGCGGCGCAGCTGGCAATGTCTGGTCCGGGGGCTGTAGCGCCAGCGTCAGCGCGGGAGGCCAGCGGCGGTACACGGTACCGCCTGGCAAAAGACGAGCAGCTGGCAGCGGCCCAGCCGCTGCGCCTGTGCGGCGGCGCGGTGCGCGCTTCAGGGGAGAACGCGCCTGGGGAGGCGGCCCGGTACGCCTTTGACGGCCAGCCCCACACCAAGTGGCTAGATTTCGGGGGCAAGGCATGCAATGCGGCCTGGCTGGAGTACCGCCTGCCAGCGGAGCAGCCGGCGGTGATGCTGGAAAGCTATGCCCTCACCTCGGCAAACGACAGCCCGGAGCGGGACCCGCGGCACGTGCTGCTGCAGGCGTGGTCGGAGGGTGAGTGAGTGGTGCATTAGGGGGTGGGGCAAGGGGAATGCTGGGGCTGTGGCGGTGAGGTTGAGAGTGGTGCTGGTGCAGCGGGCATTGGCGGCATTGGCAGCGTACGCGGCTGCTTTGCTGCCTGCTTTCCAAACAAACACAACACAGCCTGTCTTCACGTATGCATGTGCCTGCTCTGTTGCTATGCCCCGCCCGCTCCATGTCCTGGCGTAGAGGCGGGTGCCTGGGTGACTTTGGACGAGCAGGCCGCCCTGCGCTTCCCTGCACGCCACCACCGCCTGCACCTGCGCCTGGGGGCCAGCAGCAGCAGCAGCAGCAAGCCAGCACCCGTTTCCCGCCGCTTCCGGCTGTGGGTGGTGAGCGTGGCAGACCCGGCGGCTGCCAACTCAGTCCAGCTGGCATGCCTGGACCTGTACCGCCAACCACAGCAGGCAGCACAGCAGGCGCAGCAAGTCGGCTCGGGCGCCGTAGGCGGGCAGGGACAGCAGGCAGCGGCAATGGCAGTGGAGAAGGGTGCTCCGGCGGCAGGGGGCACAGTGCAGGTAGAGCAGGGGAAGGAGGAGGGAAGCGAGTTGCAGCCAGAGCAGCAGCTTGCTGGGCTCAACTTGGAACCGCCGCCGCCGCCCCCGCCTACGGTGGCAATGCTGCCGCAGCCGTCGCTGCTGCCCCAGCAGCCACCGTCCTCAGGCAGCGCTGTGCCAGGGCCGCAGGTGGGGGATGATGACAACCCTTGGGCGTCCCTGTTCAGGGCAAGCTGACGTCTCTCTCCTCCACCCTGCACACACTCTCATTGAGCGCTGCTTGCTGCGAGCAGATGCCTGTATGTCTTCTCCCTCTCCCCTCCTCCCTCCTTGGCACACTACTGCCTCCAATATCTCTTGTCCGACCCATCTGTAAACTCACTGCCAGTTTAACAGCAAGTAGCGTGGTACACTTTGCAAGAGGTAGGCCAATGAAATGAAGAAGGCATGGTCAACGCACAATAGACGGCAGTGCTGAGTTACAGGCAGCGGCGCTGCGATTGCCGCTGCTGCCTGCCGACCGCCAGCACCAGCGCCACAGCCGCCGCCAGAAAAAGCCCTTGGGCAAGCCGCAGCGCCCGCCCCTGCGGCGCATGGGGCGGCCACACGACGGCGCTGCATGAGCCAGTGCGGCTGTCGTGCAAGCGGTGCAGTGCTGTGCTGATACCTGGCTGCTGGCGCCGCCCCTGCGGTTATCCGGGAGATGGGCAGCTGCCGCACACCAGCCCCCCGTTCAGTGCAGCTGCTGCTGCTTTGCTGCCTCCTGCAGCGCTTTCATGCGGGCCTCTGCAGCCGCCGCCATGCGGGCGCGCCGCACATCCGCCCCCTCATTCGCCCGGGGCTTGGCCGACAGCCGCGGCGGCGGTGCCCCACTTGCCTTGCCCCCCGCGCCGCCGCTCACAGGGGCCGGCTTGGCTGTGAGCTTGCCGCTCATGGCCGCCACAGCCGCTGCAGCAAGCCCGATTTCATCATCAGCCGCCTGCTTTGCCGCCTCCTCCGCTGCTGCCCGGCTTGCTGCAGTCTCCGCCTGCCGCGCCTCTTTCTGCTTGGCCTTCTGCCGCGCCCGCTTCTCAGCCTTCTTGCGCCGCGCCTCCTCCTCTGCCGCCGCTGCCGCCTCTGCGGCCGCCTCGGCTGCTGCTTCCCGCTCTGCCGCCGCTGCCGCCTGCTGCTGCCCGGCAGCGCCGCTGCCTTCCGCTGCTGACGGCGGCTGCCCCGCTGCTGCTGCTGCTGCTTCGCTGTGGGCGCCTGCACCCGCGGCAGTGCCGGCCTGTGCGTCCGGCAGCTGGTAGAGGGTGACCAGAATGCGCATCACTCGCTTGGTTTCGCTAAAGGTTGGGCGCCGCGTGGTGAAGGGCACACGCCTGCAGAAGCAGGGACAAACCGGAGGCGGGCAGGGGTGCGCAGGTCACAAGAAGACCAGCCAGCAGATGGGCAGGCAGGTGGAGGAGCAGCGTGAAGCACAGCCCTGAGCCTGGGCTGGGTAAAAGCAGTGAATGCCGCCCTCCTGCTCAGCCGCCCCACGCCCACTCTGGCCTTTGCTACTCCCCAGGTCCTGCTGGCCACCCCAAACACACACTCTGCATGCCTGCCTGCCCAAAACCACATACCCGCCCCTCGCACAGACAGAAAGGCAGGCACCTGAAGCATGGGTCCGCCTCGTCCAGCAGTGCCCCACAACAACGGCCCCTCCCTCTTTAACAAGACTGTCTTTGACAGCAGGCACCTGAAGCGTGGGTCCGCCTTGTCCAGCAGCGGCGCCTCCCCGCCAAACAGCTGCTGCCAGTTGGAGGAGGGGGCGTGCACAAAGACGAGGGAGCAGCCCTCCAGCAGCGCCCGCCAGCCAGCCAGCGCCTCTGCGACAGCGCAAGAGGCGGGCAGGGCATGGCAAACATGGGTTGGAAAGGAAGAGGGGAGGGTTGTGGAGAACTGGGTTGGGGAGAACTGGCCCAGGGAGGGGCCTGGCAGAATGTCAACCTGAGCTGCTCTCTTGACATGAGTCGCAATCCTTCCTGACACCGGCGCCGCTGGAGTGCAGCACAGGCGGACCGCCTGCGATCGGGCGTTGCCGGTCGTGCCTCTGGCCCCATTCCACACTGGCCTCACACGCTTCCCTGCCACCCATGGCCAGGTGGCATGCGGCCACCCCCTGCAAGCCACATTCCACCTGCCACAGCCCACTGCCCACTTGGCTGACCGCACGCTGGCCTGTGTTTGACCGCCGGCAATGCAATTGCGCATGCGCTCACCTGCCACGTCCCGCTGCAGCGCCACCTCGTTGTACCGCCGCAGCCGCGACCCCGCCGACTTGGCGTACTTGCCCGAGGCGTCCTTGGCCGACTGCCTGCCGCCCTGGCCCGCCCTGCAGGCAGGCAGTGAAGGGGGGCGGGGATGGCGGGGGAGACCGTTCAGTGAGCACAGGAGGGTTTGGGGACGCAGCCCTTGGGCCGTAGTCACTCAACTCCAGACCAGTGAGCACAAAGCGGTTCCTGTTGCAGCCGCGAATGCAAAGCCACTATGCTCCACTCCTGAACTGCGCATGCAGGCCAGAGCTCCCGACATCCCACGTCCCACGCCCCACTCTCATGCCCCACCCACCTGACCACGTAGCGGTGCGCGCTCTTGTGTGCCAGGGCCTCAAACTTGTCGGGCTGCCGTGGGTTGGCCACGCGGGCAGGGTCGACATTGAACACGCCGGCAGCAAAGTGGCCGCCACGCAGCATGACCACCGCCCAGCGACCGCCGTGCTGGCGCAGCGTGCGCAGCGCGCCCAGGTTCTGCTCCGCCGTCGGTGCTGAGAGCGTGCGGTCGCGATCGGGTGCCACCACAGCCCGCCAGCAGCCATAGCGCTTGCCCTCTGCAGTGTCGAGGGTGCAAAGACAGCAATGCTCGAATACATAACAACATATGTGTGCAGCGCCACCAGAGCACGCCAGCAGGCATTCCGCTTGCCCTCTGCAGGCGTGGGAGGGGATGGCACAGCACAATACGAGGGTTGCCAAGGTAGCATGGGCAACTGAGCGGTCAGCATAAAGCAATGCAAGTGAGGGAAGTGCGGTGGCAGGGGAGGGCAAGGGCAGCCCATCGGCAGCGAATCTTTCCCAGGCCAAGCCAACCCACCACAGCCAGCGGGGCACGCACCTGGTGTCGTGAAGGCAAACTGCGGCCCCGCAGCATCCCGCCCGCGCCCTGCTGCCGCCTCGTCATCGCTGCTGTCCTCGCCCTCTGATGACTCGCTGCCCGAAATGCTGCCCACCTCCTGCCGCTCATCCTCAACCAGTGCTTCAAACGCCGCCTCGTTGACAGGTGGCTGCCGCCCCGCCCGGCGCTTCACGTTGTAGCGGTGCCAGTCTAGTGAGAAGTGGGCGCGCTGCTCCTCAGCAGATGCAAATCCAGGGGCGCCGCCCACGCCAATGCCACAGGCGATGCAGGTGGGGCCATGTGGCGCGGTGGCAGCAGCGGCGGTGGCGGCGGAGTCGGCGGTGGCGGCAGCCGCTTCATCACCCTGCGACTGCTCTGTGTGCAGCTGCAGCGCCTGCAGGGCAGCGGCCGTCAGCTCGCTGGTGTCGCCGCCCCCTGTGGCTGCCCCGAACTCGGCCAGGGGCAGCTCGAAGAGCGTGCCCAGAGCGGTCGGGCCTTGGCCTTTGGCGGCCATCTTGGAGGCCCGCTGTGAGGTGGATCACCAGGATTGAATGGAGAAACAGCGCCAATGCCCGTGGCATGCAAGCGAGCCCCAGTGGCAGCACGGGCAGCAGTCGACTTTCATGTTTGAGACAACAGGCGTTTCTGTAGCACTGACCGCTCGAAGTGTTGCTCTGATCGCAAGCAAAGCACAGCGGCGCAGAGCACCAAGCCCGAACCGAGATTGTCGGCTGTATCCCTATGCCCCTGTTGGGCGGCACGAGGGTGCTGAGCGAGGTGCGACGGCGCGGTCGCTGGGCCCTTGGCGCTGTCGGTGCTGCTATGACCAACAGCGCCGCCGCCGCTGCCGCCCCTCCACCGCCCGCCCGTCTGCCCGCCAGCATCAGCACCAGCGGCACCCACAGCCCTGCCTCCACGTGCACCCAACGCCTGCAGGGAGTGGTGTGATCCGCGAGCAGGCGACGGCGAGGGGGCGCAAGCGGCGCGATGTCGCGCCAGCCGCGCAGCTTCTGGGCAACCCTGTTTGGCGCGCCGCCAGCACATGAGCGGTTCACTGTGGAGGAGCTGTGCCACCTGCACAGCGTGCTGCTGAGGAACCCGGTGGTGTCAGATGCCAACCGGGACACGGTGGTGGAGGCGCTGAGGTCGATTGCAGAGCTGGTGATCTGGTGAGGAGGGCGGGGCCGGGCGGCCGTGGCGGGGCGGCCGTGGCGGCCGCCAGTGACGGATGGGCACCCCGGGGGGTTGATGGGTGCTGGTGTGTTGGCTGCCTTGGGCGGAACCCAACGCCAAGCAGATGCCTGGCTGGTGGTAGGTGTGGCATGCAGGCAGCTGTGCGCTGCCGCACTTCACATCTGTGTGCCTGCCTGCCCACCCACCTACCTGCCTGTCCTCCCTCTCTGTGCCTGACCCAGGGGCGACCAGCACGACTCTGGCATGGTGGAATACTTTCTCACAGAGAACCTGCTGGCACACTTCAACCAGATCCTGCAGCAGCGCAGCAACAGGCGGGGCAATGTGGCGATGCAGGCACGTGGTTGCGGGGTGGGGCAGCCTCGCAGCGGCAGCGGGGGGCCAGGGTGACAGGGGGTTGCAGAGGGAGGCAGCACAAGAGGGCAGGGGGGCGGGTGGTGCAGTGGATAGCTGATGTGGTGGGCAGAGCTAGAACTCGCAGGTGCAGGCCATTCCTCAGAGAGAGTTCCTACACCCGCTGCACTGCTGGCGCATGTAGTCCATCGCTTCATTCTCCCACGCGCCCTGCGCGCTTCACCAACCCACCCTGCCGCCCGCCCGCCCCGCCCGCCCGCAGGTGCTCCAGACGCTGAGCATACTGATCCAGAACCTGCGCAACCAGCAGACCGTCTACTACCTCTTCTCCAACAACCACATCAACGAGATTGTGACCATGCGCTTTGACTTTGACGACGACGAAGTGCTGGTGGGTTGCATGCAGGCTGCTTTTGGATGGTTGCCTCATGAGCAACTGTTAGGTGTCCTTTGACCACTCTTCCAGGTGCACTCGTCTTGAATGCACTCTCACCAATGGACACTCCTTTCCCGCCCACCCGCCCACACCCCGTCTCCTTCTGCCCCCCCTCTTGTTTTCCGTCCCCTCCCACCCCGCAGGGCTACTACGTCAACCTGCTGAAGACCATCAGCCTGAAGCTGAACGAAACCACGGTGCAGTTCTTCTTCCAGGCGGGCAGCGCCGTGGGCAGGGAGGGCAGCAGCGCCAGGGAGGGCGGCGGCAGCGCCCGCGCCGCCTCCTTCCCGCTCTACACCGAGTCGATAAAGTTTGTCAACCACAGGTGAGCGGTACCATAAAGTACCAAGTGAGCGGTACCATAAAGTAACCACAAAGTTTGTCAACCACAGGTGAGCGGTGGTTGGGGGGGCAGGGCTGGGCTGGGCTGGGAAGGCCTGGGCTGGGCAGGCCAAGGGGAAGGGAACAGGTCCTTCAGGAGATGGGCCCAGTGTGTGGGGCAGCAGGGTACTCTCCCATTTGGCATGGGGGCTTTGAGAAGGCTCATCCGCCGCCTCCCCCAAAAGCTCGAGAGGGGCCTCTTAATGGGGGGTTTCAGCTGTACACTCTGCGCTCCCCCCTGTCTCATCCCGTCCTCTTGGCGCCCCGTTCTCCTCTGCCCTGCACCCCCCCCACACACACACCTGCCAGGGACCCCATGGTGCGCACCGCGGTGAAGACGCTGACGCTCAACGTCTACGGCATCCCGCTGCCCGCGGTGCAGCAGTTTGTGGTCTCCCGCCCCGCATACTTTGCTGAGCTGGCCACGTACATCGCAGAGCAGTGCCAGGTCAGCACCTGGGGGGCGGGCATTCTGCCCTGGTGTAGAGCGTGCTGTGCTGCTGTTCTGAGCTGAGCATGGTGAGTGCAGCTGACCACTTATTCTGAGGGGCAGCGCAAGGTATGGTGGCATGGGCAAGGGACTTGCCGACCCAGCCCCGGGCATACAGCACTCCCTCCTGTTGCCCCCACAGGTGCTGGACCGCCTGCTGTCGTCGTGGGATGTGACCAGCCCGCAGGCGCAGGGTGCTGTGGAGGGGTGCCTGGCAGAGGTGGAGGACCTGCTGTCGTACTGCAACGACGTGCTGTCCACAGGTGGGGCTGGCGGGGCGGGTGGGCTGCACTGCTGGCCGCTCAAGGGTGCCCGGCTTGCCCGCCGGTTGCCTGGCTGCCATTGCTGGCTGGCTGGCTGGGCTGGCTGGCTGGCAAAAGGGGTGGTATGAGCCTTACAGGTAATGGGGTGCCTCTGTTTGCTGTCTTCCGGCCCTCCCGAGTAGGCCCGTCCCCGCTCACCTCTGCCCCGCTCTCCTCCTACACGCGCCCCCGCCGCCTGTGCAGGCGTGGAGCAGCTGCGTGACCTGCTGCTGGAGTGCCTGTGGCAGGCGTTCATGGGGCCGGTGCTCTTCTGGCCGCTGATTCAGGAGGATGTGGCAGCTCAGCACATTGCTTCCCTCACCTTGGGAGGCACCGCTGGCGGCGGCAGCAGTGGCACGCTGGCGGCGGCGGCAGGCGGCGCAGGGCCGGGCGGCCGGGCGGCGGCCGAGGGGGGCATTGCAGCGGCACGGGCGGTGCAGCGCGGCACCGTGGGCCCGCTGTGCTCGCTCTACGTCTTTGAACGCCTGTTCCACGCCATCACCAACTCGCAGCTGCTGACGCTGCTGGTGTCGGCACTGCTGGGCGGCACGGCAGCCGGCGGCTTGACCGGCAGCGGCGGGCACACGCCAAGCAGCAGCGCCGGGCTCAGCCCCAGCAGCAGCCGGCCGGGCTCCCCTGGGGACGTCCCGCCGCAGCGACACGCAGCAGCAGCAGGCGGAGGCGCAGCAGCGGCAGCAGCGGCGGCGCAGTTGCAGCAGATCTCGCCGGCGCTGCTGGCTCGGCTGCAGTACAGCCCAGCAGCGTACCGCCAGGCCGTGCTGGGCATGCTGAGGGGGGCAGATGCACAGGTGGCCGCAGCGGTTGTGCGCGTGCTGGCATCCGTGCTGAAGAACCGGGCAGTCAGCGAGGAGCAGCTGGAGCTCATTGGTGAGGGAGGGTGGGAGAGTGAGCTGAGCTGAACCCGGGGGCTGCCTGGCCTGGTGGTGGGGTGGGGAGCACAGCCTGCCTGTGAATGCCGGCTTGCTGCCTGCTTGCTTACGAGCTTGCCTGCCTGCCTGCTTCCTGCCTGTTTGCCTACTTGCCTGCCAGCTTGCATCCCTGCCTGCCTGCTTGCTTGCCTCCCTGCTTGCCTGCCTGCCTGATCATCCCTCCACCGGCCAGCCCGACTGCTTGCTCCATGCACTGCTGGTCAGTCCCTGTGCTGCTGAAGCACACAAACTCACTGCGCTCGCGCCGCCCCCCCCTCTGTGCAGGCCTGCTGCCGCAGCGGCGCCGCAAGCAGCGCCAGCTGCTGCAAGCACTAGTGGGGGACAGCCCCGTGAGCAGCCTGCTTGTGGAGCCGCCTGGAGCAAGCACAGCCGCAGCTTCAGGAACAGCAGCAGTGCCAGCGGTGGCGGCGACAGCTGGAGGGCCAGGGGTGGAGCAGCAGCAGCAGCAGCAGCAGAAGGAGCAGCAGCGGAAGGAGCAGCAGCGGGGTGAACTGTTTCCTGCAGCTGCCTCCACCCATGCCTGCAACGGCGACAGCAGGGTGGGCTCCTCCAGCGGCGGCGACAGCCGGCAAACCATCTCTGCAAGCAGCGAGGGCGGTGGGGAAGTGCGGCTGAGCCTCGAGGAAGGAGCAGATGGCTCACTGGCGGTACGGTTGAGGGTGGGAGTCAGCCATGGACAGTCTAGCACTGCAGAGCAGCTGAGCGCAGCAGAGCAGCTGGGGGCAGCAGAACAGTTGATTGCACCAGAGCAGCAGCAGCAGCAGCAGCAGCAGCAGCAGCAGCAGCAACAGGGGGCAGGCAGCCAGCCTCCCCCTCCGGCCCAGCACCACCACCACCACGCTGAGCGCACGCAGCAGGCGGTGGCGGCGGCGGCAGCCGAGGCAACCTTTGCTGACATGGCCGCCTCCCTGCTGGGCCTGCTGAGCTCCGAGCTGCTGCCCCCGCTGTCGCTGCACTCTGTTGGCTGGCTGCTCAACCAACTGCTGTCAGTGGGCAAGGGCGGCGCGCTGCTGAGCTCCGGGCAGAAGCAGGGGCTGGCGGCAGCGGCGGCGCGGCACCGCTGCGCGCTGCAGGCGCAGCTGCAGGGGCAGTGGTGCGACGCGCTGGCGCCAATGGTGGCGGCGGAGTGGGGGCGCTGCAGGCAGGCCATCCTGCGCTCCGGCCCCGGCTCGGTGCACCTGGCGGTGCAGACGTGGATGCAGGTGGGTGGATGGCAAGTGGTGTGTGATGGCATGTGAGGGCACAGTGGGGCATACAGGTAGGTTGAAATTCCCTTGCAAGGGCAGCATGCCAGGCAGCTGGGTGCCTCGGTGCGTGCAGGCGGAGCAAAGGTGCCAGCAGGTGGGTGAGGGTGTAATATGGAGGGCGGGAGGTTCAGGTTGCGGGTTGCCTGCGTGTCTGTCTCGCGGGAGAGAGAAGATGCCCTGCCTGCCTGCCTTGGCAGGACGGGGTGCCATGCAGTCAGTCGGCCTGATTGCCTGCTGCCCCTGGCCTGCCTGCTACTGCTGCCAGCGGCATCCAGTCCCCTGCGTTCCTTGCTTCTGCCCCTTCCTGGCCGCGCCGTGTCTGCAGGCTGTGCTAGTCCAAGAGATGCAGTGGCAGCAGGGTGCTGCGCCGGGCGGGGCGGGCGAGGCGGGTGCCGCAGACGCTGCCGCCATGGCTGCCAAGCAAGCGTACCTCACAGTGCAGGCGGCGGTGGCGGTGCTGCAGCTGGAGCAGGTGGGCAGTGGTGACAGGGAAGGGAAGGCAGGGGCACCAAGCCTGGGCAGCTGGCCGGTGCTGAGGGTGCCTGTGCGCTGCTCATCCATGTGCCTGGTGTGCTGCCGCCGGCTGGCACGCCGTGGTGCCGCTGCCTGCATCCCCCCCCCCCCGGACATGTTCTGGCTCCTACTGCTTGCATCAGTCCAGCCACGTGCTGACCGCTGGTGCTGGCAGAACGCCCCCAACACATCTCTCCCCCTCTCTCTCCGCCCTTCCTAGCTCTTTGCATTGCACGTGCTGATGGGAGGCGACATTCCCGTCACAGGCCGCCTAGCTCATTCACTTCCTCCTTACCCTTCAACTGCTGCCACGGCCCAGGTGCTGACCGAAGGCGACATCCCCGTCACGCCCCCCTGCCCTGCCGTCAGCGACGTCGACGTGCGGCGGGGGGAGGTGCGGGAGCAGGCCCAGATTGCGCTGGGGCAGAGCCAGCGCATGCACTGCACCGTGTGCTTCACCCGCGGCCAGGAGCGGCAGGCCTACTTCGCGGTGGAGGGGATGCCGGCGCACGTCAAGGCGGGGCAGACGACGGGTGAGCGGTGGGGTCGGCACAAGCAGGCCGTGGGCTGGTGGACGGGTGGGGGAGGCGGCCGAGGCGCAGCGCACCTTGCTGGCTGTTGCGCTGGCAGCCCGGTGGGATGAGCTTGTGCATGGCTCGGCCTTCCCTCGCAGGCCACGCCCCCTGCCAGCCAGCTGCCCTCTTTCTGGCTGGGTACCCCATCCCTCCCTCCCTCCCGTTCCTTCCACCACCTCTCCTCTCTGTGCACTCACACCATCGCACACATGGCTCCCTGACACTCGCCCTCCCCCACCCCTGCCCGCAGACCTGCTGCTGGTGAAGCCTTCCGTGCTGCAGCAGGTGGCAGCTTCCGCGCCTGTGCTGCTCGTGGCGGACCCAGGCAGCAAGCCTGAGACGGGGCTGGTGCTGTCGGTGGCACCCCTGATGGGGGCGGTGCCACACGTGGATGCCAAGCACGGTCGCTGGCTGCACGTCAATGTGAGGGGGAGCGGGGCGGGTGTGCGGTGATGCCCGTTGGAATCGCCAGGGGTGGCTGCGTAGGCGGCTGCGAGGTCAGAAAGTGACATGGGGAGACGACGCGGGCTGGTGCGGCTGGTGCGCTGTGCTGCGCCCCTGGACAAGGCTCCAACCCGCTGGCCCCTGCGCCCTCCCGCGCCTGCAGGTGCGCCCGCCGCTGCGTGGGCTGCTCAAGGTGCTGCAGGCCTCGCACCCCGGCAACATGCTGCTCAACATGAAGAAGCACCTGGTCAGGTGAGGCGGGGGAGGGCGTGACTGAGGATGGTGGGATGCCTGCGTTGGGGAATGAGTGTGCAAATGGGGTGGCGAGGTGCCCGGCCACATGGCGGCCGGTCTGGGGTTGGTGCAATGGGCTGGGAGTTGTTGCCATTGTTGCATGTTGCTTCACACTCCTGCCCTGCCCTGCCCTCTCCTGCCCCGCCCACCCCAACCTGCAGTGGCCACTGGGTGCTGGCTTTCCCTGACGCCGACAGAGCCGCCTCGGCGCAGCAGCACGTCGAGGAGTGGGCCCACAAGATGCGGGCCGTCTACTGCCAGCTGCTGCACCCGCTGCTCAGCAGCAGCAGCGACGGCGGCGGCGGCAGCAGCGAGATGCAGCGCGGTGGAGTTGGTGCAGGCGCCGGAAATGCCACACCCGCCAGCAGCGGGAAGGAGGAGCCTGCAGCTGCTGCACCCGCCGCTGCCGAGGCTGCCGTTGATGCCAAACCCTAGGTTGCCTTGCTGTGAGCGTCACTTTGCGAGTGTGAACTGTTTCCTGTGCGTAGCAGCATCCGCTGCCTGCTGTTCTCTCCTCTCCTGTTTGCGGGTGCATTGACGCCCCGCCTGCTTGCTGCGGCCATCGCCCGCTTGCCAACGCGTTTGCTCTCGACCTGCACCCAAACAACCAGCACTGCTTGCCTGATCTGATTGCACCCCCGACGGCCACACCCTGCATGCCTCCCTCCTGCCAGGCAGAGATCTGCCACCAAGCTTCACTTGTGCACAGCTGCGCGCCTTGCATGCATGCTCCTCGGGCAGCGCTGTAACATAGCAAGAGTTTTTTACACTCTTTGTTGTGTTGCCAGCCACATTCAGGCAGAGAGCTGCAGTGCTGCGCTACGCACATGTACAGGATGTTGGCGGCCTTGATGCCTTGGCAAGGTCATTTTGCCATGGAGGGAGGGAGGTCCAGCCTGGCAATCCAACGTGGCCTCTGAAGCAGGCGACCCGCACCTTGCCCCACCCATGTGCATTTTGGCATCCGCCTGCCCTGGTCTGTCCTCCATGGCCATGGTGACCAGGCAACACTAACCTGCACAAGCACTATTCATAGAGGCATTGCGGGGACTGGGTGAGCTGCGACTGCTGCCGCAAGGGCAGTGTTAGCGGGAGCTTTAATCCTGCCCGTACGTGGGGTGCTCCTGAGAGGTGGTGCCATGGACCAACGGGCTGCTTGGATGCCTCTTAACATGTCAATCTCGAATGCCCGGTTCCTTCTTGGAGCAGCAATCAATTACAAACTCAGCTGCAGGTCACAACAAGCACCCCACGGCTGAAGGCAGCGCCTGCTGGGCTCTCTCTGGGGCAATGCAGGATGGAGATGAGACGTAACGAGCTTGGCGGCCTCGCCCATGTTGTGGGGGCTTTGCAGACCCCAGCTGATGCGTCGCAAGGTGCGTCATCTGCCGGCGGAGGCCAGGACGGAGGCCACTGTGCCGGGCTTGAATGGCCATACAGATGACGAGGCCTCTGCCGGTCGCCTCCAGAAGTCGTTTGGTTTTTCTACAACTTAAGTTGGCATGCATGTGAAGATGGATACTCCTGAAGGCTGGGGCAAGGGGATGGAAGCGGCGCCGCCAGCCGCTGCCCAGCTGGCACAGCTGGGACTCCCGGACAGCCGGACAGGCTGCAAGATTGTGCGGCATTCTGCTCGCAGGTCGAAACTGTTGTCGGCCAGGGAGCAAGCGATCTCCCTGGAGAGGCTGCACAGTCGTTTAGTGCTCGAGGGCACCGGTCGAGCAGCTCGCTGGATCGCTGGATCGCTTGCAGCACCTGAACCAGCCTCGAGAACACGCACGCAATACATCGGACCCAGCGCGACCGCTAGGGCTGAAGTGGCTAGGAGCCTTGGCCAATGCCCGCCCGCCCGCTCCTCTCGCCGCCGCTGCTCTTCGCTTTGCTCATGTGCCTCCCTCTCTGGGAGGTGCTAGCAGCAGGAGGCAGACGCAGGGCGCGGGCCGCGGCTGGGCGGCAACTGCAGGAGGCGGAGGCGGAGGCGGCAGGCACCACCAAGGCTGACGTTGTTGTCATTGGTGCGGGCCTTGCCGGGGCTGCAGCCGCACGGCAAATCGCAGACAGGATGGGTGCCAAGTCAGTCATCGTGCTGGAAGGGCGCAACCGCATCGGGGGCCGGTGAGCAGGGGCGAGCGGCGGTGGATACCGTTTCGAATGTGGGCGTTGACTTTCCGCCTGCGTATGCCCGCCGGCACCACACATCGCTTCTTTGTTTGTGCTGGCGCGCACGTCGCTCTGGGCGGATGATACAACCATCAGGCCGCCCATTGCAAGGAGCACATGCTTTTGCCCTGCCCAACCCCGCTTGTCGGCCGCTGCCCTCACCGCTGGCGTCGGCCCCCCGCCTCTCCCGCCGCCCTCTGCCCGCTCTCACGGCATGCCCACCTGCTCTCCCCCCCACCCTCTGACTGGCTTCGCCGCGTGCAGCACCTGGACGCAGCAGCTGACCGGCAAGGGCGGGGTCAAAGTCAACGCTGAGCTGGGTGCTGGCTGGGTGCACGGCATGAGTGGGAACCCGGTTGTACAGCTGGCAGCCTCGGCAAAGGTGTCCCTGGCCAAACAGCTGACAGACTACGAGAGTGGGCAGCTGTACCTGCCCAGCGGCGCGGAGGCTGCAGATGCACAGGAGGCCAGGTGTGGGGAGGCCGGGGCGGGGGGGGCAGGCATGGGGGTGCAGGTGGCGGGGCGCTGCAGGCACTCGGCTGGTGTACCCCTCAGCGTGCATGTCACACGTGTCTGTCTGCAAAGCTCTGGCATACCCTCGCCCCCTGCCCCTGCGCTGTGCCCCTCCCCCCCCACGCGTGCCTGTCGGCCGCAGGTGGCAGGCTGTGTGAGCAGCTCAGTGCTGCCCCCGCATGCCACCTGTTCCACTTCCCACCTTCTTCCCACCTTCGTTCCGCCACTGTGCCGCCTGCAGGTGGGAGGCTTTGTTCGAGGAGTTTGAGGCGTTCATTGTGGCAAAGCAGGAGGAGCTGGACGGCAGCAGCGACCCGGGGCTTGGAGCGGTAGCGCAGGAGTTCATCAGGAGGAGGAAGCTGGCCGGGCTGGACCGCCTCGCCTTCCTGTGAGCTCCCGCCCGGCCCCCGCCTGCCGCACACCCACATGCACGTGTGTGCCTGTTGTGTCTGCCTGCCGTGCCCGCTGGGCGCTCGCCTTCCGTCTCCCATGCCACAGATGTTGCCGCCGCTCCAACCAATGTGTCGCCACCGCACCGCTCCCACTGATTCACCGCCTCCGCTGCAGGTACGCCCTGAACACCAACATCGAGCACGAGTACTCTGGCCCCACCTCCCAGCTGTCCCTCTTTTACGACAACGAGTCCGAGCTGGGTGGGGGTGACAAGCTGGTGACGGGTGGCTACCAGCGGCTGGCCGAGTGGCTGCTCAGGGGGCTGGATGTGCGGCTGGGGCACAAGGTGGGTGGCTGGGCTGGGCCATAGTCTTGGGGCTACAACCATTGATTTCAATCTGGGGCTACAGCCTAGGGCACGAGGCGTGTGGGGCGGTGGTTGGGCTCGCTCATGAGAAGCGCACCCCGTGCTGTGGCTGCTGCTGCTGCTGCTGCATTGTGCCGTGCACACGCCGTGCCCGCTCGCCCGCCCGGCAGGCCACTCAGGGGGCTGGGATGTGCAGATGGGGCACAAGCCGGGTGGTTTGGGGTGGTTGGGTTGGCCAAGTAGTATTGCAGCCCATGCTGTGCGCTGCCGCTGGTGCTGCACCGCGCCTGCTCGCTCGCCCAGCGGCTGCCCGGCACTACTGCTGTGTTGCACCCATCTCCCCCCAACTCCACACAGCCTCCTCCTCTTCCTGACCCACAACAATCAATCCTCCAAAATCGCAACATGTGCGTGCACAGGTCACCGCCATCGACTCCTCCAAGCCCACCGCCATCACCATCACCACCAGCAGAGGCACCTTCACCGCTGCCCAGGTTGTCGTGGCAGTGCCGCTGGGCGTGCTGCAGCGTAGCGCCATCCGCTTCCTGCCCTCGGGCCTGCCCGCCGCCAACAGGAAGGCGATGGGGCAGCTGGGCGTGGGCCTGCTCAACAAGGTGGGTGCAGGCTCCTGCTTGTTGTGTGTGTGTGTGTGTTGAGCAAGGTGGGCGCAGGCTCCTGTGTTGTTGTGAACAGGGTGGGCGCAGGCTCCTGTGTGTGTTGGTGGGTGCAGGATGCTGCTTGTTGTGACAGGGCGGTCAGCAAGCAGCACCAGGGAGGTCGGCCAGAAGATCGTGCCGGGGGCAGCTGCCGGGATGTGAGGCTGCCAAGCAAGGCGGGAGGGGGTTACATCATTGAGGCCAGCAAGGTGGGCGGGCCATGCACAGAGGTTGCCGCAGAGAGCGTGGCGGCGTGGGCTGAGCAAGGGGTGTGTGCAAACTTGCCGCCCGCTTTGGGGGGACCTGACCCCATGCCCGAGACGCCCATCTCAAACTGCACAGACCAGTGTGTGCTGACGTCACATGCCCAGGCCATTGTGCGCTCACCTCGCAATTACCGACCCGCTGCACCTGGCCCCGCCACGTATGCCTGCCCCCTTCTGCTGTGTCTGCTGTGCAGCTGATCATGGTGTTTGACCGCGTGTGGTGGGACGCCAGCCTGGAGGTGCTGAACCGCATCGCCCCCCAGGGCGACGGCGCATGGTCCGAGTTTTACAGCCTGGTGCCCGTGACAGGTGCGGCCCCCTCTCCCCCACTGCATGCGAGGATTGGCATGCGGGAGGGTGCGGCGGCAGCGCTGTGGCTGCCGTGGCTCGCCGTGGCATGTGCTGTACAGTGTGGCGCCCATCAGGGGTGCCTGCCTGGGCGTGCTGGCTTACGCTGTGCCTCCTCCAGCAACCCACCTATGGGTGTCTGCCAGTGCCGGTGGCAAACTTTGAATCAGGGAAGGGCTCAGCAGCTGGGCTGCCACATGGTGCTTGGTGAGTCCCTGCCCACCTGCTCTCACCACACCCTACCCACTGCCGCTCTCCCCCCAACTGCTCCCGCCAACCATACACCCGCAGGCCAGCCGGTGCTGGTGGCCTTTAATGCCGCCGAGTACGCCGCCAGGCTGGAGGAGCGGGATGCGGCAGCCACCAAGGATGAGTGCCTGCAGGTGCTGCGCTCCATGTTTGGCGCCGGCCGGGTGCCGGAGCCGCTGAGCTACGCGGTCACCGCGTGGGGGAAGGACCCCTTTTCGTTTGGATCCTACTCCTACGTGAAGAGGCCGCAGACGGGCGGCGCCGGCGCCACAAGCGCACGCAACGAGTGAGTGCTGTGTGGGGAAACAGCAGGGTGGCAGAGGCGCAGTGGCAGCGGCAGCCGCATGTGCGGCATGGGACCCGCACGTTGTGCTGTGCTGACATGCCGTTTTGTTGTACCCACTTGCCATATTGTTGACCACTTGCCGTGTTGTGGCAGTGCTGGGCCTGCTGAGAGGCGTTGGCCCCGCCCCGCCCCCTGTCACCCTCCCCTACCCCATGCCCGCCCGCCCCGCTCCCCCCCATCCTTTTGCAGTGTCGCCCTGCCCATGGCCTCCAAGCGCATCTTCTTTGCTGGGGAGCACACACGCGCCGACTTCCCGGCAACCACCCACGGCGCAGTCCTGTCGGGTCGACGCGCCGCCACCGACTTGCTGCGCGCCCCCGCCCAGTCCACCGGCTGCGTGCACCTGGACAGGGGCAACCCATCCAGCCAGTGCGTGCAGCTGAGCAACAACGGCACGCGGCCTGGGGCCGCACCCTGAGAAATAAAAGTTGCGCGAAGCAACCGTCACACATTGCTGCCAATCTGTAGGACAGCTGCTGTGCCGCGTGCCCAGGCAGGCGCACTGAGCAACATGCAGATTGGATGCCTCTGCCAGCCGTGTTTCAGATCACAGACCGCACTGATTTTGCTTCTTGATATCAACTCTGCACATGCCCTTCCCATTCCAAGACATCCCCCATAATCAAAGACAACTCTTTCCTACTCCTCCGCCTTAAGCTTCTATTCATTGTGTTGCCTGGGCCCACACTTGGTCTCGCCTCTCACCCACATCCCTGATTGCAAAAGGAGTTCAACGTCGTCCTTTCCTTCCCAAACCAGCTTCCAAGCCCTCTCCTCGTGCCCTCTGCTAACCTTTGCACTGACGTGCCCTTGCTAATACATACTACCAGCGCGTCCCAAAAGGGTGTTAGTGAACAATGCATGGAAGAATTCACAGGGGGGTTGGCAGCTACAGCCCATACGCGGCATGTGGCTGCCCTGCCTCTGCCTGCCCCTCATGGGGACGGGTCGCCGCTGGCCGCCTCAGCAGCTGCCTCGTCAGCGGCCAGGTCAGCATTGAAGGCCGACCCCAGAGACTGCACCGTCACCTCCCCCTCCGTCACCTCTGAAACCTCGTGCACGCTCTGCACCTGCAGCAGGCATCATAGAGGCAGAATGCTGGGAGGTCAGCACTGAGGCTGCGGGCGGTGGGGCATGAGTGCAGGGGACCGCAACCCCAGCCGCAGAGACAGGGGGCCGGGCAGCACAGCGGCGGCGGGCACGCTGAGCAGGCCAGACTGCCCGCCCACCCAGCTGCGCGCTGCAGCCGGGTGGCAGGCTGCCTGCCCCCCTTCCCTGCCTCCTTCCACCCACCTGCTTGATCTTGCGGCCCGCCTTCTTGCTGACAAAGGGGCGCATGAAGGCCAGCACGGTGCGCAGGAAGGCTGCGGGGAAGGCCAGGGGCGGGACAGGTTTGAGTGTGAGTACACAAGGGAGGGCTGGAGGTGGGAGAGAAGTGTTGGGGGGCCGGGTTCGCAGGGCAGAGAAGAACAGCCTGTGTGCCCTGCATGCCAGCACCTCCATGCCCAACAGCACACCCGCTATCATTGCCCTGCCACCTGACCCAACCCGCCCCCCCACCTGACGCCCTGACTGGCACAATGTGCAACACATGCCTGCTGCCTGCCCTCCCACGCTCACCCCCCTCCACTGCCGCCCTGCCCTTGCCCACCCCGCCTGCTCACTCGATGGCCTGACCAGCACAATGTACTGCACGTGCTTGCGGAAGGGGCGCGGCAGGGAGCGGTAAGCGCCCATGATCCTGCGGATGCGGGTGGGGGAGGGGCGGGGCAGGTGTAGGTGGGCGCAGGGTGAGGGCAAGGGAGGGAGGACGGAAGGAGCCGGGAGGGTAAAGAGAAGGGCGGAGCAGGGAGAGGCGGGAGTGGGGTGGGCTGGGGGCCGAGAGCTGGTTGCTGGCAACGACAAATAGTGGTGGCCAGCTGGCTCCACCCTTCCATACCTTGGCACTCCGCCCAACACCTGGCCCCCTCCCTCCCCGCATGGCCGCCCCCGGCCCCGCCACTGGGCCAGTCCTGCTGCGCTGCTGGCTCACCACATGGAGGGCAGCTTGGTGTGGCCGCGGGAGGTGAACACCAGGACGTAGTCGCCCTGCAGGCGGCGGGTGGCAGCGACGTGCTCAGGGCGGGGGTGGCGGGAGAGCTCGCATAGCGGGGCGAGCTTGCAGGCAGTGCCACCGTCCCACTCGCTCTGCACACCGCACCCAGCAAGGTTCTCAACCTAGTATCAATGTCAACCGCCAGCAGTCCAAGGTTGTAATATTGACCCAGCACGCTGTGGTTGCTCACCTGGTTCACCAGCGGCTCCAGGTGTGCCTTGACAAAGATCAGGGCGCTGCTCTTCATGTTTGCTGGCACTGCGTCTGCAAGCGAGATGGCGGCGCGGCAGGGGCGCAGGCGTGAGATCACATGGCAGGGAGGGGTGGCAGGAGACTTGGCAGTGCAGCGGGGCAGGATGCAAGCAGGCAGGCAGTAGCACGGGATGCCAGCAGGCCTCGGCAGGTCAAGGGGAACAGCACTTGCCCTGCCATCTTCCCATCTACCAACCATCGACCAGTCACCGCGAGCACCGCTCATCCACGCTCCCATCCCCACCCACCAGCGTTGAGCACCACCACGGGGCGGCCCAGCGCGTCCACCCCGTCCATGTACAGCAGGCCTGCAGGCAGGCGCAGGCACACAGGCAGGCCAGAGTGAGCAAATAAGCTGCCAAGATGCAGATGCGGGCACACGTGGCAGCGTCGGTGTTTTTTGTTTTCTAATTGCAGAAGGAAGTGCAGCAGCTTGCAGACATGATGTCATGTCAACAGCTGCTGGCCCCACACCGGCCTTCTCCCACCGCACCTTTGAACGTCTCGTACCATGACGGCGGGAACAGCAGCCCTGGCTGCTGCTGCTGCTGCTGCTGCGGGTTGCTGCTGCCGGGTGCTGCCTGGCTGCTGCCGCCGGCAGCGTTGATGGCCGCCAGCGACGCTGCTGTGTCAGCATCAGACATGGTGCGGCGGCCATTGGTGCTGGCAGACGGGCCTGCGTTGTCCACAGACAGAGGCTCCATGCGGGACGGCCGTTGCGCCGCCGCCGCTGCCGGCCACTCGGCCGCCCCCGCAGCGGCAGCTGTCGCTGCTGCAGCGCCGTTGGAGAGCGAGCGTGCGGCCGCGGGGGGCGCCTGTGGGGCTGCTGCTGCCGTGGGCGGGCCGGCATCCGCGGCTGAGTACACCACCATGTCGTCCTCGCTGGCGCTGGCTGTCAGCTGCTGCATCAGCTGCGACTTGTAGTTGGCATTGGAGGTGGTGCGGGGCACCGGCTCGGCGGCGGCCGCGACGGCGGCAGGGGATGGCTCCTCAGCTGCGGCCGGCTTGACGAGAAGGGCATCCTGCCCTGCTGCCAATGTGGGTGCAGCAGATGCCTCCGGCTGCTGCTCCTCCTCCATTGCCGCACCCACAGGCTCCTCCTGCTCCTTGCTTGCGGCGGCCACCTTCTGCTCCTCTGCCGCGGCTGCTGGCTGCTCCCCCTCCTTCGCCTCAGGCTCCACGTCTGCGGCCTGTGGTGCTGGCGCTGGCGCTGCTGCCTCCTCCTCCTCTGTCCCACCCAGTGGTATGCTCTCCATCATGTCGGCGCCGCCGCTGCTGCTCCCCCCCGCGCCCGCGCCCTCGCCTGCGGCGCCCCCCTGGGCAGCACTGCCCGTGCCGCCTGCCTGCCAGCCATCCTGGGAAGCTTCAATGGAGTGCGAGGAGTGCGCCACGCCAGACACAGACACGCTGTCGCTGCCATCGTCGATGGACAGCCCATCAGCAGTCAGCGCTGCGGTGGCGGCCGCCGAGGCGCTCGGACTGCCAGCCTCCGCCGCGCCGGCACCCATGTCTGCATCGTCATTGGCGGCGTCGCCGGCGCTGGCGCGCTGCCGAGTGGCGCTGCGGATGGCGACGGCTGCCTGTCGGGGGCTCAGCTCCCCAGCCACCGCCTGGTCTGCCAGCTGGTCAACCACATCAGCAAAGCTGCCTGGGCCCGACATGGCATTGTAAGTGCTCTCCACGTTGCTGCTCTCGGAGCGCAGCTGCATGCCGCGCATGTTGTCCTGCACCTGCGGCAAGGCATGCCCAGGGACCAGCAGCCACTGGTCGGCTGCCAACCGTGCGGTGCCGAGGCTGGCTGGCGCATGAGCAGGCGGCCCCGCAAGGCACCCCCCCGACCTGCGTCCTCCTTCATGCCCCCCATTACCTGCTGCTGACCACAATACCTGCCTGGCAGCCACCAACGGCTGCCAATGAGAGAAGCTGTTCCATCCACCCCCCCTAGGCAGGCAGGCAGGCAAACGGCCCGTCCGCTCCCGCTCCCTCTGCTCTTGCTGACCCCTCACCTGTGTCAGCATGATCTCCTGAGGCTCCTCCTCATCCTCCTCCCCATCATCATCATCATCCCGCTCGTCATCGTCGTGGTGCTCCTCTTCCTCGCCCTCTGCAACATCACAGCAAAAGCAGGCAGCACCCACGGAGAGGTCAGCTGGGCAGGCAGCCAGGGGGGGAGTGCGCTGCAGCTGCCAGCGGCTGGGCATAGCCAGCTGGGTGCTGGCGCGCTTGGCCGTGCCGACGGCAGGTGCACAAAAACGGTAAGAGTGGATCTGGCAGCATGTCCTTTGCTGGCTGCTCCAAACAAACCCCCTCGAGCAAAATCCTCACCGGTGTGCGCGTCCAGCGCGCCCGGCTCCAGGTCGTAGATGCTCTTGTCGTCCCGGTCAGCAGCAGCAGAGGAGGCAATGCTGCGCGCGTCGTGCGGCTGCCTCTGGCCCATGCCGCCCCAGTGGTGCATGTCGTGCGGGTCGTATCCCTGCGGGAAGGGCTGCGAGGGGCGGGCGGAGGGCGGGGTGGCACGAACAGAGCCCGACGGGTCCTCCGAACCCCCAGCGCCGGTGCTGGAGATGCGCGGAGAAGCCACGCTCTGCAGCTCAGCCTGGTCCGACTCCTGGTTCTCCTTGTTGGCGCTCATGGGTCCCGCGACAGCCTGTGGGGCAGCAGCGGGCAGGGCCAGCCCGGCGTGGGAGGCAGCGGCGGGGACGGCAGAACCGGCGCTGCACAGGGCGCCAAAGCAGCTTCCCTCGCTAGCAGCCCCTGTGATCCGAAACCTGCCCGTTATCGGCTGAACCGCAGCACGCCCACCCGAAAAGGCCGTGTTAGTGCCGCCACAACGGCATTTCGGTCGCACTGGGCCGCCGTGCAGTGGCGTCGAGAGCAGAAGGACACATGCAAATCCGCGGATCGCTCACCGCTGCTGTGGGCACTCAGGCCAGTGGCCGCGACTTTTCTGATCGAGGCGCAGCAAGCGCAGGAAGTGCCTGCCACGCTCACCAAAGCGACCTGTTATGTCCTGAATGTCAGAACCGCAACAGGGGCGCGGTTCAAGGACACGATCCCAGCCATTGTGGTGCTGCCGCCAGGTGGCCACCACCAAGGCGCCGCACATCGCTGTGCACCAACCCCACTGCCCTCCATGGGGCCCATCCTTTCCTTGTGTCACTTCTATCTAATGGCACAGTGGAAGAGCTGGGTTACATGATGCGACCGCTGCTGCCGGTCGACAGCCGTGGGCTGTGATGCGCTGCTGGTGAGGCGCGCTCACTTCTTGCTCTTGCTCTTCTTCTTGCTGCCTGCCGCGGCGGCCTTGGCCTGGGCAGCCTCCTTGGCGGCCTGCAGCTTCAGCACCTGCACGAGAGAAAGGGGGTTGGAAGAGCTTCGCTACATGATTAGCTTCATGATTAGCTTCGATACATGATGTGCACCTGAAGGTGAGAGCACGCCGCAAAGGCGGGCTGCAAAACCGCTGCGCTGCAGCTGCTGCTTGCACCGTGATCGACTGCGTCGCTGCCCTGCGAACGGCCAGCTGGGCGGTGACAGGAGGGGTGCTGAGGGGGCATACAGGCTCTGACTCCCAGTCACAGATACAGCCGTCACCGCATGCCCTGCCCTGGGCCTGCCAGCACATCTCGTGCTCGCTGCTGCTGGCTCGCTGTGCGACACAAGCTGCTAGCCAGCTGCGCTATCACTGGGCGCTAAGGCAGGCGTGCGACAACGCGTGCCTCCGCCTGCTGCTGGTGCTGCACCTGCCGTCAGCGTTGCCGTGACCAGCTTGTGTCACTTGCATCCGCTATGTCTGCTCCACTACTGCCTTGGCTGCGCTGAGCCCGCGCTGAGGCCGACCGGTGAACCGCCTCCCATCCTCGACCACCGTTGGTCGGCGCGTTGCGCTGCATGCCGTCGTCTCAACAATGTGCTGCTGAACTGCGCTGCAGCTGAGGACAAGACGACAACGCTGCCTTGCCGCAATGCTTTGTCGTGTGCCTGCCCTGCACCCTGCCCTGTCGTCCACCTGCCCCCTCCATGCCCCGCCCGCCCACCTTCTTCACGATCTTCTGCTCCTCGACCAGGAAGGCGCGCACAATGCGCTCCCGGACCACGCCTGCCGCCAGGTGGCCGCCGTACGCGCGGTGCACAGTCTTCTTGCTCTTGTTGATGCGGTGCAGGCTGCTGGGGCGCACGGCGGGCAGCTGCTCGAGGGGCGGGGGCAAGTGGGGGCGGGCAGGAGGAGAGGAGCACAGGTGAGCGCTGGGCACATGCAGCAACAGGCGATGGCAAGCAAAGGCAAGCACGGACCGGGCATGGCACGAGATCGGCACTGAAGGGCGTTGAGCCAGGCGCCAGCCGCTCCACTGCACACTGCTGCCTGCAATGCTGCTGCCTGCGCCGGCATGCTCACCCCGTGCAGCCGCTGGCCGGAGATGGGGCAAGTGGGGTGGGTGGTCTTCTTCTTGGCCAGCTGGTACACCAGCTTGCCGCCTGCAGAAGGTGAAAGATGCCGGGTTGCATGAGGTGGAAACACGGAACAAGGCAGGCGAGCCGCTGGGCGGGCGGGAGACAGCTGGCCGGCACAGCGCTCAACTGCCGGTCTGCTGCCCCTGGTGCTGTACAGGAGCACAGCAGCAGAGGCATAGAACAAGAGTGTCTCAGTTTGCTTCGCGACGCTTATTGCGGGTGCTGCAAACCAGCTGGCACACGGCTGAGCAGACACGTGCATGGGACTGACTGCAAAAAGCTGCCCGCCCCGGCTGCTGCTGCTACCCCTCGGCCGCGCACCCGGCGTCTTCACAATCCGCTGGATGTTGCTCTTGGAGGCATAGCTATGCCGCCTGCGGTAGGTGAGGCGCTGCACCATCTTGCCACTTGCTCTGCAACAGCAACGGAGGGAAGAGCGCGGGCGCAGGACGGTGGCCGCCAGCAGTCAGCGGCCTGAAGCGAGAGTCTTCTCCACCAAGCCCAAACGCTGCACCTTGCTGCACCCATGCTGTGCCGATGGCTGTGTTTCTGCTTGTGTCTGCCGCTGCCTATGCGGCTGCTCCAGCGCAGCCTGACTGGAGTCGAGCCTGTGCTACCGCCGCTTGCCGCCACCCGGCCGCCTCCTGCTGCCACTTCCCCCATAGCGGTCGGTCTGCACCCCGCCGCGCCGTCCCCAGCGTCCATCAGGCGCCAGCCACCGCGGTGTGCGGCCTAGCAGGAGGCCAGGAGTGCGCCGCTGAACAGCAGGGGCGGCCGATGCGGCGGACGCCCTGCTTCCCTAGCCACCGCTGCAGTGTCCGCTGTGCGGCTGTCACTGTTCGTTGAACGCGGCTGCTCCCGCAACAGCCTCCCCGCGGCAGCATGGCATTCGGCCAGCATGCCTGCACCTGCTACCCGCTGCTACCAGGCGCACCTGACGCCTCCACGAGCCGGAAAGAGGGCTTCCGCAGCCCCTGCACTGTGCTACATGGTGCATGCTTGTCCACGGCCCGCCACGCATGCACCGCATTCTCTTGCGACCTTTGCCTCTGTGAAAATTGCTTCGCAATTGCTGGACAGTGAGCATGCAGGGGGGACTGCACCCAACTCGCTGAGCGCCCCTGCAGATGCCGTCCCTAGAGACTGAGGTCGTCGGCTTCGCTAACTGCCTTGCTTTTCACACACGCACCAAAAAATTGACGATCTCGATGACAGCAGCACGCCTGCCAAGGTCCTAGTGTCTGCTGGGCACCGCCGGCGGCTCGGCTGCGGCCACCGGCCTGAAGGCGGCGCGCTCTGCGGCAGCGTTGCACCTCGGGCACCGTGGGCGCACCATTGGCATAGCGTGAGCAGGGGTCGTTCGACACTAGACAGGGTTCTGACTCTGAAACTGCTTTGCGGCATGAAACAGACAAGTGGCGCTGCACCGGGCACTTCAAATCTGAAATCTCAATGCCTTGGTTCATGCGGGCTTTGCCGTGGCGGACCTACCTACCACAGTTGGCAGCCTCGCTTGCTGCGATGTACTTTCTGAAAGGGGGTATACATGTTGAAGTGGTGCCCATCAATCACGAGCAAAAGTGAGTGTGGTTGCCATGTCTGTCACTCGTGAAGCCCTTGCTGTGACTGGGAGTCGGACCGGTGGTTAGCTGGGCGGTCAGCAGGGCAGCAACCACTGCAGCCGCCCTGCAGACTTCAGTTGCGTCCTCCAGTGCATGACCTCGGGATGTACATGATTGTGCGCCGGGGGGGACATGCGCAACAAAGAGGGTAGGGGCCACGGTGCGGCGGGGCGCCAACTGTGGTGCGCCTTCAAACTGTGGCGGCAGCGCCGGCGCTCACCTGAGTCTTGCAGCCTAGCACGCCTGGGCTCGGCTGCTTTGATCCATGATTCGCGGCCCATCTTTTGCACGATCTGAAGGTCCCAAGCACCCAGGAGCCGAGCGGAAGGGGTCTCATGCAGCGCTGATGGTCGCGCCTCCCCTCCTCCTCAACGGGCGCCTCGCTCCCTCGCTTCCTGTGTCTTCTTTGAACCTATGTCACCCACGCCAACGCCAGAGGCCCACGTTTGAGCACCCACCGGCAGTGGACGCAAGCTCCTCCACAAAAGGTGCGCCGAGCTCCGCGTCTCGGCGGGCACTTTGGGCCCGCTGGAGTTGTGCAGCGCCTACAACAGCCCGCCAACCGTGCTGCCGCGCCCTGGGTACCCTCACACAGGCTCCCGTTCAACACGCCCGCGGTCCTCCGCTCTGCACCCCTGCTCCCTGCAGCCCCGAAGCCCCGCTTCCCCATGGCTGGCCTCCTGTTGGGCTGCGCGGCCAGCCCAATCGGTCTTGGGGCGCTGCCTGCTCGTAAGGCCGGTCTTGGCCTTCAGCAGCACGGCGGCCTGGAACAGCCGCAGCAGCACCTGCACAGCACCGCCGCCTCCTGCTTCGCCGTGGCGGCAGCCTGCAGCGACGGCCTGGCTGCCCCCGCCGTCGTGGCGGAGCTGAGCTCGCTGTCATGCAGCACCGTCGTGCCGCCGCGCGTTGCCAACCACACCCGGCGGCTGGTGGTCCCTGCCGCGGGCCCCGTGCAGCTGGCTGCCACGCGCACGCGTCAGCGGCGTGGCCGCAGCGGCCCTGGCGGCGGCGGCGGTGACGATGACGACAGCTTCTGGGGCGGTGACGGCGGCAGCGGCGGCGGTAACGACTTCTGGGGCGGTGATGGCAGCGGAGACGAGGGTGATGACAGCGGCAGCATGGCCGCACGGCTGCAGGACCTGCTGCTCCTCTGGAGCCTCTTCTGCGGCCTGGCCTTCTGCCAGGCAGTCGCCTATGTGTCACCCAAGCCCAAGGCAGTGGCCCCAGCCTTTGCAGCCCTCAGCTACAGCGGCATCAAGGCCTCGCTGCTGCAGCGGCGCTCGCCCGCACTCGCGGCATCTCCGCGGCCCCTGGCCGCCTGCTAGGCTGGCCCTGCCGGCAGGGCCAGCCAGGCCCTGAAGCCGTCAGGCGTGGCAGGCTGCCCTCTCCAGCAGCGCCCCGTCCTGCCTCCTGCTACGCGCAGGCCCGGCATGGCATGGCTAGGTGCGCACGCCGCCCTCTGATACTGACATCCCCAAACAGCTGTGAAGCAGATATGACACACAACACTTGCTGCCTCCATCTTTGTTCCGTCACTCCCCTCTGTGTTTCTCCCCCCCCCCGGCCCCGTCCTCTGCTGCGCGTCGCGCCGACCCTGTACCCTACACCTTCACCAGCTGCTTGCCCCACGCCTGTCCCCACTCCCCACCCTGCTTGCCCACATGACACACCTGTCTCATGCCTTTGAGAAGATGCCCAAACGAACCAAATGCCACCCCCTGCTCGCCCCCGTGCTGCGCTGCTGTACCCCACTTTTCCAGCCAGCACATGGCCCCGCGTCTCTCCCGCCGCGCCGACGGTTTGCCGCCCGCCCTGTTGTGTACCACCAGCCCACTCTCACTGCGCGAGCAGCGCCCATGTTCCCTGCTGCTCGCCTCTGACTCCCCATCCGCTTGCGGCGGCCTTTCGCAGATAGCTCCGGCTTGTGTATCAGTAGCACCCCACCCTTGCACCCCGGCGGCCCTCCGCTTTTCCCTCGTATCCTTCCGTACCATCCTTACTGTCCTTAGAAACTGTTCGATTCGCCATCCATGTGACACCATCACTTTGTGTTGTCAGTGATCAGAACAGGAGGTACCCATGTGGTCAGGCTGAGGTCAATACTCGGGGCCGAAGCTGAGGGGAATGAGTGTGCCTCCTGCTCCTTGTGCGCCGCCGTGCTGTCCTCCTGCGGTGTCGGCGAGACACTTTTCCCCCAGCAGGCCATCCACGACAGTCTCAGCAGCCAAAATACACAGCCGGTCCGAGCGGTCGTGAGACGTCGGAAGCCGATCTCGAGCAGTGCTTGAAACAGAGCATGCCAGGATAGCGCTGGCCGCTATGGCTCCCAGGTCGGGGAGGGAGGACGTGGATGGGCGCCGGGTGCCAGAGCTGTGCGGCGTCAGCAGCGGTGCCGCGGCGGCACCGGCGGGCACCGGCGCAACCCCTGGCGGTGCAGCACGGCCCGCCAGCCGGCCAGTGGTGGTGCATGAGGCCCCGCTGACACGGCTCACGGTGGGCATGTGGAGCTCGCGGCGCCACCGCTGCTGCCAGCTGCTGCTCCTCCCGCAGCAGCAGCAGCTGGTGGTGCTGTGCGACCGGCGCACCACCCACGCGCCGCGCAGCCCCAGCCGCTTTTCCCTGGCCACAGCCGCGGTGGGCCTTACCGCCAAGTCGCCCTTTGCCAGCGGTCACAGTGCTTACCGCGCTGCTGGCTGCGTGCACGCCTTTGAGGTGCCCTTCCGTGCCGTCAGAGGCATCGACTACTCGAACCCGCTCTGCCACGAGGCGCGGCTGGTGCTGGAGACGGTGGGGCTGCGCAAGCGGGAGTTTGGCACGGTGGGTGGGTGGGGGTGGGTGGTGGGCCGGGGCGGTGCGGTTAGCGGGTGGAGCAGGGTAGGGCGAGACGGGCAGCTGGGTGCTGGGTGCTGGGTGGTGGGGTGGACGCGTGCCAAGCAATGCCGGGCACGAGGGTGGCCCCCTCATGCACTCCCACCGGGTGCCTGCGATGGTTGGCACACGGTACGGGTCTAAGGCTGCAAGCACAGTTTTTTGCTGGCTGGCTATGGCTTGCATCCGTGCCTAGGTCCCCTGTTATGCTCCTGGGTGCAGGCTGCGGCACCATGCAAGGTTCACATTTGGGTGCTGTGCTGCCACTGATGCTGTGCCTTGGCCGACGCGTCAGTCTCTCTGCTGCCTCCCGCCTGGCTGCCGTGCAGATGGAGGCGGCACGAGAGTACTTCCTAGGGCCCACTGCCCTGCCTCTGAGCAGCCCGGGCACGCCGGAAGATGCACCACTTCCGGGAGGCGGCAGCCGCACCGGCAGCGGCGGCAGCGGCCTGCTGCAGGCGGCGCTTCAAGCGCAGGTTGCAGCCACAGTGGCAGATGCAGCGGCCCAGGAGCCTGCACTGGGTGCTGCTGCTGCTGTTGCTGCCTGCGACGGTGATGCTGTTGGCGGAGGCAGGCAGAGAGGCGGCAGGGGGAGCTGCGATGGCAGCAGCGGCGGTGCCCGGGGCAGCCTGCTGTTGCGGCTGAATGCTGGCGGGCACTACGGTGGGACAGGCTCTCTGGCACCTGTAGCCAGTGAGCCGCTGCCTATCGGCAGACCAGCGGTCGCAGCAGCAGCAGCAGCAGCAGCAGCGGCACCTGCGGCAGGGTATGTGGACGCGTCCGCCCTGCCTGCATCGTCTCGCACCAGCCTCGAGAGCTACCTTGAAGAAAGCGACCCTGGCAGCCCCGCCAGCGGCAGCCTGTGGTACTGGGGCAGCCCCGCTGCAAGCCGCAGCTTCTTCTCAGCTGCCGCCAGCGTGGAGTCGCCCCCGGCAGCGGCGGAAGGCGGCGGCAGCACCGGCAGCCGCAGCAGTTGGGAGGATGTAGGCGGGGGTCCTGCAGCGGCAGCAGCAGCCCGGCTGGCCTCCCGTCTGGGCCAGCAGCAGCATCAGCACCAGCAGCAGCAGCAGCAGCAGCATACACTGCTGCACGTGGGGAGCGCTCCCAACCCTAGCCCCCTCTCCTCAACGCTTCGTCAGCACCCGCCATGGCAGCACACAGGCGCCGGCAGTGGCAGCCAGGATCGTGTCAGTGGCAGCCAGCCGTGCAGCAGCGGCCTGCATCGTGTTGCATCTGAGGGCCAGCTGTTGGCTGCCTGCAGCAGCAACGGCGGCGGGCTGGGCGGCGGCAGTGGCGGGCTGCCAGAGCAGCGGCAGGTGGAGGCGGGTTGGCCTGCGGCCCACGTCTTCACCACTGTCAGCAGGGTGTACCCGTACCGCACCGTGGTGCTCAACTGGACGGACCAGCGCCTGCCGGGCATGCTGCGCCCCATCATCCAAGTGAGCCGGGCGGCGTGGGCTGCCAGTCGTAGTGGGCGTGAGCAACCGGGCCCCTGCACAGCTTGCTCTGCGCTGCCCTGCTGCCTCTGCGGGTGGCGCGGCTGGAAATGAGCAGCGGGCCCCTGCACAGCTTGCTCTGCGCTGCCCTGCTGCCTCGGGAATTGATTGACAGCCTGGTAATCTGACTCACATGACCCCCTCTCATGCCGCCCGCAGGGCAACGAGCGCCTACTGCGGCTGCACGAAAGCGGGCTGCCAGCCTGGGCGGTGTATGCCCCGCAGTGAGCCGCTGCTGACGCACTCGTGCAGTGCTGCCGCATGCCATGGTGCAGCCCAAAGCTGCTTGCAGTGGTCAAACTTTGCACACAGATGCCTGATAATGTTGCCTTGCCTGCCCAGCTGGTCTTGGCATGCGGCCGATACAACCTCCCGCACTTCGCGCTCGCTGCCCGCACACCCTCCTCTCCAGCGGCACAACCCCCTGCCCCACTGCCACCTCTCCCACTGTCACCCTGCAGGTACGGCCTCTTCTACCGCCCCTGGCTGCGCACCATCACCTGGCTCCTCTTCTACGCCTTCTCCGTCTTCTCGTTTGCCGTCGGCTTCTACGACCTGTACAAGGTTGTGCCAGGCCTGCAGGTGAGGCGAGGAAGAGGCACCCCTCATGCTTCATTTCCCCCTTGGCTGCTTTGCTGCAGCTTATTCATTGTTCCATCAAACCGGCTCCGTGCGCTCATTTGCTGTCTGGGTTCAGGATGCTTTGCCGTCGCTGTCTGTCTTGGGGCGCTACACACCAGGGTTTGCACGCCCTGCCTGACCACCAACCCCTGCTACCCACCCTGACGCACCCCACCACACACCGCGAGACGCAGGTGGTCATGCAGCGGCTGATGGCCAGCATGTGGCTGCCGCCCGCCGCTGTGCTGGAGTGGCTGGAGCAGCACACGCAGATACGGTGAGTGGGGGTTGGCAGAGTGCGGGGAACGGCGGTCGCTCTCACAATCTGTAGCTGGGATGCGTTGGATCGCCATGGCACCGCGGAAGAGTATGAAGAGTAGCCAGGCGTGCGGTGTTGTGAACCGCCTCGAGGCCGCAACCGCTGGCAACCCCAAGGGCCCAGGGAGCTCACGGGCATGCATCCACCGCTCGCACCGCTGCTGCCTGCAGGCTGTCCATCCTGCTCACCTACCTGTTTGGCAAGAGCGAGGCGTTCATCTGGTTCATGCGCTGGGTGCAGCACTTTGCGCGGGTGAGCCGGCCGGCACAGTTGGCTGATGCCAGCCTGGCTGTGCGTGCCACGCAGGCAGGCGGGGGACATAGTTTTGGCAGGTTGTTTGGACCACAAATTCATGCCAGCATTGAATGCATTCATCTGGCCTTGACCTCCCCGTGGCCTCTGCCTCCCACCTGCCTGCCTGCAACTTGCTCGCCCGCTTTGCCCCCGGCTTCAGGTGGCTCAAGCCGCGCTGAAGCCGGTATCGGATGTGGTGGGGCCTCCCTTGGCCATGGTGGGGCAGGCGGTGTCAGGTGAGGCGGCATGGGATGAGTAGCATGCAGGCAGCCGCAGATGCAAAATCCTGAATGTGTTGCTCTGCCTGCTCACGTTGCATGCGAGCTCCTGCCTGCGACGGAAGCAGGGTTCTTGTTCAGCTCATACTGCTGCTGCTGCTGCTGCCGCCGCCGCATCCTGGCCTCTTGTGTTGTGCCCCTTCCTCACCCAATACCCGCCGGCCCCTGCTGCCCTCATCTGTGCTGTGCTGTGCTGTGCAGCTGTGGGCGTCACTGTGGCCGCCCTACTCCAGGCGGGGCTGGCCCCCATAGCCGCCGTGCTGCTAGAGTGCTGGGCGATGCTGGGTGCGGCGCTCCTGCCGGTGGCGCAGCTGCTGCACGGCGTGGTGACGGGGCCGCTGCTGCTGCTGGGCGGCGGGCTGCGCCAGATTGGGGCGGCGTCTGGTGAGTGCCACCACGACTGGCTGGCGCTGCCACCATGACTGGTTGTTGTTGTGCAGTGCGGCAGCTGGAGTGCTGGCTGGCAATGCATGGCTAGGCAGCACATGGTAGACGCAGTCGTGGGGTGGGACCAACATGAGTGGAGCCACTTCCTGCGAAATGCTGAGCAAGGTACCTGTTCCCCCTTTCCCCTTCCCGACTTGCTGCCCATGCAGCTGCCTTGTGGGGAGTGTGTGCAGAGGTTGGCGCGAGTGCCGCCGCCGGGGTGTCTGCCCTGGCAGGGACGGCCAAGGCGGGACGCGCCGTGGGTGGCGCCACCTCCCAGGCCATTGCCGGGCAGGCAAGTTGCCGCTGTTTGGTGTGCCCATCTGCTATGCTGAGTTTGGGAGGGAACACATATCGGGCAGCTTCGCGACAGCTGCCCCTGCTGGTTCCCTAGCCCCCGCCCCGGTCCCCCCTTCTCCATCTTACCCCTTCCCCGTCCTCACACACGTCAACTCTTGCCACCCGCCGCCATTGCTGCTCATGCAATGCCCTGCCTCCACTCAACACCCCGCTGGTGCATGCACGGCGCTGTGTAGTATTTCACTTTCTCCGGTTTGCCCGGGGTTTCACCTGTGCTCTCTGCCACTGCCCCCATCCTGCCCGCCCTCCCACCCATGCAGGCGCTCTGGCTGTACATCATCCCTGCTGACGCATACGAGGTGCTGCGCACATCGGCCGTCAAGGTGGCAAAAGCGGCGCAGGCGGTGGCCAAGTTCTGCCTGCAGGTGAGAACTTTGTGGGGCCAGGGGTTAGACTAAAACTGGCTGGCAAGCATGCGCAGCATCTGTTCAAAGGGGTAGGCCAGGGTGGAGGGGGGGCTGGCTGGTGGGCAGGCAGGTTGGCAGGCGGACCCACCCCAAGCCTCCAAGGTCTTGGCATCGCTTTCCAGCCCCTCGCACCCCTCGTGTCCTCCCTCCCCTCACAACAGAATCTGATGCAAGCCATCGCGCCGCAGCAGGCAGGATGTGCTGCTGCCCGCCTCGTCCGCACCCCTTACACCCACCACATGCGTTGCACCGATGCGGTCGTGATTACAAGCAGATGTCGCCCCACGCTGGCTGCCTCCCCCACGTCACTTGACCCCTCGTGCACCACCCTGCCCCCTCTCCTCGCACACAGATCTGCGACAATGTGGTGCGCCACCGCCTCACGCTGGGCCTGCGGGCACAGCGCACCTGGCGCCGCATGCAGTGCTGGCTCTCCGCGGCGGTCATGACGCCGCACCGGCTGGCGGCAGCGCTGCTGGCCTGGCTGGCGGCCATCCTCCACAGGTAAGCAGCGGGGGCAGCCAGGGCAGGGAGTGTTGCTTTGCGGTGCCCTGCCTTCAGCTGTCTCTGCTCTTGAGATGTGATGGCGGTTGGCGCAGCACCTTTGCATGCACAGGGTCTGCTTGCACCCACACTGCTGCTGCTTACAGACGCTTCTTGTCGCCGCTTCTGGCGGTGGTGCAGGCTGCAGGCTTGGTGCCGGCCTGCTGCTGCAGTGCAGGAGCAGGAGCAGGCGCCAATGGAGAACGAGGGCAGCAGTGTGCAGCCGCCAGAGCAGCAGCAGGGTCAGCTGGGTCAGTTGGCAGAAGGGGACTCTGCTGGCTCCAGCGCTACCTCACCCACTCATGGCGTCATCCCGAGCGCCGCACCAGCAGCTGGCCTGCGTTACCGCACAGCCGCTGGTAACAGCAGTGAGGGCCGCTGGAGCGAGCTCGGACATGCGGTGCCGTCAGCTGTCGTGCAGGCTGCCAGCGACGGGCGAAAAGGCGACTGAGGCAAGAGTTGAGCTTTGACTTTACCCCGACCCCTGGCGTCCACAACGGAGTTGTATGGTTCTGGCCAACTCCGTTGGCACCCCTGTCCCTGTGCTTCAGAGCGCAGATCTAGTGTACGTTTCTGTACCAACAACTTGCCTCGCTGTGTTCCCTGGCCGCCTGTTTGCCCGAGCCGTGCTGCAACTCCCATCCCCCAGACTTCCTGGCCAAATTTTCGGCGCTGCTATGCTGACCTCTGCTTCCAACCCCTGTTCCCTTCAATGCTCTCCATCCCCCATCCTTCTGACCCCTGACCTTCACTTCGGATTCTCTCTTTCATGACTGTCCCCATGGCACGATAATGCTCACAGGTGCCGCTGCTGCTTCACATCAAGGGCCGATACCGCCTGTCTTTGCCTCTTTGTTTGCCTGTCAATGACGGCTCAACTGAACATTTTAAAGACAACTTCACACAGGGTAATCGTACCAGGACTGAACAGGGGCACGGGAGGCTAGCCCAGGATGTGAGATCCAGTTTCAAACGGCATCCAGTGACGATGACAGCAGGGCACGCACGAGGGGAGAGGGACGGTGAACTGGTGGGTGAGGGAAGAGCGCCTGCATGGCAGAGGCACTAACACCATTGCCGTCGACACATCGCACAGGGCGTGCAGCCACTTCGGCAGCAATGCGGAAGTGCAAACCAGGCCAGGGGGCTGTGTGCCCCTGCTGCTGAGCACCCTCAGGTGAGCGCTGCAGGGCGGTGCCTGCCTCTGCTCTGCATGCAGGGAGTGCCTGCCTTGCGGTGTGGCGTGATGCCTGCCTGCCTTCCTGCTTGGCAGCCTGCCTGCCTGTCCGCACATCCGTGGCATTGCCTGCCTGCAGCCTGCACTGTTTCTAGCACCCACTTGCAAGCAGCGTATGTTTTTTTTGTGGCAGGTCCAGCCAGCCGGCGGCGGAGGCCTGCCTGGCCGCCTACTGCTCAGCGCTGGCGGCAGCCGAGGGGCGGCGAGAAGCGGCAGCGGCGGCAGGCCCGTGCCCTGGGCCGGACAACAGGCCTGGCTGGCACGAGCCTCGGCTACGTGTGCACTCTGCTGCACCGAGCTGGGACCTGTGTTTAAGAGGTGGCCAGAGCTGTGGGAGGCAGGGAGGTGCAGGCGGCGGTGTGGGGATGGCTGGACAGATGGTTTGCTGGCTGCGTGGGATGTATTTTCGCCATCATCGTCTTTCATGTACGTGCAACGAGGATGAGCGTGCAGGCGCGGCAACGAGTCGGGAGAGGGAGAGCCACTGTGCGCCACCGCTGCGCCACTGGAGGGAGGTGCCCTGTCATGAATGACAGGGCACCTTCGATGACAGGGCACCTCTTCCACTGATGTCATGTCTTCAAGTTTGGCCCAATCGCCTGAGGACCCATCTATCTGTTGCCTGCTGCTTCCTAGGTGGTTCTTGTCATCGCCGCAGAGGCCGAGGAGATGGCGAGCAAGGCGCAGACCTCTCTGCTGCTACTGCTGGTGGTGCTCGGCACAGGTGGGGCGGCGGCTGCCTGCCTGCCAACCGGCAGACTCTGGGCTGACCAGGCACATGTGCAGCTACCTCGCCACATGCGAACGCCGATCCAAGGCCTTAGCGCCCATCACCCAGCCTCTGCTCGCAGCACCGCTGCCGTCAGAATGACGCCGCCGGCACTGTCAGCCAGCATCTTTTCAGAACGGCCCGCTCACTGTGCTTCCTCGCCCGCTCACCCCAACCACCCCACCACTACAGGCTGCGACAGGGCAGCACCGCAGGCCGCGCCCGCGCCTGAGGCCGAGGCGCCCTGCCCAAACGGCAAACGCTTCAGCGCTGCCGACTGCCCCAACGGCAGTTGCTGGGCGAGCGAGGCCAATGGCTGCGGCAGCAGCTCACAGTCAGTCATCAGCGCGGAGATTGTGCCGGACAGGTGGCCCGGAGGTGCGCCGATTAGCATGCATATGACACAAGAGCGCTGCTGTTGGCTTGTGGCTGGAGGGTTGCTGGCTCACCTGCCGGCATGCTTGCCTGCCTGCCCCCGTCCTACCAGGCAGGCTGCCCACCGATTTCTGCAGTTGTTCGGTTTGCTGCCCTTCATGCCGACACACAGGCGCGCAGCTATCTTGAGCCTGCCCAACCACCTGCCACCCCCCATTCAACCTAATAGCAACACAACATGATTTGCACGCTGCACCCCTCCCACCCTCACCTCAGGCACGGACTCATCCCAGGCCTGCATTGCATGCATTTACGTGTGTGCTGTGTGCGTGTGTGTGTTTCCCACACTTCAGGGGTGGACTTCTCCCAGGCCTGCATCGCCCATGACTATTGCTACCGCACCCTGGGCGCCGACCGCGCTGCCTGCGACCAGGCGTTCCTGGACAGCCTGAGGAAGGAGTGCGAGCGGGCGCTGGGGTAAGGCAAGGGCTGGGCTGCGAGGGAGGCATGACACAGGGGGGTGAGGTGCTGCATGTGAGGTGTGACCAGACCGGTCCTGGATGGATGACCTCAGGCAAGGGTGCGGGCGGGCGCTGGAGCAGTGGCGGGGCACGGGGCAGTGGGAGCAGGCTGGGGGGTGAGGTGCGCGGGCTGGATGGCTGCTCCGGGCAGGCGCGGGCGGCCACACAAGCCTCTGAGTGGGCACGCAGGCCAGCAGATGTGCTTGGATGCCGGTCAGTGTGCAGCAGGAGGGTCGGGGGCAAGCGGGAAGCGAGGGCAGAGTTGACAGGCAGGCGCGCGTGCGTGCCACCGTTGTGTGTGTGTGAGTGCGCTTGCACGACCCCCTCGCTCTATCACCCCACATCTGTTTCCTTGGCCGCTGTGCCTGCTGTCGTGCAGGGGCGGCGGCGGTGGCGGGGGCGTGGTGGGGGCCGTGAGCCAGGCGGTGGGAGGCGGGCAGAACCCCGCTCTGGAGGGCTGCTACAGCCTGGCGCAGACCTACCATGACGGCATCAGGGCCGCGGGGCAGCAGCCCTTTGACGAAGACCAAGCGCAGCAGGCGGAGCACGAGCGGCAGTGCCAGGCGTAGGAGGGTGCGGCACACCACCACGCACTGCAGCTGCGGGTTCTGGCGCTGAGGCTCGTGCTGAGAGACGCTGCAGGCATCCGGCATGGCTGGATGCTGGCGATGAGCACACGAGGAGTGGGTTCAAGTTGAGGAATGGCTTTAAAGTTGGCGTCTGCCAGCGCCACACGCGTGTCTTCACACTGAGCACGTGCACGGCCGGCGTGGGTGGTGCCTACTGCCGTCCTGCTGGGCGCATTTCAGTCATTTACAGAGATCATTTTGCATGCAGAACATTTTTACTGTCGTTCCTACTGTTGCAAAGGCGCAAGATGGCCGTCGGGCGGTTTGTTACACGGCGCTGGCAGTCATGAGCACGCAACAAACAATGCGCTTGCTCCATGAACAACAGCACACGGGGCCGAAAACGTGACCAGTGTACAGAAAGAATGGAAAAGTGGGACCGAGAAGGAAGAACAGTACAGACGGAGTCGGTGTCCAGACGCATCTGGCAGCTTGAATTCACTGGGCCAAGGGTATGCCCGCGGCCCGAGCCATGATGCCCCTGCGGGGTGGGCGTGCACATTGAGGCGGGGGCCGGTTAGCCACCCCAGCCCAGGGGCATGCTGCAGGTGCCGCCTCTACCATCCACCACACAAACTTGCAGAGTGCCCCAGCTGGGGCCAGCCAGTAGGACGTCTGCACGCTGGCAGGCTGAGCCGGGCACGCCACGCTCCGCCAGCAGCCAGCATCTATGCCTGCCCCTTCATGCCACAGCGCTCACGTGCACACGCTCCATCCAGCCTGCCTGCACGCCGCACTGTCAACCTCTACACAAGAAGCCCCCAATTGCCACTTCATCAGCGCAACACAGGGCACCCCCCATTGCCACTTCAGCAGCACAACACAGGGCACCCCCAGTTGCCGCCACAGCCACTGCTCTGGAGCCCCAAGGTGCTCACCTTAGCTCTCCAATGAGGTCAGCAAAGCTGGGGCGGGCGGCGGGGTCCTGCGCCCAGCAGCGCTGCATGAGCGACACATACTGGCTGTACTCGGCCTCCGACAGCTGCGGCAGGGGAGGGGCGGAGGAGGCAGGGGGGGAGACACAGGGGGATGAGGACACAGATATATGGGGCGGAGCCAAAGAGGCAGGGAGGAGAAGGCGGGAGGAGAGTGAGGATACGTGGAGGGGGTGCATGTGTGGATGGGTTGGTGGGCGCGCGAGCCCGCGGTAGAGCACGCTGTGGAGCAGTGGGTGGGGGGGGTGCAAGCAGTGAGTGGGCAGCAGGCGATTGCTGGCCAGAGTGGGCAGGAGGGACGCAAGGGGGGCGACTGAGAGTGCATTGGGCTGCCTGGGCGAGGTGGGGGCACTTGCTTGCTGTAGAGAAGGTGTGGCTGTATGTGATGGCTCGCTGCCGAGCCGGCGCGACACACCTGGTCGGGGCCGGGCACGTCGTCGCGTGCAGGCACCCGCAGCCGTTCGCCGTTGCTGATCATGTGCAGCAGCTGCAGGGACGGTTGGGCAGAAGGGAGGATCCTGAGAGCATTGCCCACATGCTGGCCAACGCCAATCAACACAGCATGCATGCCAGGTCGGCACCCACCACCCATAGGGCATGCATGCAAGGTATGCACTGGCGGGCAGGCAAGCATGCCCACGCCTTGCTCTCTGGATGAGCCCCATGCCCAAGCCTTGCTGCTTGGCTGAGCTGGGCTACGCGGCCGAAGGGTTTAGGGTAGGGTTTAGGGTAGGGTAGGGTGGGTTTAGGGCAGGCCGCACCTGGAAGGCGTTGCGCCCCTCCTCCTCCCAGGGCAGCCTCCACGTCAGCACCTCCCACCTGCAGGGGTGGAGGGCACATCAAACGAGCAACGGCCGAGCGGCAGCTCTGCAGTTAAGGCTGTGGACTTCCTCGTTGACACCAAGCTGGCAGGAGAGGGTGTGAAGCGGCAGAGGGGGGCAGGCTGGCAGGAGAGGGCAGGGGCGGCAGAGAGGGGCTAGCTGGCAGCAGAGAGAGGCTAGCTGGCAGGAGAGGGCAGGGGCAGCAGAGAAGAGGCCAGCTGGCAGCACTCGCTTCACACGACAGGCAGCCAGCTGCACCAGCGGCACTCACATGACCACGCCAAAGCTGAAGACATCGCTGGCCGCCATGGCCTGCCGCCCTAGCAGGACCTCGGGCGCCTGCAACCAGGGGAGCGTGCAGCGGGGAGGGGAAGGGCGTAGCTTGAGGGCATCAGCGAGGGCGCCTGCTTGCTTGCCAGGTGAACGAGCAATGGAGTGGGGCGCGGGCGCCACGAGCCTCGCAGCCTGGGGCAGCCTGCCCAACTTGTACCCATGCACTACAAAGTGCCCGCGTGCGGCCCCGCTGGGCGGCCACCCCGGCCACTCACGAGCCAGCGGGGGTTGAGGAGGCCGTGCTTGGTGCTGGACTGCACCCCCTCCAAGTCCATCAGCTTGCTGCGCACGGCGGGGGAGGCAGGGGACTGCTTGGACACAGGCGGCATGCGTGTCGGACGGCAATGGGGGGGCGTAAACATCGCTGGTCCAGGGCATAGCTTGCTTGCTTGGAGGTACGAAACAAGGGGTGGGAGAGCCAGCGATAAGGAAGGACCACACAGCCAGGCACTGTTGCTCAGCACGCATCCAACTCGACTGGGGGGCGGGGCAGAGCAGCAAAGGGCAGCGCAGTGCTGCATGGTACAGGTGCAGGCCCAGCGGGGCCCGCCTGCAGAGGGGGTCCCCCCACTGACCTGAGGTTGAAGTCGGCCACCTTCACCCTCCAGGCCGCGTCCACCAGCTGCGGCGGCAGGAAGGCGGGCGGGCAGCAGCGAACAGGCATGCATGAGCGGGCAGAGCGGGGGGGGGGCCAGGTGCGGGCCACCGCGGCCGAGGGCGGCTGGCTGGCTGGCCGCACACCGGCACGCGTGCGTGCGGCAGCCAAACAGGCGTGTGCATCCCCCCCCACCCACAGTGCCTGTGCATGCCCCAGCCGCCGCACCGCAACAAGCAAGCGCTGCAAGCAGACCGGCGAGTGACCCACCAGGTTAGGACTTTTTAGATCGCGGTGGATGATGGGCGGGGCGTGGACGTGCAGGCACAGCATGCCCTTGGCCGCATCCAGCGCCATCGACAGGCGGCGCACCCATGTGAGGGCTGAGGCGGCGGCCGGGGAGGTGCGCGCCGCGCGCAGCACATCCAACAGGCTGCCTCGGGAGCAGTACTGCAGTGCAGGAACGAAAGGAGGGGAGCAGGGGGCGCATCACATGGCGTATCCAAGGCTGCTGGAGGAGTGGAGCTGGTGCTGAGCGGGCCAGGGCCAGCCGATGGGGACCCCCCGCGCAGCAGCAAACAATGCAGAGGGGAGGGCACACATGTGCAGGCCGCAGCCCGCCCGCCAACCAGGGCGTGCGCAGCGCACCTCTGTGACCAGCGCCGGCGGCTCCGCGCACACCCCAATGAACAGGGTGACGTTGGGGTGCCTCAGGCTGGCCATCAGGCCCGCCTCCTTCTCCAGAGCCTCGCTGAGGGGCTGGCGGAGGGAGGAGGCGGGGGAGGTGGCGGCGGCGTCCGCCGCCTCGCCGTCCCCCGCTGCCAGCAGCTTGACCGCCACCTGCAAGGGGGGACAGAAGAAAGGGTTCCAGGCTGGGGCAGGGTTCAAGGAGCAGCGGGGAGGGCGGCGAGGGAGTGGGGCTCGAGGGGGCGGGTACAGGTGAAGCAGGGGCGCCTGGTGGTGCCAGCAGCAAGGGCGGCTCTTGAGGTGGGTGCGCCTGGCCATAGCTGCCAGCCTCCCCAGATCGCACACACAGCAGAATACCACCAGGTGTCGCGCAGCAGGTCGCAACCTACCAGCGTCTCGTTCCACTTGGCCAGGTAGACGGTGCCAAAGCTGCCCTCCCCCAGGCGCCGCTGCAGCGCCAGGCTGGCAAACCGCAGGCGCCAGGGCTCCAGATCCACCAGCGCCTGGCTGCCGCTGCTGCGGGGCATCGCCACGGCGGCGCCGGATGGCGCGCGGCTGCCACCCAGAGGCACCTCCTGCCCGCCCTGGCCGCTGCTGCCGCCCCTTGGCAATAGCTGCTGCTGCTGCTGCTGCTGCTGCCTGTCGAGCTGCTGCTCCGGGATGCCGCCCAATGACTGCCCCGCCCCACTGGTGCTGCCGCCGCCGCCTGCAGCGGCGCCACCCGCCTGCTGACTGCTCGTCCCGTAAGAGAGCAGGAGCTTGGCACGGCTGCAGCGGCACAGGGCGGGTGTGGCAGAGAGGCCATCAAAGTGGCATGGCTCAGAACAGAGTAGAGGCAGGCAAGGCAAGGCAGGTCACGGGGTGCTGTCCTTCCTGCCTTCCCCTCCTCCCTCGCTGGCCGCCAGAGTGCCCAGACCACGTGCTCTGCACCGCCTGTCTTGCACCAACCGGACAGGAAGCAGCCCACGCCAGCCCGCCCGCGCACAGCCACGCAGCCAATGGGCTTGCCTGTCAGCGGCCATGCAGGCAGCGGCGGCGCTGCTGGGCAGGCGCATCATCTCCAGCTCGTCTTGCTGCATGTCATCCACCCTTGAGGCAGCGGGCCCGGCCCGCAAGGCAGAGGAGCCTGCCTGGGAGGGCGCAGCAGCAGTGTCTGTTCCCGGGGCCGTGGCTGCACCCCCCACGACGGCTGCCGCTCCCAGCGCACCCGCCCACAGCGCCGCCACGCCCTGCATGCCATCCTGCGACGCATGCGGCGGCGGCGGCAGGCGCTGCCCGACCACGCTGCCGCCAGCTGCCGCACCGCCAGCCGCTGGCGCACGCGCTGGCTGTGCCACGCCTGCCGCGCCGTCTGGTCGCCCGCTGCTCTTCCCGGCGGCAGCCAGCACGAGGACGCCCTTTTTCGAGGCGTCGGGTTTCAGCACGCCCCCTAGCTCTGCGCTGTCCGCCAGCCCCTCCTCCATACTGGCAGTGCCCCCCGTGCCGCAGCCTTCCGAACCCTCGGGGTCCGGCTGCCCGCTGCCCACCTGCCGCAGCCGCCGCTGCCGACGGCGGCGGCGGCGCACCGTCATGACGAGTGCAACACCCGCCATGAACACAACTGCAGGGGGCGTGGAGGGGGCGGGCGCAAATGGTGTGAGGGACGGCGCTCGGGAGGCACTTGTGGCACATTGGAGTTGAGAGCCGGAGGTTGCAAGTGCATGGCAACCGCCGCATGCCGTGCCACCGCTGGTGCTGCGCCGGGGGGCAGGGAAAAGAGGCGCCGCACCGTTGCCGGCAATCACCGCCCCCACGATTACGCCGACGCTGGGGCTTGATCCACTGTTGCTCTGAGGCGGCGGAGCAATGGCGGTGCCGTTCCACCTGCCCTCCAGCGCCCACACAGCATTGCTCAGGTCGAGCAGGGCAAAGAACCCTTTCAGCGCGGCAATCGCTGCAGGCAGCAATGGAGGCGGTGGGGGGTGAGTGGTACGCGTGGCAGCAGCTGGGGCAAGCGGCGAAATCAGTGCATGCAGGCGGGAGAGCCTGCCGTAGCATGCGAGGCAACACCACACAGCTCTTGCTAGCTGGCAGAGGCGAGCTGCTGCAGCTGGCGCCCGGCGGCGGCAGTGCCGCACCAGAAGGGGTGATGCTGCACCGCTGCGAGGAGCACAGCAGGGAGTCGCACAGGTTGCTGCACACAGAGGGAGGAGGCCAGGCAGGGCAAAGGCATCGGACGGTAGTGCCGTCAGCACCCGCATGTCACCGGATGCACGACACACCACAGCATGCAGCATGACCGGCGCAAGGCCCGCACATCCAAGCACATTGCGGCCCCCATGGCCCCGCTGCTACGCACATACAGTCTGGCCCCCGCCTTAAACGCCCGCTCACAAAGGGTTGGCGTCCATGCCAGGCCCCACAAAGGAGCTGGCAGGATCTGTCATCGCCTCGTCAATGTAGCCCAGGCAGAGGCGGGGCATGTCCTGCACCCACGAAAATGCGTGGCAAGGGGAGGACTGGTCAGGAGCGCTTGAAACGGGACAGCAGTCGGGCGCGCCGCCTGACAGCAGGCGGCGTGTTTTCAACAGCAACCCCAAGGCTGGTAATTTCAAGTCGCAGCAGGAGCCGCAGCTGCGTCGCGTACCCCGAATGGGCGCCTGCAGTCGGCGGGGCAGTCGGAGACGTTGACAGCCGCCTCTGACTGCACGTCAAGCGGCAGGCCCTGAAGCTGCGCTGACATGTCCTCCAAGTCGTACTGACACTGCTGCAGCGGGTCGTGCTGCAGCTGGAACCATCCCTGGCACGCAGCAGCATCCGGGTTGACAGCAGCTCCTGCACCAGCCGCTGCACATGGGTACCAGCGGAGTGGCGGCGGCGGAGCGCACGGTGGGCGGCGGCGCAGTGGGCCACTCAAACCGGGCGGACCCAACGGCCCTCCTTGAGCAGTATGATCGCCTTCCACCGCTCTCTTGCGCGAGCTACCGCAAACAAGGGGTAGGGTAGCCAAAGTTGCGCGCAACACGGTTCGGCCGGTACAAAAGGTCCTCACCCGTGGGCCCATCATCTGCGGCAGTGCTTGCGAGCAAAGCAGCAAGCGCCAGGAAGACCAGCTTCGCTCCTGGCTTCGCCATGACGGCGTCAGCTGACGCTGCAGCTGTTCTTGAAGCGTCAGAGCCCCTGCTGTCTGCCCTATCTGTCTCTACGACCCCAAGGCGATTGTCCGATGCAGGGACGGCTGTTTCGGCGCCTTACCGGATGGGCTGACAAGGTGGCGGTAGCTGGCGCGCCATGGCGCCGGTCTTGGGCGCCGCTTTGGCTGGTGTGGGCGGAGGCCATGGGTGGCTCGCCCAGTGCGTCCATGTATCGGCTGTGCTATGGTAGACTGAACCTCGTATTCCGGTCTGTGCCATTGGTAGACTGATCCTCATATTCCGGCCCGTTGACTTCACACAGACGCAGTATGATGTATCATCAGCCCGCGCGCCGCGTTGCCAACCCCCGCAGTCGCCGGCACCTAAGGCCACCATTCCCACAACGCTCACCCCAGCCCAACCATTCAACATACTCCTGCGGCGATGCGTCATCTGTGCTCTGAGTGTGGATCAGCCCAACATGCCCAACATGCCCAACATGGCGCCGTCATCTTGGAGACCACTGCTTGTGTCGGAGCAAGCTTTGTGAATAGATGGGGGCCTGATTGGACCAATCCGATTCACCAGCTCGTTCCTGCATTTGAGCGCATCCAACCAACGCGCGCCGACACCTTTCGACAGCCCCACCTGCCGCATTTCTTGCTCCCTTGTTTGGTTCGCACACCTCAAGCACACTCCCGCAGCTCGGGGACATGGCGGCGGAGCAGGAGCAGGCCTCCGACAGCGGCGACAACGCCTCGGCGGGTGGGCCACTCCACCAGCTGTCGCGCCACTCCCGTCACAGCGGCCCGCCGGATATCGATAGCGCACAGCAGGAGCTTGAGGATGCAGAATTTGACGAGAAGGTCGGCAAAAAGCTGCAGGCAAGTAGCACCCGCTGCGCCCCGCCGCCTCTGTCCCCTGACCGTGGCCCTTCTCTTGCACTCTGCTTGACTTCTGCCAACATACCCGCCTTCTTTCCCGCCCACTTCCCGCTCCCCTGCAGCTGCTGAAGCAGCGCTTCGATCAGACGGTGCAGGAGATGGAGAAGAGACCGCACCTGCTGGGCGCGGTGCCCACCGTGCGCGCGCTGCAGTGCGCCCTGGACAGCGGCCTGCTGCGGCGCAGCCCCCTGGCGGTGGTCGCCTGCGATGCCGCCGGTAGCGTGCTGTACGCGTTCCGTGCCGACCTCACCAAACTGCAGGACCTGGGGTTTGGGCTCTACGCGGTCCACGTAGCTGAGCGCGCAGCGGACAGCGGCAACGGCGTGGACGCTCACCTCGTGCTGGGCGTGCTGCCCATGACGCTGCGCCTGCTGCACTTCCGCGTGATGGGAATGCACGGCAACAACCTGAAGGACTGGCACGGCGGCAGCGCTGAGGACAAGAACAAGAAGGTGCGGGTGGAGACGGCGGAGGCGGCGCTGCTCCAGGCGACGGTGCCGCGTGAGCGCGCCATCGCACAGGCGCTGGTCACATTCATAGGTGGGCCGGGGCGGGTGGGCGGGCGGGCGGGTGGGTTGGTGGGCGCACAGGTGGGCACGGAGCGTGCGCCATAGCGATAGGAGTGAGGGCAGGCAGATAGGTGAGAGCGGCTGCAGCACCCACAGTCCCCGAGACTGGACCGATCGCTTGCCTTCTGCCCAGCGCCCGCCTCCGCTCGGACCTGGCCTGCGCTTACCCCCTGCTGCGGCTTTCCTCGCCCCGCAGTGCGTTTTGCGCCCCTCTGCAACGACGCGGCTGTGAAGGAGCTGCAGAAGCTGCAGGTGGAGCTGCAGCGAGCGCTAGGGCGGCAGGGCATGCCGCCGGGCGCCGTGCTGCGCCTCGCCTTCACCAGCTCCAGCTTTGAGGTGAATCTGGGCGGCTTGGGCAGGGTCCTGCTGCCGGGTTGTGTGCTGTACTGCTTTATCAGCAGGGCCAGGTTGTGAGGCGGTGGCAGGCCAGCAGGCAGGCCAGCAGGCAGGCCAGCAGGCATGCTGGCTCTCAGCATCACGACATCTGCTGAGCTGCACTGTGCGTATGCACACACGCACGTGCACATGCTTACGATTTCACCCCCTCGTGCGTTGGTCACTCGCACCTCTCTTTCCCTGCCTCCTCTGTACCCTCGCAGGTCATTCGTGGCCACCTGACACCACACCCTGCTTCGCCACGGCCGCCTCCCACCCCCGTCAGCCCCCTTTCCTGCCCTCCCTTCCTGCAGCTCCTGCTCAAATTGGTGGCTCGGGTTGCGGGCGACTTCATCCACCCGCTGCTGAAGAGCGCCGCCTGGCTGCTGACCCGCCCCGACCGCCTGCGCCCCTCCTTCCGCGCCAACCTGGAGGCTGCGCACAGCGAGGCCAGCCAGCTGGCAGAGCTGCTGCAGAGCTGCAAGCGCTACAGCACGCTGTGCAGCAAGGCTGGGCCGCTGAGCACCACCCGTGAGTGAGCCAGACAGCTGGGGTGGCAACTGAGGCGGGGGCGGGCAGGCAGGCGGGGCGGGACGGTGTGGGTCCCAGCTGGAAGCTGGAGGCTGGAAGCTGTGTCCACGGCTCCGCCGTCGCCGTCGGTGCTGTGAGAAGTGCTCGTCACCCCACACAGTTCCCTGCCCTCTGCGTGGTCGGTGGCCAGCGTGGCGTGCACCAGCTCCTCACCTGCCACTGCCTCCGTCACCCCATCTGACACCTGACCCTCCCCATGCCCTACCGTCCGCTCACCTCCTCCCTCCCTCCCTGCAGCGACCCTGGTCTCCAGGTTCTCCGCCATCCTGGCCAGCATCCAGGTGGCGGTGGCGCCGGCCTCCTCGGCACTGGGCCTGCAGGGGCTGGACAGCAGCGCCCTGGAGGGCAAGGCGGCCCAGAACGCGGCCAGCGGCGATGGGCCAGACCGCCCGCAGCCCGGCCAGGACCGCATGGAGGGCCAGCTGGCTGAGGGGGGCGCAGGCGGGGCTGGGGTGGCCGCAGGCGTGCGCGCTGAGGAGAGGGGGGGGCAGCATGGGCGGCAGCATGCGCAGCACCCACGTTGGGTTGAGCAGGAGCATGAGGTGAGCTCCCTGCCATCGCGGTGCCACTGGGCAGTGCGGCCGAGCGAGGGAAGGTTAGGAGGCAGCAAAGGTTTGCTGGTGCCAGCATGCCACCTGTGAGTGCACCAATACCACAATAGGCCACACAAGCCAAGGTCCTTACCCTTCTCACCCTTGCCATCTGCCTGGCTACCGCCCGCTCCCAACAGCGCCCTGCCATCCTGGCGCATGACGAGAATGCGGGCGCCCGGGCCAACACGGCCGTAGCAGCCGAGGCGCTGGGCGCAGCGCCAGCCAAAGCAGCGCCACGGCACGCAGAGCAGCTGCGGGAGGTGCCCAAGCGCTGCATCAACAGCGAGGGCAGGGACGCTGGCGGCTCACGCCAGCAGCAGCGGCCTGCTGCGGCTCCACCCGTGCGCCGCTCCCAGCGGCTGTGCAAGACAGCAGCTGTGCAGCCGGAGCCGGTGGCAGGCGGCGCTGGATGCGGGGGCGAGCCGGAGCGCGCGGCGGTGGTGCAGGAGGAGCTGCCACCTGATGTCGAGGGCGGTGCTGCTGCTGGTGCTGCAGCAGCAGCAGATGACGAGGTGGTAAGCTTTGGCTTGGTGGGAGGGCAGACCAGCTCCCACATGCATAGCAAGCACACAGGCTGCTGTTGGCGCAGTTAGCTCCCTTCTGGCCAGATCCCACACTTTTACGCACTTTGTTTGCCCACGCTGCATCGGCCCCCACCACGCTCTGCTGCAGGTGCAGCTGCTGCCCTCCGCCTGGGCCAAGCACCCGCTGATCAAGCGCTTCAACAAGACCCTCCCCTGCTACGTGTTGTGGTCCCACGCGCTGCTGGGGAGCAGCAAGTCCCTGCCCAAGTCCCTGTTCTTTGCCCTGGTGCGCAGCAAGGGTGCGGCGGGGCTGGGCGGGCGGCATGGCAGCAGCCGTGGTGCGTGGGGTGAGTTGCCGGTGTGGCGATACCGGCTGCGCGGGCTGCTGGGGTGGTTCAGTCTCACACTTGGACGGCTTTTGGGTGGCTGACAGTGTATCGCCACATGGCTGCCTGGCTGCCATGCGTCCCAATCATCAAGTGCCAACCAACCAATGTGCCCTCACCTCAACACCTCAATGCTCGCTGCTCCGCTGCCCCTGCCCCTTTGCAGGTTGACACCCTCAAGCGTGCGGCCTGGGTGCAGGTGGCCTCCCACCTGGCCGCTGGCGCCCAACTGGCCACCGCCGGGCGTGAGCTGGGGCCCCTGCAGCGCACCCTGGCGGCTGTGCTGGCGGAGTTTCAGGAGGGAGAGATTGGCAGGGGCGGCGTGCTGCTGGGCCTGTTTGGGCAGCGCGTGGCGGCTGCGCCGGGTGAGGAGGGCGCGGCGGCGCTGCCCGACCTGGCGATGTACTATATGCGCAGCAAGCGCATCGCCTGCCTGGAGGACGTGCCCGCGGCGGGCAGCATGACCACCCTGGTCAGGTGGGGTGGGGTGGGCAGGGGTGGGCTGGCGGGGGTGGGATGGGCTGGCAGGAGTGGGAGGGAGGGCGGCTGCTGCTTCAGTTTGGGTGGCAGGTTCGCATGCCAGTTGCACGTGAGTGGGGTGCCTGCTCAGCTTCTCACAATATGCCGTGCCATCCACGCCCGCCACCAGCGGGGCATCTCACCACCCGGCCCCACCTGCCTGCGCCCGCCTCCCCCGCCTGTTCTCTCCTTACCCCTCCTCCCCCCTCTTCCCACCTCCGCTGGTTTGATTGGTGTGCAGGGAGCGCAACCTGGGGGTGATCCACCGCCACCTGGACCCACTGCGCACAAACTGGCCCGGCGTGCTGTAGGAGGGGCCTGACGCTGTGGAGGCCGTGGAGCGCGGCATGTGTGACCCCAAGTCGGTCAACCTCGGCTTCTGCCTGCGCCCCCTGGGCTGGAAGGACAGCGACCCCAACTGGGGAGCACTGCGCTGGTGGCGCGTGTACGACTGAGGCGCACCGCTGGGCAGGCAGCGGGCAGGCCGCCAGCGTGCATACGCTGCCCCACTGCGTGGTGCTCTGTACACATCAGGCAGCCCCATTGCAGGGCAGCCGGCACTGGGCCAACCCAGGCCGCCACCCCTGTCGCGCCTCTCTGGTGACATCGTCTTCTTTTTTTTGTTTTCCATCTTCTTGGCGGGCCGGTGCTACCCAACCCCGCACTTTCCAGCAGTGCCCCAACGCCTACCCACTGGCTTCCATGTCATATACGATTACAATGCAATGCTCCCCAACTTCTGGTTACCCCTTTGCTTTCATTACCAATCAACCAAAAGTACCATGTTCCCTATGTGCCACCCTCACCCTATCCCGCCAACTGCGCTTCTCTCTGCATCTGGCAGTCGACAAGCTGATCAAGCTCCCACTGGCTCCACAAAGGTGTCTTATAAGAGCGCGCCACATGGACAAATTCAAAGATGATTCTGCTGTGCACAAAGTGCAAGGTGCCCTGGGCAATGCCTAATCCTTAAGCAAGTGTGATGGGTGTGTAGCAGGGTGTGTAGCAGCGACCGTGCGTGCAGCTGTTACCAAGCAAGCACTCCCTGCTCAGTCCCTGTCTCCCGCTTGCCCCGTCCCGGGGCTCGCCGCCCCCGCCAGCTCCTGCAGCCGCCCCACCAGCGAGCGCAGCGCCAGGTTGGGCGCCAGCTGGCGGCTGGGCAGCAGCAGGTTGGTGGCGGGGTTGGGCACGCGGCCGCCGCCGTGGCGCGCCATCCACTCCTGCAGGTGAGAGGGGTGGGGTGCAAGGGCCACGGACATGTGGGCAGCTTTGAGGGCCGGCTGGGGAAGTGGGATCACGGACTTGGGCGCTCCGCTGCCGCCCAGTAGACAGGCTGGCCTGCAAGCCGGGGCAAGGGCGCTGCACGGCCATGATGCAAAGTCCAGCAGGTCAAATCACCACCTCTCCTGCCTCACCTCGCTATGCCCGTCCTTGGCCGCCCGCAAACCCCGCAACCCACACCTCAGCACAAATCCAGCACGCCTCAGGCCCCTCTGCACACCCCAAACGCCCAGCTCCCGCTCACCGTGATGGCGGCCCGCTCAAAGGTGTGCCCATCCGCCGTCACCACAGGGTCCGCCAGCAGGTCATGAGTGATGGGGCAGGTGCAGTGCTGGTCCAGCACAGCATCCAGGGCCGCACGCTGCGCCTGCCGTGCCCCCCGCACCTGGCGCTCCAGCCGCCCCCGCTGCCGCTGCGCTGCTGCGTGCTCCTGCTGAAGCGCGGCGTGCTCCTCCCGCTGCACATCCCGCTCCTCTTGCAGGGCAGCATGCTGCTTCTGCAGGACTGCATGCGCCGTGTGCAGTGCGGAGAGCTCGGCCTGCAGCCCGGCGTGCTGCCAGGCGGGCACTACAGCCTCATGCTGCGCTGTGTGCACAGCAGGGGCCGCCTCGTCTCCGACCACAGGAATGGTAGTACAGGCGGCAGTGGCTCCGGCAGCCGAGTCCTCCACTCTTAGCTTCCTGCCACTCTCCTCCCCATCATCACTGCCTGAGCCACAGCCGCTGCTGCTGGCGCCCCGGCTGCTGCCAGTGCTGAGGTGGAGGCTCGGGCTGGGCTGCTGCTGATGGGGGTGCTGCTGATGGGGGATAGCATCACCGAGCTCAGGGGCGCTCTCTGAGGCAAGCTCATCTGCCTGCTGCTGCTGGATGGTAGTCCCCTGCCTGCCGGCAGCAGCGTCACTGGCGGGCGCCTGCGGTGCGCCCTTGGGCTGCCGCCGCCGGTGCGCACCGGCTACCGCAGGCACAGCTGCCGTGTGCACTGCCTGCCGGACAGCCACTGCCCCTGCCGCTGTGCCGCACGCGCTTGATGCTGCCGCCACAGCTGCCGCCACTGCTGCTGCTGGTGCCCAGCAGCACAGCTGCCACAGTGCTGCGGGGGCGGCTCTTGCCGTGGCGGTTGCAGAGCGCAGCGCCTGGCTGCGGAGGGCTGCTGAGGCGAGGTCAGCTATTGCAACTGCCTGCATCAAGGCAAAAAGGATGCCTCCAAAGTAGATCGCTGTTAAGAGAAACAGTGTCAATGCTGAGCAGCCGAAGCAGGCGGTCAGGACCCAGTTGTTGCTGCTGCCCCAGCTGCACTGCCCGGCGCACACGGCTCCGCCCTCCAAGTGAACGTGCAGCCAGTAGAATGTCAGCAGCGCCAGCAGCCCTGCTGCCAGGAAGATGGCGTCCTCTGAGGTGCATTTCGGCTGGGGAGCAGTTGCAGCCTGGTGTGTACCTCTGGCTGGAGGGTGAGCAGCGTGCTGCTGTGCTGACGGGGGCAGCTGCTCGGAAGGTGAGGGCCGCTGCTGCTGCTGGAGCCGGCGCTGCTGCTGCTGCTGACGGCGATCCTCCTGCTCGGTCGGCTGCCTGCGCTGCTCATTCCAACGGCGCCGCTCCTCCTGCCGCTGCTGCTCCTCCTCGTGCCGCCGCTGCCGCTCCCGCTCCCGCTCCTCCCGCCCAGCCTGGTCCCGCTGCCGCTGCTCCTCCAGCTGCTGCTCGCGCAAGCGCTGCCGCTCCTGCTTGCGCTCCGCCCGCTGCTGCTGCCGCAGCGGGTTGGGCGGCGGGGGCGCCTGCTTCCTCCTCTGCCTCTGCGCCTGCTGCTGCTCCTCCGCTGCCTGCTCTGCCTGCTGCTGGAACTGCGCCAGCTCAGCTTGCAGTGCTGCTTTCAGCAGCGCCGCAGCTTCCATGTTGGCCGGCAAGCTGAGAGGGCTGTCGCAGCTATCCGCAAACCCAACACACAGCACATCCTCTTCATCCTTGAACCACTTCTCCCGCATTTCACTCTTTTCCCAATGCTGACGCACCACCTCCTGATATTTCTTGCTGGTCGTGGGCCAGAACAGCAGCTGCACCCGCCCGCTAGCCCTGTCCACCTGCCACAGCTTCACATAGAGCAGCTGGCCACGACCTGCATCAGATGGAGGAAGCAAGCTGGGGAAACAACTTGGGGAGTCGGGCGGGCAGCGGCTGCAAGGGACGACAGGCTCTGCAGGCGGGAAGGCACTCGAGTGCAATCCCGCGCCGCGCAGGCATGTAGCACACCTAGGACCTCCGCAGCTCCCCCTGCATCTCTTACACAATGGCATTGCGGCGAGAGGGCTCGGCGCCCAGCTCGCGTGATCGCTGTGATCCTTCCTGCCTGTCCCTACCCTTACCGCTCATCATCCACGAGCGCTTGACGGGCACGTCCCATTGGGCTCCCGGTGGATCGGGCAGCGCTGCCATGGCGGGAGCTCAGTCTGCGGGGTGCCGCCCCCTGTCGCACGGCAAAACAACTGGAGCAGCCCAATGGGATGCAAGTCGGCGGGAGACGCCGTGAGGGCTCCCAACTTGGTTCGCTTGAGCCGAAGTTGAGGTGCTTGCTGTGCATGCCGTGGCGGCACCAGTGGGCAGTGGCGGCCGCAGCTCAGCTCGTCTACGGCACACTTGATTGTCAGGCACCAGCGGTTCTGGCTGCCACAACATTGGGATGCTTTTACATGGTGTGCTCTCAACCTCGAACTTGGCTGTGCGTCCAGTCTCACTTCCTCTGCGCCTTCTTCTTCTGCTGTTGCTGCTGCTTCTTGCCGCCGGCAGGTGCTGCCGGCTTCACCGCCGCCGCGGCCGCCTTGCCCTTTGCTGGCTTGGCCGCCGGTGCCGCCGGTGCCACCTGCTTTGACTGCTTCTGCTGCTGCTCTGCTTCCGCCGCTTTCTTGGCCGCCAGCTCAGCCGCCAGCTCAGCCCGCGCCTTCTTCACTATCCCCCTCTCCTTGCGCGCAGAGCCAGGCGTCCCCGCCGGCGGCGCCGCTGCCGGTGCCGCCGCCTGCTGCGGTTGCTGCTTCTTGGGAGGCAGCTTGCCGCGCGGCGCAGGCGACACGGCCGGTGCCGCCGCCGCCCCCTGCTCCTTGCCGCCCTCCTCGGCAGCAACGCTGTCGCCGCCGGCCTGCTGCTGCGGCTGCGGCTGCGGCTGCTTGCCGCCGCGCTCGCGCTGCCGCTTCACCTTGCCTGCCTTTGCCTCCTCCTGCACCTCCTCCTCCTCCTCCACCTCTTCATCCTTGGCCTCCTTCTTCTTGTTGCTCAGCTTCTTCAGCTTGCACACAAAGAAACCTGCGCAACAATGAGGCGGGGAGGGACAGGAGGGGACAGGAGGGGACGTGAGGTTGGGGTTGGGTGATGGGCAGGTGTTGGCAGGGCAGTGGTTGGCACATGTCGGCACTTGAGGGTGTGGAGGACGGCGGCGCTCAGCGGCAGGCGCTGCTCCTCACCCCAGCGTGCTCGCCGTCCTCGGCATGCCCCCCCCAGCCCAGCCCCAGCCCCCAGCCCCCATCTTGGCATCCGCATCGCAGCCGGCTCTCCTCCCACTCTTCCCAAACCACAGATGGTAAAAGAGCTGCCATGTCAAACAGAGCAGGTGACTGCCCAACGTAACAAACGCGAACACAACCAAAGCAAACCAACTCCATTTCAGCCGCCGCCGCCGCCGCTCACCGTCCAGGTTGTGCGCGTGCGGGTAGAAGCGGCGCGACTCGGCCAGCGAGGGGTGGAAGCGGAAGTCACGGAAGCGGATGAAGCCGGGGCGGCCAAACTCAAGTCCGCAGGGCACCACCTGGGAACAGGCAGCGGGGGGTTAGTGGGTGGTTGGTTGGTTGGTTGGTTAGTTGGAAGTGCAGGACTGGGAGCAGATCACAGGGCTGGCAGGCGGGGGACGGGGGTTCAGGAGTGTCAAAAGGGGGAAACAGATGGGCTGCGGTAGCCTTGCAGGCCTGGGTGATCTTGCAGCCGCTTCAGCCACCTTGCCAACCTGCTTCTTACCAACCGTCCACACCCCACCGTCAGCTGCACGGTGGCAGCAAGCTGGCTCACCTTGACGTCCCGCTTCTTCAGCGCGTAGTTGACCACATTCTCGTTCTCCTCAACCATCATGGAGCAGGTGGAGTAGACCTGGGGCGCGGGGCAGGGTGGGGAAGCACACAAGTCACACAAGTCACGGTGGTGTAAGAGTAGGAAGGGGATGGGGAGGGACCGCCAGTCTGGAGCAGGTGTGCGGCACAGCTGCAGGCGTGGAGGGAGACGGGGAGGGCGGGGAGAGGGCGGAGGGGCAGGCACGGGCAAGGCGAACCGAGTGCCCCCCCCCAGGCAGACGCACCGCCAGCCAGGACACCGCCACCTCCCCTGCCAATTCAAGCGCCCTGCCACCCAGCCCAACCCTTGGGACGCCCTCCCTCGACGTTTGCCCCATCCTACTCACCACATAGCCTCCAGTGGCCGAGTTGGCGTCCACCAAGTCGATGGCCGCCAGCAGCAGCTGCTTCTGCAGGAAGGCGCACTTCCAGATCTCGTCCTGGTTCTTGCTCGCCTGCAGGGGGCACGGTGGGCGGGGGGTGCGGTTGTGGGCAGGGGCGAAGCGGGCGTGGATGAGTGAGGGCTGTGGGGCACGGCGGGGCATGGCGGGGCGCCGGCGCAGGCATAGCGCGTGCAGTGCCAATCCCGCAGGGATCCCATGGCCTGGGAACCTTGGGGCAGGCCTGGGCAGCGAGCCTGGCCGCCTGCTCACCCAGCAGCACCCGCCTTGGCAGAGGCCCGACCCTTAGGGGGCGCTGCCCACACCTGAGCATTTACTCTCACCCCTCCCTCTACACATGGGACCCACCCCCCACCCTCCCTCGCACACCCACCTTGACGGATGGGTCCTTGGAGATGACTCCCGTGCCGGAGCAGGGGGCGTCCAGGAGCACGCGGTCCACGCTGCGCTCGCCCAGCACGCGCGGCAGCTCCCGCCCATCGTAGTTGCACACCACTGCGGGGCCAGGGGGCACAAAAATTGCAGCGTGAGACGTCTCTTTGCAGCTAGCTGTCAAATGAATGCATGCGCAGGGCACGGGGCAGAGTGGGGACGGATGGCACCGCGTCACACAGTTTTGCGCCCATACACACATATCATGCGCTCGTGCAGGCAATCGCGCAATGAGGGTGCCTCCCCGCTGCCACCCAACTCCCCCTTGCCTCACGGTCCCTTGGCCTCCTCCTAAAAGAGCTCGGCCCATGTTCCTCCGCACTCCCACTCCCGCCCCCCACCCCCCACCCACCCGTGTTGGTCACCCCCATGCGCTGCAGGTTGGCAGTCAGGCTCTTCAGCCGCTCCTTGTTGATTTCGTTGGCAAACACGGTGCCGCTGTTGCGCATCAGCGCGGCCACGTAGGTCGTCTTGCCGCCTGCAGGAGGGCCCAAGGCGCAGGAAGGGAGGCGAGCAGCGCGACGTGGGCGGGAGGAGGCAGCACGTCAGCCCTAGGCACGCCACTCACGGCAGGCCACAGCCAGAGGCCTGGTGCACATGCGATAGAGGCGCGACGCAGCAGCACAAGGGAGCGGCGGAGGGAGGCCAGGAAGAGGGGGGAGGGCGGGACCGCACCTGGCGCCGCTGCCATGTCCACCACCTGCTCTCCCTCCTGGGGGGCCAGCGCCATGCAGGGGAGGAAGGAGGAGGCGCCCTGCGGGGGCGTGGGGGAGGAGGAGAGCAGCATGTGAGTGGGGCTGGTGTGGGGGTTTGCTGGAAGCTGCCCGGGTGCACGAGCTGCCCAGGGCATTGCTGCCAAAGCGGCACGACCGGCCGCGGCATGCGGCACGCAACGTGTTGCAGCCGCAGCGCTCTCCTCCCCTCCACACCGCCGCCACGCCACCAACAGGCGCGCACCTGCAGCATGTAGTGCCCTGCCATGTATTCGGGGGTGGCGCCCACGGGGACCTGGCTCTCGTACACAACCAGGCCCACCTGCGGCGGGGAAAAGAGGGGAGATAGGGGTGGGAACATTGAGGCCGAGGGACAAAAGAACAGGGGGGACGGGAACAAGAGTGCAAAGGCGGCAGGCAAGTGCGGGCGGGTCGGCCGCGCCACAACACCAAATGGCACTATAAATGGCACGCACAGAGCGGTCCCCAACGCCGCCCTAGCCCGCCGGCCCCACCCCCACCTGGGGGCGGCAGGCTAGCAACCACACACGCACGCACACCCAAGCGCACCTTGGACCAGTTGCCGATGGGGTCCAGGTTCACCCCGCGGTTGATCAGCGCCCCCGCCAGCTCGCGCCGCCGCGTCTTGAGCGTGTTGGTGCGCAGCGTCACGGGGCGCGGCACCTGCGGGTGGGGGGCCACAGGGGGGCAGAGGCTGAGATCAGAGGCTGCCCGGCCGCGTGCCTCCTCCAAGGGGCATCCCCTGCTTTTCACTGCCTTCCCACGCGGGCCCCTCCACCCCCTCTTCTCCTGCGCCTCGTCCGGCTCCAGCGCTCCCCCCACCCCTCTCCATGACCATCTCCAGCCCCCATCCTTGCACTAGTGTATACACCGGGTGCCCCCCCCCCCCACAAACACACACACACACCTCCTGCGCCTCGATCAGCTCCAGCGCCTCCCCCACGCTGAACATGGCCAGCAGTGTGTCCACCATGAACTGGTTGTACCCATAGTACGTCGCCAGGTCGCGCTTGAGCTGCGGTGGAGATGGAGAGGGAACAAGAGGGGGGACGATGGGGGGGATATGAGGACAAGAGGGGGGACGATGGGGGGATATGAGGTCAGTGTCCGGTAACGAGAGGTTGTACCCACAGTACATGGCCAGGTCGCGCTTGAGCTGCGGTGGAGATGGAGAGGGAGATGGGAGAGACGAGGAGTGAGGACATTGGTGATGCCAGTGCCCACGGCGGGCACTCACATTCACGGTGGGTAAGAAACCATAGTGTGTGTAACCAGGGCGTGCTCGTGCTGCACAGCGAGGCACGGCATGCCCCGCACTCACCTGCTCAATGTTCTCGCTGCCTCTATAAAGACACACACACACACACACACACCTCCACGGACAGACCTGAACTGCATCGGCACGACACCTCAGCCCGCCTGAGTCCCTGCCCTCACCTGCTCAATGTACTCGCTGCGGTCGCGGCCCGCCGCCCGGAACTGCTTGAAGTTCTCCAGCGTGCGCACCTGGCACACGAGCGGGGGGGAGGAGGGCGGGGGCGGAGATGAGGTGGCGTACGGGCCTGGCAGCATTACAGCAGCACTCGCAGTGCTCACGGTGCGCTGCCAAGGCATCGACCACCATCAGCGGCAGGTCTGCAGAGCGCATTGCCTGGCGGACCAGCAACGGCAACAAACAAGGAGCAGGAGCACTTGGACAGCGTCCTTGACGTGACGCTGCACAAGCGCTGCCAGCCGCGACACATGAGCAAGCAGGCAGCCAGCGCCAGCCAACCTAGCAAACATGCGTGCTTCCAGCCCGCTCACAATGTCCTTGATGCGCCGCTGCACCAGCTGCAGGTCTGGGGCCGCCAGCAGCTCCGCCTCCACCTGCTGCCCGCTGGGCAGCGTCACAACCTCGTAATCCTGACGGTGCCGGTGGGGCGGGCGGGAAGGGAGAGGGAGAGGGGGAGGGGAGGAGAAAGGCGTGTCAGCTGGGCTCGGGGGTGGCAGCGGGAGGGGACAGGGGTGCAATCCTCCCTGCACGCTCCTGTGAGCGGGTGGACGGGCGGGGCACAGAACGGCACGGCCGCCGAGTCTCGCCCCACTAGGCAGCACGGCGCCAACGGCCGCGCCGCTCCGCAGTCCCCACCCTGTGCTCCTCCCATGCATCATGCCCACTCCCGCATTCGCCCCAGTCTGATATGTGGTCCCCACGCCGTCCTCCCCCCCCCCCGCCATCCCCCCTGCCTCCCTCCCTCCCCAACACTGCCCCCTCGTCTTCCTGCCCCCTTACCCACCTGTATGTTGGTCTCCATGCCGTCCTCCCCCTCCGCCATCTCCCTCGCCTCCGCCTCCGCATCGGCGCGCCGCCTCGCCGCCGCGCGGTCCAGCGCCTTGCTCTTGCGCTCCACCTCCATCTCCTCATCGCTCCCCTCCTCCTCATCGCTCCCCTCCTCCTCATCCTCGCTCCCTTCCTCGCCGCTGCTCCCAAACTCGTCGGCCAGCTCTGCAGTTAGAGTTGAGAGGAAGTTGCGAAAACAGGGAGTCAGCGTTGTGGCAGTACGACGTGAAGCGAAGCAGCAGCGGTGGTGCCAGCAGCAGCAGTGGTCGCTGCAAGCACACGCATTGCCCAGCTCTGCAGCGGGAGCAATGCGCGTGCACCACCAACGGAGGGCGGCAGTGGCAGCAGCGGAACGCAAGGACAGGAGTAACAGTTTTGGCAGCACTGTTTGCAGCAGCAGCAGCGGTTGCGTCAGCAGCAGCAGCAGCAAGCAACTTTATGGCAGCAATCCCAGCAGGGCAGAGCCGCGTCAGCCCAGCAACACTACACCCGCCAGCACCAGTCTCACTGCACGCACAGCGCAGCGCAGCACAGTGCAAAGCACTTTGAGCGCCATGTCACGCCCGCAGCCTGAACAACTGCGCACCCCAGCAGCCACCCTGGCCCCCTCACCCTCATCGCTGCTTCCGCTGGCAAAACCGCCCTCCTCATCCCCCTCCTCATCGCTCCACATCTGCTCCTTCTGCTGCTGCTGCTGCTTCTTGCTGCCCTTGGCAGTCGCCGCCGCCGCCGCAGCCGCCGGGCGCTTGCCGTTGGCTGCCACCGGCGCCTCCTCCTCTCCCTCGCTGTCATCCTCCTCCTCCTCCTCCTCCTCGCCCTCCTCATCGCTGCCGCTGGGGCCCTCCTCCCCCTCCGAGCCAAAGTCGTCTCCCATCAGGCCCAGCTCGTCTGCATATGCACAGGCAGGGGGGCAGGGGGCGTGCAGGAGGGGTCAGGCAAAAAGAGCATGGCAGGGCCGCCAAAATGCATCATGCTTTCAGGTTCGAGAGTTGCCGGGCAGAAGCGTGCAGGCTGCTGGCGCGCTGTTTCCATGCAATAAAGCAAGGCCATTGCCGAGCATGACGGAATGGCATTGGTGTGGCGCAACACGCCCCACAGCACAGCAGGCCACAGCGCGGGCGCAAGAGGGGCGCGCACCGTCTGAGCCCGAAAACTCCTCGCCAGACAGGTCGTCCTCTGAAAACTCCTCCCCAGAGAGAGACTGCTCCGCTGCCTCCTGCTCCTCCTTCGGCTTAGGCTTCAGCCACTTGGCATTGTGGTCGGAAAAGCCTTTGGCTGCGGGCTTGCGCCCGGCGCCCAGCTGCTGCTTCTTGCTTGCGGGCGCGGCGGCGGCCTGCGGTTCACGAATCATAGAGGTCATTAATCAGTGCCCCGACAAATGTGCACAACTGTGTAATGAGCAGGGGACGAGAGCGCACAGCGGCAGCAGGTGCTCGGTGGCGGGCAGCAGCTGGCGGTGGCGGCAGCGAGTGTGTAAGCAGCAGCGATGCGCGGCGGTCGCGATGCATACCTTGGCTGGTGCCTGTCGCGCTGGCTCCTCCCGCTTCCTGCAGCGCAGCACAAGCAGAGGGGCCGTCAAGGACTGCTAGCAGCATGCATGTGCGTCGGCGAGAGCCTGAAACGGTCGCAAGGCAGCAGTCATCCATTAACTCACCGCTTGGGCTGCTGCTCCGCCTGGGCCGGCGCCCGACCAGCCTTCTTCACTTCTTTGGTGCGCGCCATAGCCGGCTTAGTCTCCGGCTCTTCCTGGCTGCTCCTGTAGCTCGTCCGAGCCAGATAACGGCGGCCGCAGCTGTCATGCATGTGGTTCTCCACAAGTGCCACTGGGCGCCAGCTCAGCTGGCGGCAGGCGCCGGAGCAGCAGGTGATTTCATCCCAGGTGATTCCATTCGCAGCGTCTCGTATTGCGGTTGATAGCACTCTGTATTGCGGTTGATAGCACTCAAACACACATTCTGCTTGCAACCTGCCTTGTGTTGGGGCGGGGCGGCATGGTGTGCCCCGGCAGAGGGCAGGCAAGTATCACCAGGCTGGTTCTTTGGGCTGGTCAACGTACTCGGTCCCTAGCCTCCCCAATGTTGGCAGGGCAGGGATGCATTCACAAGTGAGTCATAATCTGTCCCTGGTGGCTGCCTCAAACCCCATTGCGACCGCCCGTCATGCGGGCACAGTGACGTGGATTTGCAGGCCTCCAATCCAATGGTGCCGGAGCAACGGCGGAGGCAAGCGTGTGCCAGGGTGGCGCCCCCCGGACATGCTCCTACCACTGTTGCAAAGCCCCGGGAATTGCAGTGTGGTCAGAGAAACAGGCTGTAAAAAGCTCAACCCGAGCTGCCCTGGATGTCCCGGCGAGTACATCACAGGCATGCCTCCGCAGTCTGCTTGATTGGCACAGTCGCTCATGCCCATCCCCACACACCCCTCGACTGACCTGCCTGCTTCTGCACCACCCCAGCAGCACTGCCTCCTAAAACCATGCCCCCAATGTCTGACCCTGCCAGCCCACACCACAAACAAACGAAGCCTCCCCTTGGGCCGCTGTGGCACTAATTAATTGATTAACTGAGTAACCCGAATGATTTAAAAATAGAACCAGCCAGCCACTGGAACCACCGCTGCAATCGCATGGGCCTTTTCTAAGGAGCAGACACTGGGCAGCGGCAGCACCCGGGGAGGCCAGCCATACCTCTAAATTTCAAAGTTACGCTTGCTTTGAGCCTTCTACGGGCATGCCTGATCCAGGCCGTCAAATATGACGGGCTCAGCGCCCTCAACGGCTGAGTACAGCATGCCAGCGCTCGCTGTCACGTTGACGGAAGGGTGGCGGCCCGGGGCGGCAGTGCTCCCAACCTTCAACAAGCTGGCGAGCGGCCCAGCCATGTGGCAACTCGGTAATCTGTTGAACCATACACACAATATTGCGGTTCGTGGCGCACGGTTGCGAATTCACGTCCTCCTGAGGGAGGACGTACCTGGGTGACTGGAGCCGGAGCTGGACGGGATCCCGCCGGGTGGCTTTCGACGAACACAAGAAGCCGGGTGTGAGACGTTGATTAGCATTGCCCCTCCATCTGGCCAAGGGCGGCGGCAAACGCTCTGTCCGCCCAAGAGCTAGCGGCTGCTCAAGCGGCACAAGCAGCGGGCCGTCGCTCCACCGCCCTGAGTGTGCACTGCACGCGCGGGAGAGCCGAGCGGACCACGGCAGCGGCCATGGCAGCGCTTGGCTCAGGCCGGCGGCGGCTGCCGCCCGCGCCGGTGCTCTGCCTGGCGGCGCTGCTGGCTGCAGCCTGTGCGCCGGCCGCAGCTCAAGTCACAACCGCAGATTACCAGGTCCTGGCCCAGGGGGTGGGAACCCTCGCCACTAGCGGCATCTACAGCTCCCGCCTGCTGCTGCACGGCAACGCGATGGCCATTGCTGCCCAGGGCCCCAGCGCCATTGTGGCGGCCACAGTCAGCGGGAGCGGGCGGGCGGTGCACTTTGCGCACGAGGGCATGTTTGGCCAATGCTGCGGCTCCACAGGTGGGATTGTAGTGCACTCGAATCTTGTGTCAAGAAATATGTGGTGACAGACAAGATGCCGCTTGGGCGCTGCCTGTTGCCCGGCGCCGGCAGCCTGGATGCTGGGCTGCGCCTGCGTCCTGTGGCTGCTCTTTCACCCGTTCACGAACTGCAGGGCCCGCGCTGCGGACATCACCGGTGTTGGTTTGGCATTACCCTTACAAACACCCCCCTTCACAACCTCTCACTGCTGTGCGCTACCCCTGGTGCAGGCCTGCCGCGCCTGCTCGCCAACGCGGCGGCCTGGGCGGCGGGGGCCAAGACCTCCGGTATCCGCGTGGCCGGCAGCACGTCGTGGGCAGTCACAAACCTGGTCGCCCGCCTGGTGGCGGCGGTGAGGCGCTGCCCTGCCACCTCACCTGCACCTGGCTTTCTGCCTGCTTGCACGTGCTCCCTGCCTGCTTGCCACCCTAGCTGCACCTGCTCCTGCTGTGCGCCCCTGCCTGCCTGCCACCGCAGATGCACGTTATCTGCGACCCTGCTTGCTTGCCACCCTCTGCCGCCCGCCCCCCCAACTCCTTCCCGTCCGTCCTGTATGCTTTCCACCCCCTCCCTCCTTCCTTCCCTCCCTCCCCCCCCGACAGAACCCCTCCATGTATGTCAATGCCGGCACCGTGGCCCCTGCCACCCTGTCCAACGCTGCCGTCGACCTCTACATCGGCGACGGCTACCAGGCAGCCCTGGGGGACGCGGCCGCCAACGTGCGGCAGTTCATTGCAAATGGCGGCGGCCTGGTCAGCGGCGCGCATGCCTGGTGGGTCCTACGCGATTTATAACTGGCGGCACACACGTTGGACCTCGGCTAGCACCGGCCAGCGCAGCCCGAGTGTGCTGATTGTGGGGCCACCAATGCCTTGAGGCCTTGCCCATGGGCGGGCAGCACTGGCTGTACGTCCCTTGGGAATGCCGCCTGCCTGCCTGCCTCCCGAGCCCCTCCCCAACGTTGGTTAACCCGTATTGCTTTCCTGCCTCCCCCTCCCTGCCCTATGCCGCAGGTACTGGTCGTACAGCAACGACGTCGCCCAGCACCCCTCCAACCTGCTGCTCAACCCGCTGGGCATCTACGTGTCGGCCGACATTGCTTTTGTGGGGCCCACGCTGAGCGCCACCACGCCGCCAGTGCAGTCTGCACATGCCGACACCGCGGCCGGATGCGTGGAGGCCAGCTGCACGGGGGCCACCGGCAACGCCTGCTACTATGCCAGCGACGATGACCTGACGGCTGGGATGCAGAGCCTGCGCACGTTTGGGGCGTTTGTGCCCACAGGCGCCTCCTTTTGGGCCACCCTGGACCGTGTACGTTGTGGGGAGGGGGGCTGGGCTTGAGGGTGGGGCAGCGGGGCAGGGCGGGGTGTGGAATGGGACAGGCACTGTGGGGTGGGCAGGCCAGGGCGTCGGGCATGGCGTGCATGGCGTGCATGCTGTGTGTGGCGTGGGAGCACGTGCCTTCCCCCACAACTGCTCGGCATGTCTGCACTCTGAATGTGCGCCTGCCCACCCTCCTTTGCAGTGGGAGGCGGCTTCGGCTGCCGGCATCAACAGCGCCACTGGAATCAACCGCAGGTCCACGGCAGGCCTGGCGGTGAGTGGATTTGAAGCCAGGCGGGAGCCACACCTCCTTGGGAAGCCCCCGTTTGCTTGCTACTGCTGCTGCTGCTGCTGCTGCTGCTGCTTGTTTTGCCCCTCTGGCAGTGTGCCCCCTGCCACAATGGGTGGAGAGGGACATGGGTTGCTCACCACCGCCGCTGGCATCTGCATGCTGACCAGCAGCTTGCGCAGCCTGAACGAAACACACGCCAAACATGCAGCACACGCCAATCAAGTCATCGTTCATGCCGCCTGCAGGCGCTGGCGCGCACCGTGCGCTCCCAAGTCCTCCCTCCCGCCCAGCTGACCGAGGCGCCAGACGCAGCGTTCTTCCCTGGCAAGCCGGCCGCCGGCACCCAGCCCACCGCCAGCGCCGTCACGCGCACGGTGCGCTGGAGGCAGCGACTACTGCCACAGCTGTGCCAGTCGAGTGGCGCCGGGGATCAAGCAGCCTGGCATGGCTCGTGACTTCCCTCCCTTGGCCTGCCAACTCATCGTGTGATTCACGTCCCGCTCCCCACCGCCCGCAGGTCAACGGCACCACCTCGGCAGGGTACTGGCAGTGCCTGGGGGTGTGGGCCATGGCGGGGCAGCCGGTGACAGTGACGGTGCCTTCTGGGGTGGCGTCCGCATCTGGCGTGCGCCTGCGCATTGGCGGCTGGACGGATTGGACGTACCACAAGACCACGTGGTACCGCCTGCCCGAAATGAGCCGGCGGTACAGCCTGACCGGCGCTACCACCACCATTGGCAGCGCCACTGGCGGCCTCGTTTATTTGGAGCTGCCTTCCGGGCTTAGCCTGGGCTCAGTTGCTGTCCAGGTTTCGGGTGAGGCACTGGCGGGAGGGGCGGTGTGTGTGTGCGGGGGGGGAGGGGGGGGGGAAGGCAGGGTGCGCCTGCCTGCCTGCCTGCCTGCCTGCCTGCCTGCCTGCCTGCCTGCCTGCCTGCTTGCCTGCCTCGCCCTCATCCCACCTGCCACAGTCTGTTGCCATGCTCTACCTGGGCCCTCCCTCTTCTAATTAGAGTTATAACCCCACCCCCTCCCCCCTGCCCCTCCCCTCCCCCCAGGCGCCATCCTGGCCCCCCACTACCTGCACGGCAGCACCTCCGCCTCCACCTGGCCCTCGGCCCTGCAGCACCCCGCGCCCTGGGGGGAGATTGGCAGCAGCAAGCTGGCCATCGCCACGCCCACCTCCTCGCTCAAAACCGTCACCGACCCGGCGGCCGTGATGAACTATTGGGACAAGGTGGGGCGGCAGGCAGGGCGGGGTCTGGCACAAGGGAAGTTGGGAGGCTTCATTGGTAGGCCTACTAAGGGTACCTAGGTAGGGGGCTCCCAATGGACGCAACCAAGGTTTAGTTGCCGCCCAAGCCGGCCCAACCGCCTCCCCTCCGCCCTGCCCCTCCCTGTCCCCACACTCTGCGCAGGTGCTGGACGCGGCGGCATGGATGGCGGGCATCAGCACAGTGCGCTCCAAACCCGAGCGCTTCCAACACGACGTCGACATCAGCGCCGGATACATGTGCGGCCGCTGCGCCCTCCTCCTCACCGGCCCGCCTGTCTTCCTGCCTGCCTGCATGTGGGGTAGGGCACGTGTGTTGGTTGGTTGGCTGGCACGCCTGCGTATCAACCCTCATGCTCACGCACGCCGTGCACCTGCCCCTCCCTTCCTTGCCTCCGTGCAGGCACTCCGGGTATCCCATGTAAGTACGGCACTTCATTCAGCAGCTCATGCCGGGGATCAGCCGGCGGCAGCATCCGCGTGCCTTGTGTCGGGGCTGTCACCTTTGCCCTGCACTCCCACACGTCCCGTCACCTATGCTCCAAAATTCTATCAACAAAGACTCTCTCTCTCTCTCTCTCTCTCTCTTGTGCCCATCCCCCCGCCTCCCCACTTACCCGACCACAGCATGACCTTCATGGATGTGGTCAACACCACACTGGACCCCGGCAGCCCGTCTAAATGGGTGAGCAGACAGTGCTGACCAGACATCACACCTCCGTCGGTGCTGCCAGCAGTGCTGACGTGGCACAGTGGTGCTGACGTGGCTCACTTGCCTGACGTGGCATTGCTCTGCGGCAGGGCTCCCACTGTGTGCTGTGACATACTCCTGTCTTCGCTTCTGGTGCAGGGCCACTTCCACGAGCTGGGGCACAACCACCAGGACGGGGCCTGGACCTGGGACTGCACAGGTGGGCTGGCAGTGGGGGGGTGGCTTGCTGCCCATGCTGAGCGCACGTGCGGGCAGCGCAGGGGGCGGCATGCACATTCATGCAAGCAAGCAGCGGCGGAGGCAGCGTGAACACGGATGCCAAGCAGTGGGCTGCACGTGTACGGCAGCACAGCAGGTGGCATTGTGGAGCAAGGTCTGCACGCTTGCAACGCGCCACACCAAAGTGCCTGCCACCCCGTTGACCGGCCCATGCACCCCACCTGCCCCCCACGCTTGCCTGTGCCCGCCCACCTCCCTGCATGCAGGCGAGGTGTCTGTCAACTTCTTCTCGGCCTACATCATGAGCTCGGTGCAGGTCAGAGGATGGCGGGCATACCCAACCAATTCTGTGCCGCAAACGTGGCTGGCACTGCATGCATCCGCCGCGCTTCGTGTGTGCCCCTCTCCTCTCTCTCTGTCCAAAAATGTATTTCCTTTCTTCCCCTGCCCTGCCCTGCTCTGGACCGCCTCAGAACAAGACCGACCCGAAAACCTTCTACGGTGGGTGGGCTGGGGGGGTGGCAGAGGGGCAGACGGGCTGGCTGGGTGGATGGGTGGGTGGGTGGATGGGTGACTGCTGAAGGGACTGCGGGTGGGTGTGCATGCAAGCACAGTCGCCCTGTGCAAGCAAGCCAACACCAACATCCGACTGCTGTTCTTGGTTCTTGCCATGCCCCCAACCCGCAGGCTGGAACGGTAACGACGTGACTGGACGCGAGCGGCAGCGGCTGGCCTACTTTGCTGGGGGAGCCAGCCACTCCAAGCTGTGTGCTGACCCCGGCTTGTACTTGGATAGCTTCCTGCAGGTATGGAGGGGCGGAGTGGGGGTGGGCGTATGCAATGTGGGGCAAAGTCCCTTCTCACCAGGGGCTCCACTCTGCATTGCCCCACACCCAACACCGACATCACCCTCCACACTGCCGCCCCCCTCCCCCCTTCATTCCCCCTACTTCCCCCCCGCCCACCCCACCGCTGTGCCGCCAGCTCATCGAGGACACCGGGCTGGGCTTCACCCTGCTTAAAGACACGATTGCCAGCTACAAGTCGCTGGCCAGCCAGCCCAGCGGGGACGACGCCGAAATCCAGGCCTGGGTGGTGCAGCAGTCGAGGGCAGCCAACCGCAACTTTGCTGCCTACTTTAAGGCCTGGGGCTGGCCCGTCAGTGCGGCCACCGAGGCGGCGCTGGCCTCGCTGCCCGCCTACGCCACGGCACCCAGCCCCCCGCCGCCGCCGCCGCCGAGGCCCATGCCGCCGCGCCCGCCGCCCCCCTCGCCCTCGCCGCCCCGCCCCATTGGGGCGCAGACCGCCATGACCACAGCAGACTACCAGGCTCTGGCCCTGGGGGTGGGAGCCATGGACACCCAAGCCTGGTACTCCTCCCGACAGTACCTGTTTGGAGGTGCCATGGCCTTGGCCACGGATGCCAGCAACCGCCCCTTCATTAGCGCCACCCGGTAAGGTGGCATCGGGGGGCTGGGCTGGGCATCGGGGGGCTGGGCAGGTCGGCTTCGCTTTTGAGCGGTTGGGAGTCGCCAGGACCAGCTTGTGCCTTGTTTCCTCCTCACGCCTCCCTCGCCACCCTGCCCTCCCCCGTCCCTGCCCTGTGGCCGTCCCTGCATCAACAGGCACTATGGTGGGCGGCTGGTGCATTTTGGGCACGAGGCGATGGTGCAACACCTGACGGCCGCCAACTGCTGCAACTCCACCGGCCTCACCCGCCTGCTGGCCAACGCCGCCGCTTGGGCGTCGGGCGGCAAGACGGCGGGCATCCGCCTGGCGGGTTCTGGCAGCTTTGCCACGGGCTCAATCATCCCAGGCCTGGTGGCAAGGGTGAGCTTTGTTGCGTTTGGGGATGAGTGAGGACTAGTGCCAGGGGCGAGCTCTTTGTGGCATTGCAACAGGAATTTCCACGTGTTCCTCGGCCCCTGCACAAGGACACGCCCAAGCTGCTTGCCTCTCTGTCTGCCCCCGTACCACCAGCCCCTTCTCCACCACTCCCTCCCTCCCTGCCCCCTTCCCTCCCTCTCTGCCCCGCCCCTCTCTTCCCCCACAGGACTCTGCCAGATTTGCCAGCGCGGGCACCGTGGCCCTGTCAGACATCTCTGTAGACCGCGCTGACGTCTATATCATCAACGGTGTGGGGGTGGGTGGTTGGGCACCGCTGGGCGGGAAGGGGGCAAGGGCAGCTGCGTCCCGCCGGACTGGGTGGGCCCAGCTAGCAGCGGCGGGCGCCTGATTTCATCAACGCTGGGGCGCACGCGTGTCGGGGGCTGGGCAGGAGGGGGGCAAGGGCAGCTGGGGCCCGCGGGTGGGCCTACGTGGCAGCACAGGCAGGCCAACATTACGACTGACCACTGCCGAGCAATCAGCCAGCCCGGACCACTGACAGGCGCGCCCCTTTGCCTTGCACCCCCCCTTCCCCAACACACATATGGAGTCCAGGCCAGGACAGCGGGGTGGGCACCAATGCGCCCCGGCTGCGCCAGTTTTTGGCTGAAGGGGGCGGCATCCTGATGGGGGCGCAGGCCTGGTACTGGAACTACTCCAAGCCCCTGCCCGACCACCCCTCCAACCAGCTGCTCACCCCGCTGGGCATCGTGCTGTCCGGGGAGCTCCTCACCCCCGCCGCCACGCTGGCGCCTGCTGTGCCGCCCTCCCAGCTGGGCAACGCTGACGTGGCGCTGGCCTGCCTCAACGCCAGCTGCGCCGGCGACACCGCCTCGGCGTGCTACTCCACGGTCAGCGGCACCGTCAGCGGCTACACCGCCACGTGCTCCTGGGCAGATGACTACATCCCAGCGGGTTCAGCGTACTGGGCAACGTTGCAGCAGGTGGGGGGTGGGGGTGGGGGGAAGGGGCGGGTTCTGCCTTCTGGGCAACGCTGCAGCAGGTGGGTGCGGGGGGGGGGGGGGGGGGGCTTTCGGGCAGGGGCCAGTGGGGGTGAACGGAGAGTTGGCCGCAGGTGGGGTGGTGGGGCCCGATTCACTGGTGGGGGTACCAGTCCTGATGGCGACAGTGCAGGGACGAGAGCGCGGACCGGGCAACCCAAGGCTTGAGCCTTACACATGTGGTGGCACTGCCTCACACATCAACCCCTTGAGCCCGATTTGCCCCTGCCTGCCCTCATCCCCTTAGCACCTGTTGCCCTGCCCTCCTTGCCCCTCCCTTGCCCTCCCTCCCTTGCTCTGCAGTGGGCCAGCAGCAGCCCCCAAGCAAGCTCCTCCCTCAAGGCATGCACAGACCTGCGGTCGCTGGTGCCGGCAAGCTACTGGCGCCCGCCCCCGCCGCGCCCTCCCCCCTCCTCACCGCCGCCCGCCACGCTGCTGCCCCCGTCGCCAAGGCCGCCGCCTCCCAGGCCGCCCCCCTCCTCGCCTCCGCCCTCCCCAGCGCTGTCCCCCCCGCCTCGCCCTCCTCCACCACCTCCGCCACGCCCTCCTCCCCCGTCCCCCCCACGGCCCTCTCCTCCCCCGCCTCCCCCCGCGCGACCGTCACCACCACCTCCTCAACCGCCGTCGCCACGCCCGCCCCCACCACGCCCGCCCGCACCCAAACCGCCTCCGCCGTCGCCACGCCCACCTCCCCCCGCCCGCCCCCCGCCCCCCGCCCGCCCATCACCGCCGCCTCCCAACCCACCCTCACCACGGCCCCCTCCTCCGCGGCCGCCATCCCCCAGGCCACCCCCACCTTCGCCCAGGCCGTCCCCTCCATCTCCGCGCCCGCCTCCCCCCCCCCGGCCCCCGCCCCCCGCCCGCCCATCGCCACCCCCACCACGGCCACCCTCACCAGGCCCGCCTCCCCCTCGCCCGCCCTCGCCCAAGCCTCCCCCACCCTCTCCGCGGCCTCCCCCACCTTCGCCTCGGCCACCCCCACCTTCGCCTCGGCCCCGGCCGCCTCCCCCTGTTCCCCGGCCACCCCTTCCCCCTCCTGCTGCTGCCGGACGGCGCCTGAGGTCCGACTGAAGCATGTTTGAAAGAGGCAGAGACGCTAGCTAGGTGTCGATGTGCCTCTTAGCAGCTTCTAGGCAGCTTCAGGATGCCAGGGGGCAGCCCTCGGCTGAGATGCCTCCTGGTATCCTCTCTACGCACCTTTCTACGCATTATGCACCGCCCACTTCTGTCTGTATCGCAATTCGCCACCTACTGTGAGATGCACCCAAGCCTGTCCATGTTGTCATCTGGTCGTACTAACACTGCATCCGTTGCTTTTTACCACTGATACTCCGGCTGCTTGTTTGGTCCTCACTCTCACGAATCCCAACATTGGCTGTGTAACTGCCAGTGCCCTAGGCAGTTCAATGCAAGTAGTGCAGGCATCGGCCGTCACAGCCAGGCTTGCAAAGCGGGGACAACCAGGGCACGTGCACTCGGTGATAACAACTGGAGATGAACAGGCACAGGCAGAACAGAGCAAGTCACTTGCAGCCACCAACAGGTAATGCCCAAGGCAAGGGGCGCCCTCGGCAATTGGGTGCGGCGGGAGACAGGGGACAGACGGGCAGACATACGAGATCGGCGCAGGCCTTCCCAGCGGGATTCACGGTTCATCACGCACTCAAGCCACAGGCATCCGACGGGCTTGATCCCAGACGGCTGCCTCCGCACCAGCTGCCAGACGCATGCCTGCGCTTGGCCTGCCGGGCTGGCCTCAGGCGGAGGCCACCTCCCCGCTTCGTCTGCACATCATCAAGCCTCTCTGCCAGCCCAGTGCTTTTGGCGTTGTGTGCTTGCACCCGGCCGGGCGCTGCCCCGTCAGGCGGAGGCCTCCTGCTCCCCTCCGTTCCTGCCGCTGGGCTGCAGGTCGACATAGACTGGCTCGGAGGACACGCCGCAGTCGTTCTCGTTGCGCGTCACACGCAGGTAGCCCTTCTCCCCCTGCAGCAGGCAGCAAGGCGAGCAGGCAGCAAGGTGAGCAGGTTCAAGTGGCCATCAGCGAAATGCCTGGGTTGAAAGGGCCAGCAGTGGGCCTGGGGCAGGTAGGCCTGCTCGCCCTGCTGGCGGGCGGGGCAGCAGGCGAATGAACGGGGCATGGGCATGTGCATGGCGAGGTGGTGAGGCAGGGTGGGGTGTGGGCACGCTTGCTCAGGGGCGTGCTCAGGGAGCAGCAATGTGGCTGAACCATGCAGCAGGGAGCGGCGCAAGGCAGCAACACAGCGCGCCATACCCAGAAGCTGTCTCTGGGGCTGCCCCACCCAATCCAATGTTTGAAACAAAGTTACGCACCCAGAAGGGGCTCCAAATGTTCTTCACCAGCCAGTAGGGCTCGCCGTCGTCGGTGGTAGCATAGCCACTGCGCATGGGGTCAAGGGGTCACAGGGAGGCGGGTAGGCAGGCAGACCCAAAAGGAAAGTAGCAAGTGGAAGGGGCAGCAGCTGCACATGCCAAAGGGTTGCAGGCAGGCGCGCAGGCAGGCAGGCAGGCAGACAGGCAGGCAGGTCCCCACCGCCCATCTGAGCCCTTGTGGCAGGCAGGCAGGTAGGCAGGCGGACCCACCAGAAAGAGAGCAAGCACGGGGTGGGGGCAGCAGCTGCACCTGCCAAGGGGTCGCGGGCAGGCGAGCAGGCAGGCAGGCAGGCAGGCAGGCAGGTCCCCACCGCCCGTGACAGAGAGGCACACAGGCAGGCAGGCAGGCACTGTGCCGCCCATCGCTCCCACGCACCTCAGGATGACGGCGTGGTCGAGGTCGGCGGGGTCGGTGGCACACTTGGGGTTGTGGTACAGGCCCCCAGAGTAGAAGCGGAACGAGTCGTCGCTGGCGTCGACTGCAAGGTGTGTATGGAGAGGAGGCAGAAGGCGAGGTGTGGCACAGCCCGCCCGAGTGGCAGCAGCAACGACAGGGAGGATGTAGGCAGGTAGAAAGCAGGGGGTGTGGGGCCACCACGAGCAGGGTAGGGCTTGACAGGGAGAAGGAAAGGAAGCGGTCTTTGCTGAGGTAGCAGGGAGGTGGGGGGCGAGTTCACAGGAATTGAAGCTGGCAGGGGGGCAGGCAGGCAGGCAGGCAGGCGGAGGTGAGAGGCAGGCTCACTGGGCCCACCACCCATGCCATGTAAGCGAGCCGCGGCAAACACGAGAAGCGAACTTCAACACGAGAAGCAAATCAAAGTTGGGCGCCACTCACTGGAGACGACCATGGGCCCCCGGGTGAGCAGCGCCTCCTTCAGTGCCTCCTCGCCTCCCTCAACCAGCACCCAGTGCCCTGAAGGAAGTGGGGGGAGGAAACGGGGGCCGGAGACGTGAGGTTAGGCAGGAAAGATGTGAGGAGTGCACTCATTGCGAGCCAGTGACTGATCGGGAAGGGCGCCCGCTTGCCTGTCTACCTGCCTGCCCAAACCCGCCTGCCTGCCCGCCTGCATGCACCGCCCGCTGACACCTGCCCTGGTGCCCAGCCCACAGGCGCAAGCCCTCACGCCCTGCAGCGCATCAGCACAGCCGACAGGCCAGTCAGAACCTCACCCTTGAAGTGCTTCTGCTGCACGTCTGTGCGGCAAAAGTTGTTGATGCCCTGCGGGGCGGCAGGCAGGCAGGGGTGTGGGTGAGAGTACAGGCGAGGAGTCACGCAGCAGCGGTATCTTCGACAGCGGTCACGACTCGCACGCTGTGCTGGGCACTCCAGAGAGGCACAGCGAGCCTCTGCCCCACCCCACCTCACGGCCCACCTGGCAGGGGTAGTAATCCTGGGGCCATGCTCCCCCATCCCCCCCTGCAATCTGCCACAACACGGTGCCACACTTGCTTGCGCGCGCGCGTATATGCATGCAAGCACTCGCCCACCTGGTATGGATAGTCGTCCTGCGTGGCCAGAGCCCCCCGCTGGAAGACCCAATTCAGGATGCGGATCTGGTCGCCACCTGTCCATTAGGGGTGGTGTGTGCAAGGGTGTGTGAGGTTGGGGGGTGGGGTGGGGTCGGGCATGCTGCTCTTGGCGGGCATGCTTGTGTGAAAACAAGCTTCCAATATGGCAGGCAAGGGGCAGGGAGGCCAGCGCTTGTCTGGCTTGCGGGTGAGCTGGATGCAGGTGGCGGGACGTGGATGGGATGGGCAACTTGGGTAGCCAGCGCAGAGGGCAGTTTGTGTGAGCTCCCCAGCCCCGCCCGCTGCCCCCCTTCCCTTGCTGCCATGCCCCCACGCACCGTAGCACCCGCTGTTGCCCGCCTCCCAGCCGCAGTCGATCATGTGCTGCTCGCTGAACAGCAGCTGCTTGCCGGTGGCGTAGTACCAAGCCGATTCGATGGCGCCAACAGAGCTGAAAGACTGCAGGGGGGGCAGGAGTGCCAAGGGCAGGGGATGTTGGTGAGTGGGGACTGTAGGGCAGGCACTGCAGGGTAGGGGGTGGAGCAACGGGAATCAAAAGCAGGGTGTATTGCCAACAGAGCAGAAGGACTGCGGACGGCGTGAGGGGCAAAGGCGTGCCCAGGCAAGGGCGCGGGGTTGCACAGGCAGGGCAGCAGCTGCATTGGCTGGCTGGTCAGGGGGCACCCCAGTGCTGCCCTGGATGCCCTGCGGCCGTCGCCCTGCCCAGCCCAGCGCCCGCGCTCTCACCCAGCCTGCAGGCGGCAGGGAGGGCGGTCGTTGTGTCAGTGAGCAAGGTGGTGGGCAGTAAGGGAATCGAGCCAAAGGCATCATCTCCACCCAGCAAGGCAAGGAATTAAAGCAGCCACCTCCCCCCACCGCCCATCTGAGATCATTGTCCTCTCTCACACTCACATGAGCCACAAGCCGCCTGGTCCTTCACCGGGCTGTCGGCGGGGGTGCCGCGCCACACCACTGCATGGTCCAGCAAGGCAGCGCAGCACAGAGAGGGTCAGCGGTCGTTCTCCAACCACACCGACGCTCACCCTGCATGTCTGCTCGCCAGCCTCCCTGCTGCCCTGCCTGTCCACCTCCCTGCCCTCACGCATGCCTGCCACCTTCCAGGCGCCAAAGTATGGCCTGCCCGCCCCTCAGCTGTATGCCAGGCAGGCAGGCAGGCAGGCAGGCAGGCAGGCAGCAGGCAGGCAGGCAGGCTGGCGGGGGCTCACCCTCTGCGGGCACCATGTGGGACGGCACCGACACGGCGTGCACCTTCACCCCCGGCTGCTCCTTGGCCAGCAGGCGCTTGGAGGAGCTGCGCCGGGGGAGGGGGTGCGGTGGGGAGGCGGTGGTGGTGACGGAGGGCAGTGCGAGCACAATGCTTGGGGACGTATCAGGGGACAGTCCCGGTTTGGGATTCGGGCGGGCGGCTGGCGATCCTGGGACCCGCCAGCCGAAGGATGATCATGCGGTGCTGGTGGTGTAGTGCCCAGGTGCTGCCTGCCCTCACATCCACCCCGGCGCAAGACTCCTGTCTCTTTGCGCTGCGCCTTCTGCTGCACGCTGTGCCTGCTGCCACCCACCCGGCCTCTGGCTCCCAAGCATGCCCTCTCCCCTCCTTCCATCCCTGCCTCACTCACCGCTCAGGCTTCACCAGGCTCAGCCACTCCTCCCGCGTCCAGTCAGCAAAGTGGTTGAGGGACACCTCATGGGGCACCCTGCTGGCCCTGCCGCTGCTGCTGGCATTGGTGCTGGCAGCGCCGGCTGCGGCAGAGGCCAGGTGCGCCGCACGCTGCGCGTTCCACGTCTGCACAAAGGTCCGGCTGCGCTCAAACTCTGCCCGCCGGGCGTGGTACTCGCTCTCGTCCCCGTGGCGCCGCCCGTGCCTGGCGTGATGGGGAAGCGGTGGTTGAGTGGAGGGAAGAATGGGCGGGTCAGGGGCTGGCAACATGAGCATGCAAATGCGGCGGGTGCGGCCTAAATGACCGAGCCCCCCAAACATTCTGCGCTGCATGATGCATGCCCAGGGAGGCGCCTGCTGGCACCGGGTCTTCTCAGCCGCGACCCCCCTGGCCGCCCCACCTGCCCCTGCCACTAGCCACCCTTGCCTGGCATTGACCCCCACCTGTGCATGAAAGCATCGTACTCCTTGTGCCCCCAGTGCACCGCAGGCAAGTGCTGGGCAAAGGAGCGGCGGAGTGCGCCGGGGGTCCACGTCTGGGCGGGCGCTGTGCCGGCGGCGGCGGCGGCGGCGGCCGCGGCGGCTGCCGCATCGGGGGCTGCCGGCTTGCAGTCGGCGGTCGACATGCCGTCGGGCAGGCGGAAGGCGTCGTCGGCAATGGGTTCCACAGCCCAGTCATAAAAGGTGGCAATGTACTCGTCCTTGTGACCGCCTGCGTGGGTGGGGCGGGGGGGGGGGTGCGGGCACCCAGGTGTGAGGACAGCTGGAAGGCGGCGCCGGGGCTGCAGCCCAAGCGTTGCTTTAGAAAAGCACTTGCTGTGGCCGCCTGGTTGCGCCAGAGCAATGTGCCGTGCTGTGGGGTAGCCCCCACCCTGCCCCCTGCACCGCCACCTGCCCTGCCCTGCCCCGCCCGCTCACAGCACGCCCTCCCTCACCAGAGTACAGGTTGGTGCCCATCATCCACAGGCGCAGCGGCGCGCCGTCACGCGTGATGTAGAAGCGGTACTGTTGCATGGAGGCGCAGGCGTGGGGTGGGGAAGGGGTGGGGAAAGCAGTGAGGGTGTGTTTATAACGCAACACATGGGCAAGGCTTCGTCGACCCAGCGCAGCTACCCGAGGCGGCGTGCAAGAGCTGCCACAACCCCCCCCCCCCACTTCGAGACATGCAGAAGCAACACCATAGCAAACATTGCCGGGCGCTGCGCTCCCTGCTGAGCCGGCACCCACCTTCATCTCGCTCACGCCGCCCTCTGCAGCGGCAAGCACAGCCAGGGGGCATGCCGGGGGGCAGGCAGCAGTTTAGGAGTTCAGGAAAAGGCGTGATGTTGGTGAGGCCGCTGCCACGTGTGCATGCAGCGGCTCGGCCAAAGACGCCAGGTTGCTCAACTACCAAGCCAACCACCCGGCCACCCGCTCACGGGTGAGGTCCCACTCGTAGACGTGCGCCGACTCCCCCGTCTCCTTGAACACCTCTGTGCCAGCATACACCCAGCGTTCTGCCTCGCCCACCAAATCGGGCAGCACCTTGGGGAGGGGTGGCGAAGTGGGGGTGAGGTGGTGGGGGGCAGGGGCCAGAGACGGGCAGGCAGTTGTAGGGGCACGGGCAAAGGGGGTGAAGTGATGGGGGGCAGGAGCGAGGGTGGGGGCGGGGAACTGCCAGCGGTAGTACGCTCCTCCCACCACAGCAGGCAGCAAAGGGAGAGGGTAAAACCCTAAACCCTAAAAACACCGAGAGGATCACGAGGCTGTGGGGTGGCAAGTGAGGGCGGCCGGTGAAGGGGACGGCAACCTCCTTTGTCTGTGCAAGGTATCTGTACCACATGATTACTGCCCACAGCCCAGGAGCACACCAGTGCCACCGACGGCGGCAGCTGCTGCAACGGCACCAGATCCTCCCCCCTCCCTCCCTCCCTCCCCCCTCCTTCCTGCCCTTCAACCCACTCACAAACGGCAGCAGCTTGCCGGGCTGCTTCTTCTCCCAATCAAACAGGACGCCCTCCTGCTCTGCACCGCCAGCCTGCTGCGCCTGCTGTGCCGCCTGCAGGCGCCGCTGCTGCGCCATCGGCCGCCCAGCCTCCAGGGCCTGCTCGCTCCACTGGGCGTCTTGTGCTGGCTCCGCAGGCTGCTGCGCCTGGGAGGGAGGCAGAGGGAGGCAAAGACGGGAAGCGGGGTGGGAGGGCTGGCCGCTGGGGGCGAGCAGCAAGGTGAGGGGGTGCATGCACGCTCCCCGGGGGGCGCATCAATGCAGTGCGTGCATGCAGCAGCCGCACTGCGTTCTGAAGCAATGGCAGAACAGCGGCAACATGCTCCCCACTGCGCATCCTTGCCCGCCGGGCCTGCCTCCTGCCCCGTTCCCCCTGCGTGCGTGCGCCCGCCTCCTGCCCACTCCCTGCCGCGCCTCCCCACCATGCGCCCTGCCTCACCCCCTCCAGCGTGGGCCCCGTCCCCCCGTGGATTTCGTCCTCCCAGCACAGCAGCTTGTCATAGGCGGGGAACACCTCGTACTGGCGGTTCACTGCAGCAGCGGAGACATGCATGCAAAGAAGTGAGGGCATAAGTTACGTGGGGTGACAGAGTACAATGTGAGAGGGTATGTGAGAGCGTGATGCCAGGGGTGGGGGACACATAGGTCAGGGGGCCGCTGGGCAGCGCCGAAGCTGACGCGCCGGCAGCATGCAGGGTGCTGAGAGGTGGTGGGCGGACGGGACGTCGTTCAGCGGTCTGGCCTGCTCTGATGTGCGCTCCGCTCACACAGCTCAGACAGCAGTGCACAGCAGTGCTTCTGGCCCCCCTGGCAGTATCTGACGGCAGCGGTCCTGGACCCCTGACCTAACCGTATCCCATGCTGCAGCATGCATGCAGCCTGATAGCGGGTTGGCAAACATGCAGCACAAACACAATGGCAAAACACTCGCTCGGTACGGCCCGCCGCCGCTGTCAACGCCACCGCACATTCACCTGCAGACAGCCCAGCCAGGCAGCAGCAGCTGCACTCGCAGCAGCACCACAGCCTGAGCACCCAACCTGGTGATCTCCAAACAAATGCACGGGCACAAGCCTACCTGGCACCAGGACAATCACGCTTTCCAGGCCGTCCCGCACCATCTTCTGCCGCCCCAGGCGGGAGTCCCGCCACACCTCGTACTTGTACCTTTGCGGGAGGAGGGAGGAGGGCAGCGGTGGCGGGGTGGAGCTGTGTTGCCACGAGGTGTGGTGGGGACACACTGCGGCTTCATGTCTTAGCATGCAGCGGCAGGGGCCGGCGTGCTGCCCCTCGCAGCGGCGGGGGCGGAACCTCCGGGGCGCACAGGCCTGCCCCCACCCTCCTCTGCCTGGCTCACTTGAAACCGCTCTTCTGGTACTCCTCGATGTATGGCACCTCGAAGTCGAAAGAAACCTGCGGGCACAGTGGGCGGGGCAGCGCAGATTAGTGGCCAGGCAGGCGGCTGGCGGCGGCGGCCCACCGCTGGCGGCGGCTGGGGCCAGTGGGCCACCGCTTGGGCGCACCCTGTATTCCTCCGGCCACGCCTTCCGCTCGGGCTCGATGGTCGTGCTCGCCATGACGGCGGCGGCGGCAAGCGCCAGAAGGGCCAGCACCCTCATGCTGCGCCGCGCCACTCTAGGGCAAGCGGGGCCGCCGGCTTGCAGGCGGTGCTATCGCTCTCAGGTGGGACAGAACGTTTCCCGGAGCGGGAAAGAGTGCGTCTTGGATGCCGACAAGCACGAACTCGGCCCTCCCTTCCAGCCTGGCAGCTGGCGAGGGTTGTGGACCCCTCACCAGTGGGAGTCAGGCTTCAAAATAACGGTTACTTGAGAAGGTAGACGCAACGACATGCCATCTGGACATTTGGTCTGTCATGGAAGAGCAGCACTGCCCCTAGCGAGGGCACCGCCACTTGTTGAGCAATGCCGCCAACAGTACTGGCGGCCTGCGCCGGGCAGGCCGTGCACCATGCCAGTGCCACGCCACGGATGAGTGTGATGCATACGCCACTTGGTAAAACAAGGGAGCTGTTCACCTGAACCCCTGCAAGGGTGCATGCACGCCGCTCTTCGCTGCCAGCGTTTGGCCCACCCCGCCCCGCTGCGGCCCTCTTGCCCCTTGTACACACCGCCCATGCAAAGCCTTTTCTGTCGCAGCGATGCATTCGAGGGCATGTGTAGTAGACATATGCCGGACAATTAAGGGCAATCAATATTGGCAAAATTGGTTATAAATGGCAACGGATTTCGGCAAGAAGTGAAAGTTTGGCAGGACGTGGGTCGGGGCTGCTCTGTCTCTGTCTGTCACTCCGGCCGTGATTCTTAAGCGGTGAAGCTGGCGCCCTGCTGGCTATCTGATAGAGGTCTGCGCCGTCCGCGCTTGGACGGCGGTTAATAGGCGGGCAGTGAGGCCAGCGCCGCCTCTGTGGCCGCCGACACGGGCCAGCCCCAGGCCTTGTAGTAGGCAGCAAAGTTGCGGTTGGCCGTCCTCGACTGCTGCACCACCCAGGCCTGGATCTCGGTGTCGTCCCCGCTGGGATGTCTGGCCAGCGACTTGTGCCTGGCAACCGTGTCCCTCAGCAGGGTGAAGCCCGCCCTGCCGGCCATGCTGTGGCAGAGGCAGAGCATGGGCCTCAAATGGGCTGATGCTTGTGGGCTGAAAGCCTGCAAGGTGCAGATCTTTCTCAGGGTCGTTCCACGCCTGATTGGCAGCCAGGCAGCTGCACCTGATCGGTGCACCTCATGTGCAGCCTGGACCTTGGGACCAAGGCGCTTCGGTGGCGCCGCACGTCAGAGGTCGGCTCGCCATGGGGAGAGCGCCCAAGCGCTACGCGCTCTTACTGTCGGGCGCACACCCGCTCTCCCGAAACAGCTGAACGTACCAACGAATGGACTCCCATGGAACCAGCATGAAGCATGCGGCCGAACCAGCATGAAATATGAAGCTGGGATACCCAGCTTTCATGTGGTATCCAGGAGGGCGCCAGCCTGGCGGGCAGCGCATGCTCACAAAACAAAGCAAATCCCCCAGAGGCGCTCAGCGCACGGCAATTTCTCCGCTTCAGGCAGGGCTGCTAGCTGAGCCTGCCTGAGCACCATAATGTGCTCGCTCATTCAAACGTTGGCGCTGAAAGGAGCGCTGGCGATGCTGCTGGGTGCGGAACATGCAGTCGATCCTCTTGCCGAGTGCTGCGCGGGGGAGGCGGCGTGCTTGGTGGCTTGCCCGCCGCTGATGGTGCCCCCGGCCGCCGCCGCTGCCGCCGATGCCCCCGATCGCCTCAGCCACACTCCTGCACCCTCCACGCACGGTCACAGTAACGATCTGATCCTGCTCATCCTGACCTCCTGCCTTTTACACCAGCAGGGAAGCGCCCGATTGTCAATGCACCCGGTCTGCATGCGGCTGTGGCCGCTTGCCAGCTATGGTGCCAGCTGGCTCTCACCCTCTCGTCCCCTCTCGTGCCCTCCGTCGCATGCAGCAGCGGCCACGGCTGGCGCCGCTCTGTCGCTTGCCGGCGCGCCCTGCCGTGAGAACACATACCTCGACACTACTCTTCCGACTATGCCAACCTGGGCGTCTGCAAGCGCTGCAGTCAAGACGGCAGCCGGTGCCTCGAGTGGTGCGTGCTGGAGGGAGGCCATGCATGCATGGCCGTGTAAGCGGCTCGGTGCCAAGCAAACCGGCCGCATGTCAGGCGCAGCCGCTCAGCACACGGCGTCGGCGGCGCCGCCGACCTGGGGCGCCCAACGCTCTCACCGCTGGCTCACTCCCCACCTGCCTCTCTGCACACGCAGCTACGACTTCTACACAGCCGCCCCCAACGGAACATGTGTGGGTGAGCGTGCGAGTGCATTGAACCTGTGCCAGTGCATGGCGCCCGTGAATTCGCATGGAGTGCCGGTGCTGCTGATTTTGAGGTGGCGTGCATGCGCCTTGGTGGGCCAGGCGGTCACCTGCACAAAGCCCCCCTCCTTGCTGCCCGCCCTCCCCACAAGCGCAGCGTGCGCTGGCGAGCGCACATGCCTCTCCTGCAGGTGAGCCGACCCACACTGGTGCCTAAAGTGTGCCGACGGCGACGTGATCGGGGAGGTTGTTGATTGGAGCATCGGCAAGTATGCCACTGCTGACGGTAGATGCAAGCAGGCAAGCAGGGAAGGGCAAGCCAGGCGGGCGGACGGTGGCAAGTTTTGCATCACTCTGCTGCTGCTGCTGCTGCGCACGGGCGTGTGTCTGGTGGAAAGCTCCCTCATCCCTCATCCCATCTCCCAGCGCATACCCCACACTGACGCCCCACATCCCTTTCGTGTCTTGACGTGGTGCACTTTTGCAGTGCCCCAGCCGTTGCAGGGTGTGCGAGGGCCTGACAGGACGCTGCACCCAATGCATCGGCGGCTTTGGCCTGAGCGCCAGCGGCACCTGCGTGCGGTGCACCGACTCTTATGACACCTACCCAGAGGGCAGCCCGGGCTGCCTCTACTGCGATGGGGACAACCCCAATGTGTGCACCACGTGTTGGGACAACTACGGCTATGCGGCCGTGGCGTTGGACGCGGACGGCTGGTGTGGTTACTCGGTGAGGCAGGCAGCCTGGCTTATAGTGGTGGGGAGGCTGCCACGGTGGCACATTCGCAACTTGCTTTTGATGAGGGGCATGCGCCCCGAGTGCTGCATTCCAACAGCAGGAGGGTGCTTGAGGTGAAGGTACTGAGGGCCTTCCACAGAGCAGGGTGGCGTGTACGGGAACACTTGGGGAGGGGATCGGAGGGGCTGGAGGAGGGAGACGAGGGGTCACTGTTGGGGGCGGCCACTGCCGCTGGCAGCCCCGGCATCGCTGCTTCCTGGCACGCTGAAGTGTGCGCCGGCATGAGGGCCCCTGCAAATTATGCACCTTCCTGCCCTACCGCCTTCGACTGCCCACCCCTTCCTTGCCGCCCCTCTCCCCCCAGGACTGCGATGAGGGCTTCACCCCCAACGCGAACGGCAAGTGCAGGCCCTGCCCCGAGGGCTGCTACAACTGCCGGAGCCTGGATGGGCCCTGCCCCCGCTGCGACCAGGGGTTCCATCAGGAACAGAGCAGCGGCACGTGCGTCCGCTGCAAGGACGAGTGGTGCATCTCCTGCCCCGCCTCCCCCGACGTGTGCGAGGAGTGCGGGCTTTGGAGCGACGATGGCCCAAGTGATGCAGAGCTTGGTTGGGGCGCAGACAAGCGGACCGGGCGGTGCGCTAGGTGCACGGTCCCGAGGTGCGCGTCCTGCACCCGAGATGCCTCGAGGTGCGAGCAGTGTGCCGACGGCTTGATGCTGGAGGATGCGCGCGGCCCGTGCTCAGAGGTAGGTGGGGCAGGAGGGGCGCGGCAGGCACCGGGGGCAGGGGCCGGCGGGGCAGCAGGTGCTGCAGGCACAAGGATGGATGCTGGCTAGAAGAACAGGGGAGAGGGGGTGCATGCCCGCCTGCCCGCCCGTATGCCCGCCTGCCTGCCGCACCCAAAGGCCACCTTGCAGCCCATCAGGCATCCTCTTCTCCCCTCCTCCCGCTGTCTGCCGCCCCGCAGTGTGAGATAGCAGGATGCTTAACGTGTGCGTGGGCCTCGCCAGGCAGCACCCAACGGGTGTGCACTCTGTGCAACGACCCTGCGGGCACGGGGCTGGTGGTGTTTGCCGCCGGCAGGTGCATGTCATCAGAGGAAGCCAGCATGCTCGCTGGCGCCCCGGCAGCGGCGCCTGCCGCCGCGCCTGAGCTAGCGCCCGCCTCTGCTCCCGCGGCAGACTAGGCGCTGGCCCCCAGTGCCCGGCGCCACCAGCCGCGCTCCGCCCCGCAGCACCTCCGCCCTGCTTTCTTGAAAGGCTGGAGCGGCGGCGCCACGGCGGGACCCCGCGGGAGTGCATTCTACCTTCAAGACACCTCACAACTGGCCTGACGACAAGCAAATGTATGTTGGCTCTAGGCTGTGACTGATAGTCCTGGCTAGGCTTACACTGGTCGAATCCCATCTCCTGCATCCCATCTCCTGCTATGTGCCTGCCTAGCTGGACGTTTCAGCGTCGCTCTGACGAGCGCAGCAGAGCAGGCTGCGAGTGCAGTGCGCAGTGGTGCTCTTTGCTGACCCTCCTTCTCCCACCCACTGGGCCAGTGGCACGTTCTCCCCTCTTCTCTCTGCATGCATATGCAACTCGCATCAGGCACATGGAGACATTACATCTGTAGGGTGCACTCATCGGCTGCATGACCCAATACACCACGACCACGGCAGATGGCAGCTAGCTGGGAGAGGCCGACCGGCGTGGAGGCATGGGGGGTGCACAACTAGCCAGGTTCACCGCAAGGTGTGGGAACATGTACAAAAGCTGGAAGCGCGGGCCAAAACAGGCGTCACCGGGCGGATAACGGGGCGAGGCACCACCAATACAAAACAGACAAGTGCGCTGCCGCTGCCACTTCGCCATCGCACCGTTAGGAGGCGGCCTGAGGCAGGCAGTGACAGAGGTGTGCAGGAGCAGCGTGCTGGGGGCGTGTGCTACGAAGCACTTGCGGCAACAAGGGAACGGCAGGAGGATGGGGGTGGGTTGGGGGGGTCCGTGCACTTGTGCTGGCACCAAACAATTGCCAGCAGTGCTTGCTACGGTCCAAAAAGGCCGGCCATCTCGGATCAGACCAGGTAGACAAATGAAGGAAAAGAAAAGATGCCACAGCTCATGGGGCGTGGGCTGGGGAAGCCGTCAGGGTGGCTGGAGCACCTCCCTCCTCATCAGTCGCTCCTGCCTCGGCTCCGCTCACGCCCAAGCCTCAACTCAGCTCGGTTCAGCCCAGGGGGCGGCAAACAGCCCCGCCCCGGCAGCTCCATTCAGACCAACCCTCTGCTCAGTTGAGCTCGGGGGCAGTGAGGGGCACGGTCCCGGCCGCGGCGGTGCAGCTGGTGACGAGGCGGAGGGTGTGGGAGCGGGGCAGGTCCCAGGCCCCCTCTGAGGGCAGGCGGGACAGGTTGTGGGACTCCTCCTCCTTGAGCAGTGCCTCCACGTCAGCAGCCACCTTCTCCGCCGTCACGATGGCGCCCTCGTAGAAGCCGGGCCAGCTGGGGGACACCTCGGACCCGGCCCTGCACGCGGGCGGACGCAGAGGGGAGACGAAGAGGCACTGAGGCAGGGGGCACACGGGCGGTAGCCAGGCCAGCTGGGGGACCCATCAGCCCTGCGCACACGCCCAAGGCAAAGTGCTTTCGGAAAAGAAGGCGATCAAGGAGTATCTCCCATACTCACGCACAAGCGCCCAGCCAGTTGCATCCCATCCCACCCCGGCCCCGGCCCTGCACCTCCCGCCTCCCCACACCCCGCCAGCAGGTGGGCCAGCTGCCCCACCGGAGACGGCGGAGGCGAGCCAGGCGGAGTTACCAGCCAGCAGGCCCAGCAGGCAGGCAGGGCAGCAGGCAGACAGGAAGGCCAGCAGGCACCCACCAGTGGATGCGGCCGCAGGGCTTGGTGAAGGCGTCCTTGAGGGAGGTCCAGGCACCGGGCATCATGAAGCTGGTGTAGGCCCCGCCTGCAGCCGTGGAATGATTGTGTTGAATTATATGTGTACTTGATACAAGAACAATTTCCATTATAGTGGGGGGAGGGAGACGGGGGGCGCTTGGTTGCCACCGGCACCCAGGAGAGAAGCAGGGGAGGGTGGGCAGCAAGCGAGCAATGCAGCAGCGCACGCACACGGGAGCAGGCGGCCTGCGGCAACGGTGGCAAGTGGGCGCAGCCGAGCGCCACCCAACCCACGCGACTCTGGCCTGTGAGGCCTTGGTGTGCAAGGGGCAGTGTCACGTGCGATTGGCTGGCAGGAAGCAGGGCCGGCCCGCCGCTTGCCCAGCATGCGCTCGTCAGCACCCTCCGCGTTCAGTACAAGATGCCAAGCAACGGCGCCCGCTCGAGTACACCACGCCCAGCTGGCAACATGACTTTGTCCAGCTGGCAGTGGCCCGCCCCACCCGCCCGCCCGCCCCACCCGTCCACTGCTGCGAGGGCCAGTCGACCACAATGAAGTTGATGGCCTTGCTGGCGATGTCGGGGCAGCCCAGGAAGGACGCCCAGGTGGACAGGATGGTCTCGCGGGCCACCTCCTCGCCCTGCAAGGGCAGCGGGGTGCAGCGGCGGGAGGGTGGGGATGGGCGGCACGCGGTAGGAGTGGGGTAGGAGTGGGGTGTACAGCGATGTGTGGCGAAGCGGGAGGTGGGATGGGAGTCGAGGTGCTCCTGCCCCGTGGCAGCGCCTTCTTCGACAGATCAAACCCCCGTTCTGAAGAGCCTGCTCAGCGCAACGAGGTGGCAGCTGTAGCACACGTCAGCATCACTGGCAGCCCGCCCACCCACCTTGTTGAGCAGCTCAAATGCGTCGTCGTTCCACAGGAAGGAGGCCAGCACTCCCGGGCCGCCAGGTGGCGACACGTCGTACACCGAGTCGATGTACAGGTGGTGGTCGGCGTTGAAGGCGTGGGGGTTGAGGGCAAAGGTGACCTGCTCGCTGAGGGGGGTGCCCTCGGTGCGCCAGTAGGGCGCCTCGTAGAAGGCCAGCACCTGCAGGTGGCGCGGGTTTGCGAATGGGAGCCCAAGGGTGCAGGGTGGGCAGGGGGAGGCGCAGCGTGCCCAGCGTGCAGGCGTACAGGCTGGCACAGCACCTGCAGGCGGTGGAAAGAACAATTGTGGGGGCCCTGCTGCCCACCCGCCCGCCCACCCGCCTTGACCACAGCACCCACAGCACCCACAGCACCGACCCGCCCGCCCGCATTGACCACAGCACCCACAGCACCCACCCTACCACCCGCCCACCTTGACCACAGCGCCCATGGGGCTGCGCTGGGGGACCTGGTTGCGCTCGCGGGGCAGCGGGGGGTCGTAAGTGATGCGCCCCGTCAGGCACGGCGGCATGGCGACCACGGTGAAGTGGCCACGGAAGCTGCAGGGAGGTGGGCGGGCACAGCAGGTGCAGGAGTGTGGGCAAGGAAGCCGCGGGGAGGTGGGCATGGAGCCGCGGGGAGCAGGCAAGGGGGAGCAAAGGGGCAGGGCAGGGCACCCAGCCAGAGGTGGCACTCAAGAGGGGCAGGGCAGGGCACCCAGCCAGAGGTGGCACTCAAGAGGGGCAGGGCAGGGCAGGGCAGGGCCGGCAGCCAGGGGGGCGGTTGTGTTGCGATTGAGCATGGATGTAGGGTGGGGGTGGGTGACATTCGCCCATCGTCCCCTCAGGCAGGCAGGTGTGCAGGCAGGCTGGCAAGCAGGCAGCAAAGCTGGGCGGCAGGGGGGGCGGCCTCAGCCTCAGCCTCAGGCCAGCAGCAGCCAGGCAGGCAGCGCTTGCTCACGTCCCGGCGTCGCTGGTCACCACCACACCCTCCTCGCTCTGCGTGATCTCCCGGACAGGCGCCTTGACCACGATCTTCCCGCCCAGCTCCTCCACCTCCTGCGGGCCACATCACGGGGCGGCGCAGCCAAGCAGGTGGGCACAGTGCAGTGGGTGCAGTACAAACAGCAGTACAGACCGCAAAGTGCGCCACATGGCAGGACCAGCTGGCGCTCCCCCCAGGACCCATGCAACAGGACATGCATCATCAACAGCAACAACCAATAACAGCCAACCCAACCCAACCCAACACACACCGCAAACCCAGTGCGCCCCTGCCGACCTGCCCCCCGCTGCAAAACAGGAAGCGCTCCGTGCCACCCACCTGTGCCACGTGACCCACACGCCGAGTGCCCTCTGCACCACCCCAGCCCAAGCACGTATGCCCCGCCCCGCCCCCCCCCCCTCCCCCCCCCGCCCCGCCCACCTTGGCCAGGTGGTCCACAAACTGGCCCGCCGCCCCCCAGAACAGGTACCGCTCCGGCTCCTCCGACTGCGGCGCCGCCTTCATCTGCCGCGCAATGTGCAGCACCGACACCCAGCCCGGGCGGATGCCGCCCAGCGCGCCGCCGGCCAGCGGCTCAATCGAGGCCAGCAGATCCTTGGCAAACTTGTCGGTGCTGTGCTTCTCCAGCCTGCCAGGGTGGGGTTGCGGGTGGGAAGGATGGGTGGGTTGGTGGGTGGGTGGGTGGGTGGGAGGGCAGGCAGGTAGGCAAGAATCAAGGCAAGCGGGTCCTTTCCAAATTTGTGCCTGCTGTGCCTGACCAGCCTGCAACCAGCGGCAGGGCAGGCATGCATGGTGGGGTGGGGGTGTGTAGGGGCAATTGAAAGCACGGGAGGGTGATCCAGCCTGCGGTAGCTTGCAGTGCTGTGCTGTGTGCTGTCTGCTTGCGCAGCCTGCGCTGTGACACAATCCAAGTGCAGGCGGGCACGCGGGCAGGGAAGCAGCGTGACGTGCGCCGGCAGCCGGCGGGCCAAGCCAAGCTGAGGTCAGCTTGTGCTGCGATGCCTCCTTTACAGTCAGGAGCCAGTGCTGCTGGCAGGTGCCGCGCAGGTGCCGCGCAGCCACCCCACAACGGAAGCATTGCTACACAGTACAGGGCACTACAGTAACTGCTCTGCCAGAACCGCCAGCGCTAGTGCACTGCAAGCATCACCCCCCTCCTGCCCCCCGCCCCCACCCACCCGCCACCACCCAGCCACCCACCAGGACTGGAAGGTCGTGGCATCCAGGTCCGCCGCCCCCGGTGTCTTCCAAGGCTCTTCCACGTCCACGCTTGCCACAATGCCCTTCAGCAGCCCCACCAGGCGGCCGTACTCTGCCAGCGAGGCGCGCTGCTCGGGAGAAAACTGCGCCAGCTCATCCTCTGCAGCGCATGGGGAGCCACGCTTGCACCGAATCAGTCAAAGAGCACGCAAGAACAGCTGCAACCAGAGTGCTCAGGGGAGGGCTGCGCCTGCCCATCCTCTGCAGCGCATGGTGGGCTGCAGGGGAGGCGCCGCGTGCAGCTCCTTGGGAAGGGCGCCAGTGGGGTGGAGAGGCCCCTCCAGTCAGCGGGGTGATTGGTGCAGGAGTGACGGCACGCAGCTTGCCTGTCCCCTGCTCCTCCGGTGCGACTCAGGAGAGGCACGCACGGGCACGCCAGTTACGCTTGTGAAACACCAGTGCACCAGCACACACTGCCGGCGCACCTGGGATGGGCAGGCCACCCAGCAGGGCAGAGGAGACGATGGCGGGCTTGCCGTTGACATACAGACGGGCGCGACCCTGCCCTGCAGGCGCGGCCACGGGGGAAGGGCGGGGCAGGGCAGGGCAGGGTGGTTGTTAAGAAACCGGCTGGCGGAAAACGGGCGAGGGTGCGGGGGTCAGCAGTGATGACTCGAGCACATGACACGCCAGATGGCGAGAGGGGAGGCGGGAGCGGGCCGAGGCGCGCATTATGCAGGCAGCTTGGGTTGGGTTGGGCGGCTAGCTGGCGGGCAGGAGCGAGCCTTCAATCATGCATCAACAAAAGTGTGAAAGTGGGGCAGGCAGGCAGGCAGGCAGGGTTCCTGGCTGCTTTGTGTTGCCCCCTCTGCGTCTTGCCGCTACAAATCAGGCTGCCAGGCGGCAGCCGCGCCGTTGGGTGGCATGGCACCACTCGTATGTGACTATATAGTCACGCTTGCACAGTGGTCACACTACCGTAGTGACTACTCACATTGCGAGGCCTCGTACATCTTCACGCCATACTCCTCCGCCATTGCCAGGAAGCGCTTCTGGGTGGGGCCCACCCACTGGCCGCCGACGTCGTACCAGTATGTGGAGTCGCACACGGGGCCCTCGCACTCGGGCAGCGCGCAGCGCACCGGCTTGCCGTCGGCGGCGTAGGTGACGGGCAGGCGCAGGCAGCGGCCGCCCAGGCCGCCGCGCGCCTCCAGCACCGCCACGCTGTGCCCCTTGCGCAGCAGGTCGCGGGCGGCGGTGAGGCCGGACACGCCGCCGCCCACCACCACGACGTCAAAGGAGGCAGCCGCCTCCGCCCCGTTGTTGGTGGCGCTGGCGTGGGGTGGGTCACCTGCGGGCATAAAGGGGGCAGCAGGGCGGCAGGGCTCGGCTGGCATGTATGTCCAGGTTGTGGTGGCACATACGGGTGGGGCAGCAGGAGGTCCTCATCTGGCTGGAGGGGGTCTAAGGTTGCACTTGGGTAGTCAGACCGTATTCGGCCCGGCGGGACCGGCCCCGGGGGGTGCACTTGTGGCATAGCCGTACCCAAATCGCGTTTCGTTTGCCAGTGAAAAGCCTTAGGAAGAGAACGGGCAGCGCAACAAAGGCCGGCCGAACCTGGCCCCCGGCCGGGGGCCACTCCCACCCAGGCAAACTCACGAAGCAGCGGCTGTGCAGGGGCGATTGTAGGCTTGGTCATGGTGGTCGTGTCTCACTGTCCAGGGCAGGTGCTGGAGCTGAAGGTGGTGCCAGCCCTGGCTGCGGATGGCTTGCGTGTGTGCAGAGGGTGCCCAAGGCTTCTGTGGCCTCTCCTTTCAGGAAATTGTGGAAGCGCGAAACTATGTGTGGCCTGAAAGAGAAGTGGAGCTCCGCAGTACCGGAGCATGCGCATCACGCGGATCCTGAGAGGATATTGTGTGTGTGTGTGTGTAAGCCGGGCTGTGAGACAGGCCCACAACCGAGCGGGCGGATTGGCAGGGGAAGTGAGGGATGGGGGCGGCGGTGCCGCCGCCGGCGGCGGCAGCAGTCAACCTAGGGGAGGTCCTGGCAAGTGCTTACGGCTGCGCACGGCAAGCAGCAGAGCTGGCAGTGCAAAGCGCTCATACACGCTGGTGAAGGGCAGGGGCACACCTGAAACCAGGGGCGCGGGAGCGGAGCTTGGCCGGGTCAGCAACACGGGGGAAGGGCGGTCAGCAGTGGGGCTGCAACGCACGGGGCCGGGCACTTGCACAGGACTAGAGGAATTGAATATGGGGGAAGTCGCAAGGGGTGCTTTACCAGTTCTGGCGTTCTAACGCCATCACGCTGTTGTAAACGTAGATCACGGGTCAGGGAGGGGTACGGGGTTGGTGGAACTGATGCAGCCGGGCCGGGCGCTGACCGCCGCGCTGTGGTGGTGACAACGTGCAGCAGAGTGCCGCCGCTGCCACTGGCATATGCCGGCGGCGCAGTGCCCTAACTCTAAGCGCCCCCCAGCCTGATCAGCATATTACTTGAGAGCTGCAGCTGCCCCGCCTCCTCGTCCTCACGCGGTACGCTTTGGATGCTGAGCAGCTGGTGGCAGCCTGCCTCCCCACATGCCAGATGGGCGGCGTGTGGGATTCGACGGTACACTGTCCTCATTCCCACGGTACAAGGCAGCCAGGAAGCGAGACAGACAACAACAGCCGTACGCAACGGGCCACTGGACAGCTGGCCAGCGGCATGTGCCGGAGGCAAAGCAGCAACCCGGGCCGAGGAATGGGAGGGGCAGGCAGGCAGGCAGGCAGGCACGTAACAGGCGGCATGGAAGGCCTCTCCTTCCTGACCTCGCCACTTGGGCCACACTCCATTTCAGGCAGCTCTGCTATTTCTAGACATCAGATCACACTGGGTTCATAAACTTGGGAAACCTGAGCACAGCAAGATGAACCGGCTCCTCGCTCGCTGACCCCAGTGCTCTCAGGGCACTCCAGCCGTGCTACTTGACCAGCAGGTCGTAGTGGTTGGCCCCGCTGTACACCAGCCGCACCACGCGCGGCCGCTTCTTGCCGCTGCCCGCCTTGCCTGCGCCGCCGCCCTTCTTCTTCTCGTACTGCTCCCCGTACCGCTGGATCACCACAAACCCGCTGCCGCCGCCCCTGCAATGCACGACGAGTATGGTAATGGCGCACGCATCCCTGTCAAAGCACGCACGGCAGATGGCAGCTTGCAACAGACCAACAACAAGGATGCGCTGGGTGGGTGGGCAAGGAGAGGCACGTGCGCGGTGCAGAAGCGGCGCGGCGCATGGGCAGGCAGTGCACTGCGTGAGGCGGCGCCCACCCCCCACCCCCCACCCCCCACCCCCACACACACCTGCTGTTTGCCTCGCGCGCCGGGATGTACACGTGGATGGGCACCCGCAGCATCTGGCTGAGCACCAGCAGCTCGGGCTCCCCACCCCAGAAGGTGGGCGCCAGGATGCGTCGGCAGTAGCTGCAAAGGGTCGGCGGCGTGTGCTCCCAAGTGTGTGAGCAGGGGTGTGCGCGCCATGGCGTGAGCAGGCGCAGGGCACACGGACAAGAGCGCCCCTTGCAAGCCTGCTGCTTCTCTGTGCCAGCGCAGGTGGTGCCGTGCCGACAGCACATCGGCACGCATGTGCCACCCAGCTCCTGCTCTGGCCCGCACTGCTGCCGCTGGTCCCACACCCCCATCCCACCCCACCGGTGGCTCATGCCTGCATGTTTGGCCCACGCCCGCTGCATAGGATTACACGCCCGCTACTCCTATGCCTCCACAGCGCACAGGACAGCACAGCACAGCGCACCCCACCCCCGCCCTTACCCCAGCAACCCACCCATGTCTCTGCCGACCCGCTGCACCTTGCCCTCAGCCACAACGGCACACCCCAGCCAGCCCCCACCACCCCACCTCCTTTGCCTCCCATGCCCCGGCCCCAGCTCACTTCTGCAGCTTGTCCTCCGCCTCCACAGCGTACACAGCAGGCGCAAACTCGTTGCGCCGCTTGGCGGTGCGGCACAGCGCCTCAGCCACCGCCAGACGCAGCTGGTCTGCAGGGAGCAGCAGGTCGCACACAAGCAGCAGTACACATGTGAGCAGTCCTGTGCATGCACAGACAGTCGATGAGCGCATCTGCCACAGCCAGACGCAGCTGGTTCTGCTTGGGGTGGAGGGGATCGCAGTGGGCGGGCGTCAGGGAGCAGTGGGCAGTGGGGGACAGACCAGGGCCATGCATGGGTGAGGAACATGCGGTCGGGTGGTCGGGCGGACAGGCGGAGGGGCATGCAGATGCCAGAGAAAGAGCTCATGATAACAGGCTAGGGGGGCAGCTGTCCCGGGCCGGGGGGTGTGCCCACCTGCCTCCTGCTCCTCGGCCGACTGCCCCAGGAAGCGCCCCTGGTTGCGCGCCAGCCCCTGGGCCAGCGCCCTGCACAGCACGCACAGCACGCAGACGCGCTTGTTCGGGGTTGTTGGGAGGGCACAGGTACCACACACACCACGCACATGCACACAGAGTAGTCAGGCAGGCGGCACGAGCCTCCCCGCTCAGAGCTTGGTGCACAGAGGGGTGCACCCAGGCAATGGGGGCAGCCAGAGTGGGACCCCCCGACTGCATGCCGCTGTGCTACACGCCCCTGCCGCTGCGCATTCGGCCCTCCGCGCTGGCCCCCTCCCCCGCAGCACCCACCTGAACATGCAGCGCCCGTCTCCCGCCACCTTGATCACCCGCAGGCCCGACTCCACTGCAGGCCCCGCCGCCGCCCTGCACGCAAGGTCCAGGAGTGCGCCGGCAAGAGGCAGGAGATACAGCAGGCAGGTTGACCCTTGCTTGCGGGGAGGAGGGGGTGAGGACTGCCCGGCGGCACAGCCGCCTGTCCACAGTGCAGGGCTGGGTTTGGATGGCCTTGCTCAGTCGGTACCACTACGGTAACCTTCAAGTGCAAGAACACGCACCGAGCCAGGTCGAAGAGCGGCACGTGAGAGAAGAGGCGGCGCCCCTCCTGCTGCTGCTGCTGCTCCTGCTGCGCGTGCTGCCGCCCCAGCAGGGAGGTTGAGAGGGACGCAAAGCCGCGGGGTGCTGCCGACCGGGCTGCTGGCGCCTGGCACATAAGCTCAAACTGAGGGACTGCATGCAGGGTGATCATGTCAATGGTTTAAGATTTCAGAGACGGTGCAGTGTAGAGAGACCGCAGGTTTGGAGGCTAGGGCAGGCAGCAGCAGCAGGCATCGGCAGCAGTGGCGCCGGCGGCGGCGGCGGCCGCGACGGTGTTGCGTTCCGCACCTGCGGCGCCATCGGATTTGCGGAAAACGCCGTCGCCTCCACACACGTCTGCCTGAGGCAGCAACAGCCCAGCAGGGGCGGCTGTGAAGGTGCACGGCATCTTATAGCCACCACTGTGGTTGTGCACCTTCACTGGCTCGTAACCAGACCTGTAGTAGCAACTGGCGGCGTTGGAATACAAGCGTTCTGTTCCTTCCGATGATGTTCTGCGGTGCTGATGTTCTTTGCCAGCGTGGCGCCATGTATTTTTGAGGCAGTTTCGGACGCCTGAGACACAAGCCAGGCGTCTGCTACGATTCGGGATCGCTTTCGGACAGGACAGCGTCATCGATTGAGCCCGCAAGCAGCACAGGGCTTGTGGGTGGCCTCGAGTTCTGGCTCTGCTGGCTTACAGGCTGGTGAATGAGCGTCGGTATGGCGCACGCCGCTCCCCTGGTGCCAGCTGTCCGGCAGCACCCGGCAGGCGACCAGACACAGCGGCAGCGGCGGCGGCACTTCGGCGCCGCCGAGCGGCAGCACTGGCGGCGGGGGCACGCACTGTGGCGCAGGCCGCAGCCCTGCCTGGCAACCTCGGCATCGGCAGGAGACGGGGGCAATGCAGTTGTGCCAGCAGAGGGGAACGGCAGCAGCCCGGCTGCGGCGCCGCCGCCTGTCGGCCAGTGGGATGCGTTTGGGTGAGCCCAGACGTGGAGGCGGGGGCTGCGTGCAATCTGCTTGCTTCTGCTTGAGCTGCTCCAGGCTGCTTGGCGGTACCTGCTGATATCGATTGTTGATCGTCTTCTGGCGGCGTGCCAACTTTGCTGGCGGCTTGTCAACCATTCTGGCATCTGCTGCTCCGCCTGCTGGCCCACCCAACACTACGCTGCTCTTGCTGTCAGCCCTGCTGCCCCCCAGTAACATCCGCAGCTCCCCTGCCCGCCGCCCTTCTCCTGCCGCCCCATCTCTGCTGCGCCCCTCATCCCTCCCCGTCGCAGCATTCCCGACGCCGCCATGGCCAAGCAGCTGGGTCTGAACGAGGCGCTGCTGCAGTCGCTGATGGAGCTGCCTGGCACGCGTGACATGGTGGGGCTTGATGTGTTGCATGGAAACGGGGTGTTGTACATGGGTTTTGCCACACAACAGCACCATTGAGTATCGGACCTTTGACCCCTCTGATGTGTTGCATGCTGCACGGGCATGAGGACCGTCGCCTTGCGCTTCCCCATCTCCTTCCTCTTGCCTGGCCCGAGATGCGCCTGCCTCTTCTGCCTTTGAATCGTGTTCAGGTGGACCTCAAAACACGCCTGGTGGCCCTCTCTCAGTGGAACACCAGCCTGCGCAAGTGAGTGAGCAGCGCAGCCTGCCAGGCTGGCTGGGTGGCTGGTGGTGTCTGTACGTTTGCCCGCCTGCCCTGCCTGCCCACCCTCCTGCCCTTGCTTGCCCGCCTGCCCTCCTGCCTTGCATAAGCGTGCTGCCCTTGCTTGCCCGACGGATGTCCTGCCTGGCAGGGGCGTGCTGTGCTGTGCTGTGCTGTGCTGTGCTGCCCACGGCGGCCATGCCAGCCTGCACTGGCTCTGAAAGCCCTTCCGCTCGCCGCACCCACCTTCCCAGCCGGCCCTTCCCCAAAAAACTTTGCTCCTTCGCCTGACCACCCCCCTCACCCAGCCCACCGCCTGCCCGCCTGCCTGCCCGCCTCCCTCCTCGCCTGCCTGCCACCCAGGGGCGTGCTGCCCAAGGCCTCCTCCCTGGAGTGGCCCCAAGAGCCCTTCCGCTCCAAGTTCCTCGACGTCCTGAAGGGCCTCGAGATGGCCCGCTTCACGCGGCGCCACCCCAAGCTGCTGCCCCCGCTGCTCAACCAGTTCCTGCAGCTTGTGGCGGTGAGGGGGGGTAGGGGCTGGGCTGCGTTGAAAATCAAAGGAAGCTGTGCCGTGCGGCGGCCTGCTGCTGCTGCCGCTCGGCCAATTTCTGCAGCTTGTCACGGTGGCGGCGAGGAGGCAGGGTGGGGCTTGGATGGAATGACCCTGGCATGGTGGCTTGCCAGCCTGGCTGGAATGCGTGAACAAGCACTGCTCCTGCCGTCCCTCCCCTGCCCGCGCGCTGTGCAGGAGTTTGAGGAAAAGCTTCAGTTGGAGCAGGACGCAAAGCAGAAGCAGCAGCAGCAGCAGCAGTCGCAGCAGCAGTCGCAGGCGGGGTCGGACCCACAGCAGCAGCAGCAGCAGCAGGACAGCGAGTCGGAGGGGCAGGGCGAGGGCGGCGGCGAGCAGGAGGAGTCGCCAGAGGACGCAGACACGCAGAGCAGCAGCGAGCAGAAGGCGGACGGGAAGGGCAAAGAGGGGCAGCAGGTGCGGCAGGGGCGTGGCGGGTCGGGCAACAAGGCTGGGGCTGCTTGTTGGATGGGTCAGCAGGGGGGCATACGAGGCGGGCGGGGGCGGGGGTGGTGCTGGGGCTGGGAAGAAGATGAGCGGCGAGGGGGGTGAGCAGGGGGGTGCACTGGGCAGCCCTCATTGTCCCGAATCACCAACACTTGCTCTGCCTGCCTCCCTCCTGCCGCCTGCCCCGGCATGCTGCTGCAGCCGTCGGACCCTCTCACCGCCTCTCTTGCTGCCTCTCTCGCCACCTCCTGACCGCCTCCCGGCCGTCACGCCCGCCCGCTTCCCACCCACCCCCTTGCCTCCTGACCTCTCTCCCGTGCCCAGGACTATGATGTGGGCCTTTGATGGAGAACAGCCAGGGCCAGCAGGCTGCCAGCTGTGCTGTACAGCTCACAACTCACTGTTTTGGCCCCACCCCCGCCTGCCCCGCCCCAGGACTATGACGTGGACCTCGAGAACAGCGAGGGGGCGCCTGGGGACGAGCAGAAGGACCCCAAGGACCAGCAGGGCAACAGCCGGACGGAGGAGGTGCGGCGGGGCGCCAGGGCGCGGGGGGCGGGGCGGGGCGGGGCGGGACATGGAGGGGAGCGTGGAGCAGGGGCGGAGGGTGCGCCCCGGGGCAGTGCGGGCTGGGCAGCGGCAGCGGGGAACCGGGGGAGGTGCGTGGCAAGACCCTTGCGGGGAGGAGGTGTCAAGCAGCAGCGAGAGCACCACTCCCATTCACTCACACATTTTTAAAACAGCACGATTCATCCGTTTTGATCCGGGGCTGCAGATGGTCCAGGAGCTGCTGGAGGGGTTCAAGCAGCAGTGGGAGCCGGTGATGGAGAACCTGGATATCGCCGAGCAGGTGAGCAGGCGGTGGGGTCTCCTACTCAAACTGTAACTACTGCATGGTTTTTAACCATACAAAAATTTAAATGTGCTTGCTGACAGTAGTTTTTATTAGACAGTAGTTTTTACTATGCTTGCTGACAAGCCATTTTGGGTGGGATGGACGGTGAAGGGGAACCCTGGACATGGCGGACCAGGCAAGCGGGCGTTTAACACCTGCAACCTCACCGCGGCTCAGCCCCAGGCTACTGGCATTGACACCGGCACCGCCCCGCTCGCCATCAATTGCCTGCCTCCGGTGCACCCTTGCCTTCGAGCTTTCCTGCTCGCCTGCTGCGCCTTGCCCATGCCCAAGCGAGCCCTTGGAACGCTTTGCCTCGGCCTCCCCTCCAGGCGTTTGACGACATCGACGGCCTGCTGGAGGGGCCCGAGGGATTTGACAGCAGCACCAGCGTGTGGCACCAAACAGGTGCGAGCGGCCGGGATGTTTTGGGCGCCGTCTTGCAAGGCTGGCATGAGGGGGCACCGCTGCGCAAGCAGGCAACCCACCCAACGTCCTGTGCCCCCCCACCTCCCTGCGCTTGCCAGGCTGGCGTGAGGTGGCGTCGCTGAGGAAGAAGCTGGAGGACTTGAGGGAGCTACGTGAGCTGGTGCGCCAGCTGGGCCGGGGCGGCGGCAAGGGGCCGCTCAAAAAGGCGCCGGAGCAGGTGGGTTGAGGTGGGCGCGTTCGGGGGCGCGGGCATGGATTTGTGCCTGTGTTTTGTGCGGCCCACCCCACACTCTCGCCGGCGTCAAGAGAACACACCAGCTGTTTGTGTAATATGCAAACTAAGGACCCTCACCACAGCCAGTGCCTGAACTCGTGTTCGAGAACATTCTGCCCTCGCCCCCCCCCCGCTCCTGCCTGCCTTTTACAAACCCTGCCCCTGCCGCTACACCTCGAGCCGATCTGCCTTTTTTGCAGGCGCACAACAACAGGTGCTCCTGCCTTCCGCCGCTAGTTTCACCTGCTCTTAATCCTCCCCCAAGTTGTGATCCCTCCTCCCTGCCTTGCCTGCAGATCTACAGCAGCAAGTACCCGCCTGGCGTCATCCGCTCGCCACTGCAGCCTGAGGAGACGCGCGGCCTCACACGCTCAGGTGTGTGTGTTTCCCTCCCCCACGGTCGCCGTGCGCTTTGTGTGCGTGTGTGAGTGTGTGGGAGTGCTCACGGAAGGCCGCCCTCAGGCTGTGCCGCGTTGGGTCTGGCAGGCGTGCTGGGTGCAGGGCTGGCAGCTGCGCCAGCGTAGCACTGCTCGCCTTTCTCCGAGCCCTGTTGTCGCTCCCACCCGAGAGGCCCCGTCCCTGCGCCATGCTTCCCACCATGTTGTTATTCCCACTCATGCCCCCTCCCTGCGCCTCCCCCCTTCCTTGCAGGCGACCTCAGCCGCATGCTGCCGTTTGAGGCGCACCTGCTGGCGGCGGGGTGGCCGCGCTACGCCGATGCCGCGCCCTCTGACGGCGAGGAGGGCGGCGAGAGCAGCGGCGAGGGGGCGGAGCGAGTGGTGACGCGGGAGGGGTCGCGCGGGGCGCGCATGCTGTTCCAGGCCCGCAGGCAAGTGGGGCAGGTGCCCGGCAGCTGTGGGATCCCACACACACCACCTTCACACACTGCTGCTCACGATTTCACCCATGCCAATGTGCCCGCTTGCTCTGTGCGCCGTGGTCCTGATTTGAACCATCCACTCTAGGACTCTGCGCGTGCCTGATGAAGCATCAAGCAAGAGGAGTGGCTCAAGGGCGACCTGCGCACCTCCAGACAAGGCTGCCCCTCGTGCCCCTTCCCCTCCCGGCTGTACTGCAGGGCCGAGCGCATGCTGATGAGCTACGAGCGCGAGGGGTGGGTGGAGGACGAGCCGGCCAGGCTGACGGGGCACATGGAGGTGCGCCCCGCGGCGGAGCTGGGGCCCATCATTGTCTGCCTGGACACATCGGGTGCGTGGGGTGACCTCCCTTGGGTGCGCTGCTGTGATGGTGCTGCAGCGTGGGCGGGGCAGCAGGCGTACCTGGGCCCCCAGTGGGGAGGATCCCACTAAGAATCAGAGCGCTGCTGCCCTGTCTTCGCCCACTCAACACACATAACACACACGGTCGCCCATGCCCTCCCCTCTGCCAACTCCCGCACATGTGCTGCACAAGCTGTGCTGGCCAAGGCATTGACCAAGGCATTTACGCGCCTCTCGTGCTTGGAAGCGGAAGCGCTGCCGCCCTGTCCTCACCCTCCCCACGACCTCCCCGCTCCCCTCCAGGCAACTCACGGTGCCAGTGGCGTGCGCCAAAGCCGCCACCGAAGCACCAGTCCCAAGGCTCATGCGCACGAGAGCGCAGCTGCCCTGCCTTTACCCTCCTGGACACTGCCCCCTCCCACCCACCCTACACCTCCTTACCACCCACCGTTTCCCCGTGCAGGCTCCATGTATGGCGCCCGCGAGGTGGTGGCCAAGGCGGTGGCGCTCGAGTGCATGCGCGGCGCGCACCGCCAGCAGCGCCCCTGCTACCTCTACGCATTCAGGTGGGGCACGCCGGGCGCGGCTGCTGCTGGCCGCCGCTTTCAAGCAGGGCAGGCGCTCTGCTCGCGGGGGGACTGAGCTGCATGTCCACTTATGGCACCTTGGAGCGCATATGGGCCGCTGTGTGCCCTGTTCACTCTGTCGCATCTGCGCTGCCTTGTAACTAACTCAATGCCCCCAGCCCCTGCCCCTGCCCCCTCCCCTCCCTGCCCCTGTCCTCCCACCCTGCAGCGGGCCGGGCGAAGTGATGGAGCTGGAGCTGGGCACCGACCCCGCCTCCTTCAAAAACCTGCTCCTCTTCCTCACACAGGGCTTTGGCGGCGGCACAGGTGGGTGGCGGGCAGGCGGGCGGGCGGGCGGGCAGACAGTCGGGTGTGCACATGCGGGCAGCTGCACGCGGGCAGGCGGGCGGGCGGGCGGGTGCAGGGGGGTGTTGGGTCAGAAGTGTAGTGCCTGCTGCGCCGCCTTCGAGGCCGGGCCCCATTTGCCTGCCCTGCCCAGCCGGCCTGCAATGTGATGCCCTGCCCTGCCCTGCCCGCCCTGCTGGGTGCGTTCTTTGGTTAGTGGTTCCAGGCATCCTGTGGCAACCCCTCCTGCCAGCGCAGATGTGGACGCACCGCTGGCGCTGAGCCTGGAGCGTGTGGGGCGCGAGGAGTGGGCCCTGGTGAGGGGGGCACAGCATGCCCAGCACTTGGGTGGACAGCCTTCGCCGGGGACGGAGGGTGCGGGTCGATAGGGAGTGTAGGGGGCACAGCACGCACAGCACCCATGGCGCCGCTGCCCTTGAGGGGAAGCCCTGGCTGCGCCTTTGCGCGCTGCGCCGTGGCTTTTGCCTTGCACCCTGATCCGGTTGGCTCCCCCGCTGGCCCCTGCCTCCCCCTCCCCTCCGCTGCCCCACCATGCGCCCCCTGCCCAGGCCAACACGTTTTAAGCCCCGAACCCCGCACACCCTTTCACAAACTGCCCCCTGCCTCCCTCTGCGTCCTCCCCCCTCCCCGTGCCTCCCCTGCCTCCCTCTGTGGCAGGCCGACATCCTGATGGTGACTGACGGCGAAATCCCGCAGCCCTCGGAAGCAATCCTGGAGCGCCTGGCCGCCGCCCGGGAGACGCTGGGCCTGGAGGTGCACGGCCTGCTGGTGGGGCGCACCATCACGCCGCCCATGGAGGCGCTGTGCACCCACCTGCACCAGTTCAAGAGCTGGAGCGTGGTGGCGCCGGGGCAGGGCGGCGGCGGCCTGCCGTGAGCGGTTGCGCACTCGTGGTGTCGTGCTTGCGAGCGTGGGCGGTGCCGCCTGTGTAAGGTATTCGAACTGCAAGCGCTTCTGGGTGTCATGCAGGCATGGTTGGTGTACAGCTGCCTTTGAGATTGGTTTCACGGGACGTCCAGGGAGATTTGAGGGAGTAACAGCGGACGAATCAACGGGGCAAAGATGTGGGGCAGAGGAAGGTGGACAGGGGGACGCGTGCCTGGCGCCGGCGCAAGGCTCAAGTACAGGCTGGGGCGGAGGAGCGGCAGAGCATCAGCGGTGTTCTCTGATTTAGAAGAGATCCTTTCAGGGAGCGTTCAGGTCGGCAGTCAGGCCGCAAGAGAGGTGAGAGGCATGCATGCATGCTTGGGGGGGGGGGGGGGGGGGGGGGAAGGGGGGGGGGGGGGGGGGGGGAGAATGGTGCTGGGGAGGGACGTTGGATGAATGGAGCAGGGAAATGTGTGGGGGGGCAGGTGGCCTTGCTTCAGCGCCCTCCCTGTGCCTCGCCGTGGGTGTGCCAGCATGCTTGCGTGCAACGCACAGCATGGCATAGCGTGACGGGCTGCCGCCTGCCAGTTCCCCAAGGGTTTACTCCTGCCCACGTGGCGCGCGCCTTCAGCTGCACAGCAGGTGTAAAGCTCCGTGCCTGGGCAGCGGAGATGTGTTTGCAGCATGCTGTGCATGCATGATTGTGTGCGCGATTCTGTGGTAGCAGTCTGGGAGGGTGCAATACGGGAGGCGGGGTGATTCCCAGCCGCCGCACTCCCTGCCTTTCACCCCTTGCTTCTTCCCACCCCCCATTTATGAGGGAGGCAGTGATTGCTTTCACTAACAAGAATTCACACAAAGCCGTCCCAAGGAGTGTGCTGCTTGCCAAGACTCATAACTCGGCAGCTGCTCTTTCAAGCCGCCCGCCAGCAGGGCACCCCCAAAACAGGAGCGAGCAGAATCTCTCCGACCCCCACGGTCATTCCGCTGTTTCTCGCTCATCTTGCCGCGTGCTTCCATAGCTACACCCTCACAAATACACAGGTGCAGCGTATCCTCAGGGAGCTACCTCGTGCCCCCATCGGTGATGTGGGCCCCGCTCCCAGCTTCTGCTGGCCCTCAGGCAGCCATGGACCAAACCCCCAGCACGGCACAGCTGTTGGGCCTGTGGGAGCAGCAGGGCATGAACAACTGGACGCCAGGGGGCCCACAGCACCTTGCTGGCCCTCCAGCAGACTCTGGCAGCCCCACAGCTGCTTGGACGGGCAGCAGCCCTTCCGGGGGGAGCCAACTGGAGCACCCGGCTCACAGCGCGGCGGCAAAGATTTATTGCCAGGCAAGTGTGGACTGCGGGAGGGCTTGTGGAGACCTTGTGGGGTAAAGCAGGCGCTACGGCGCCTCCCAAGCGCTCTTGGGCCGCCGCCAGGGCTTTGTGTTTGCGGGACCGCCGGCAGGGTTTTTGCTTGGCTCCGGCCCGCTTCACGCCGCGCCGCCCGCCTTCCGCTTCTCTGCAGGGCCTTCCTCAGAGCCTGCAGCACCCAGTGGCGGTGGCGGGGCTGTTCTCCCCCTTTGGTGATGTCCTGGATGTGAAGCTGTGAGTATGGGGGGCCGACCGCAGCCTGAGCGCACCTTGGGGCAGCGGACCGGGGGCCGCCACTTGGTTTGGGGGCACAAGTTGCATGCATGCATGTGGGGTCGCAAGGGGTGCATGTATGCGCCGCGCTGATGGCCACCCCTCTGCTTCATGTCGCCATCCTGGCCTGCCCGCGCGCTTGGAGGGCAGCAGCTCGCAACGACCTGGCGCAATGGAGGCCGGGCATACTGATGCTCAGCGGCGGCGCTTGCACAGCGCGACGCACTGGTCCCCATGCCGCCGTGCCTCAGCACCACTACTATGCATCTCACCCCTACCTCCCCTCTCTCCCACCCCCGCAGGTACGCCGCCGAGGTGCGCCTAAGCGGCGGGTCTGCAGTGGTGCGCATGCGCAGCCACGTGCAGGCCGCGGCCGCCATTGCCGCGCTCAACGGCGTCGTGCCCGAGGGCGGCTGGCAGCAGCTGACGGTGCGCGCCGCCGAGACGGCCGAGCAGCGCTCCTCCCGCATCTCTGCCATCAACGGACGCCAGGCTGGCGGCCCCAGCTCTCCTCTGGCGCCGGCGCTGCCGCCTGCGGGCCCCGGCGGCGCGGCGCTGCGCCGCGTGCACTCTGCCCGCGGCGCCGGCAGCCAGGGCGCGCTGCAGTGCTACACCGCGGGCCTGGCGGCCGACGCGCTGGCCGCGCTGCCGCTGCAGATGCAGCAGCAGCAGCAGCAGCAGCGGCGCTCGCTGGACTGGATGGGTGCCGGCGGAGGCCCCCACCACCACCACGGCAGCGCCGGGTCCATGGACTCCTCCCGCCGCTCCTCCATGGACGTCGCGCGCAGCGGCTCCAACGCCAGCGCCGCCAGCGGCCTCATGAACATGCACATGAACATGGCCATGATGCAGCAGGGCTCATCCTCCGGCGGCGGCGGCGGCGGCCGCAGCAGCTCCGACTCTGGCAGCGACGAGATGGCGGCGGCGGCGCCGCCGGGCGCCGGCCCCAACGCCGCCGCCGGCTCTCACCACCACCACAACAACAACGGCAACAATGGCGGCGGCCTGGGCGGCGGCGGCAACGCCGCAGAGTCCAACAATGCCGGCGCCGGCGTGCTGCCCAGCGGCGAGATGCAGCGCATGCTGCTGGAGGCGGTGCTGGCGCTGGTGGGCCAGGTGGAGGGCGGCCAGCTCAGCCTGGTGAGTGTTTTAGAACCCGGGTGGAGGGGGCGGTGGGGGGCAGCCGGCCAAGTGGGCTGTTGGGTTCAAACATTAGCTCAGAGTTGACGGGTGCTGGGCCGAGGGGTCAGCTGTAGGCGGGGCGGCTGAGGCTGGCGTGTGAAGGTGGCAGTGGGGTGCGGCGTGCGGATGGTAGTGCCGGCCTGTGTGTGATAGTAGAGGCTTTGGTGAAATAGTAGAGGCGGCGGCTAGGGGCCCCCTGGCTGGTCGAACAATGATCCTGGCTGCTTACCGCTGTGTGTGTGTTGTGCCGCCGCCAGCATGCCAGCAAGGTCGCTGCACCCGCCCGCCTGCAGCGCTCGCTCCCAGCCAGGGTTGCCCGGCCCTTGCCTGCCCGCCCTTCACCCCGCCTCCCCTGCCCCCCCGCCTCCCCCCTCTCCCGCAGCCCGCCATGCGCCTGGCCTTGGAGGCTGCCCTGACTGCCGCCAAGCAAGGCAACAACAACGGCGGCGCAGAGGAGGGCGCCCACGCTCAGGGGCAGGGCCGGTCCCAAGAGTGAAGCGGCTGCAGGCGCAGGCTGTGCAGCCGCCCTGGGCCTTGCCAGGCAGGCCTCACCCTGCTCTCTGCCGCCCCCAGCACACCACGAGCGCGGCCGGCCGGCCGCCATGCTGCGGCACGACACCCCGCACCACGATACACACACAGACATCGCCACCGGGGGCAAACAAACCCTGCCCCCCCACCCTCCTCACCCCAGGCATCCCACCCACCAAGTTGACCGATGCCCCATGCACGACGCTGCCGCCCGCGGCCCCCCTCCCCTCCTCCCGGCACCAACCCACGCCGCCCCAAATCCACAGCTGGCTCTCGCCCCGCCCCGCGCCCCCGCCCAGCGCGCGGTTGCTGCGGGTGCCCCGCCCCTCGCGGTGCGCCCCCGCCGAGCCTCCCTCCTCTGATAACGCCCCCTTTTTACATCGGTCCTTTCTCCTGCTCACCACGTTCCCTCTGCGACCCTGCACACTCACGCACACAAGTTACCACTGCCCCCTTAGCGCCGGGCAGGTGTCCTAGCTACCTTTTGCCCCCCCCCCCCCCCCCCCCCCCCCCCCCCCCCCCCCCCCCCCCCCCCCCCCCCCCCGCCCACCCC
>JAPTJF010000046.1:0-71375 GCA_029339195.1 Micractinium sp. NFX-FRZ | reverse complement strand
CATGCACGACGCTGCCGCCCGCGGCCCCCCTCCCCTCCTCCGATCCCAGGCCGCTGCACACTTTCATGCCCGCCTGCATATCTTTTCTCCTCCCCTCTCCCTCCCATTTTTCTCTGCCCTCCCTCCCTCCCTCCCTCGCTCTCTGAAGCCAGCGCTGACGCGCTGCAGCGGGTCAGCATCCCCCCTCCCAAGCCCCGCGGCGTGCACCCCCTCCCCCTGCACCCACACTGATGAGTACTCTTACACCCGCCTGCCTGCATTCTTCATCCCCCTGCATTACCCTCGACACACACACTCCCCCCCTCACGACCCTCCCCCCCGTCGCCCCATGATATGATGTACTGATTTTGCTCGCCCAGCCGCCACGTCCACACGGCCGGGCACCACACGTCCCCCCCCCCCCTTCGGGCACCTCTCACTCGGGGCCGCTCCCGACGCGTGAGTCCGCACCAGGAGACCGGCCGGCACGCTTCCTGCCCGCCAGGCCGCGGCGGCTGGCTCCCCCCAGCTCTGCCGCTCTGCCGGTGGCGCCTGCAGCCGCACCCCCCTTCCCACCGGTCAGTTGCTTTTGCCCCCACACACACTCTTCTTATCCGCCGCCCCCCCGCCTTTGTGGCCCCCTGCCCCAGCCCTCTCATGAATACCTCGCTTCCGTGCCAACCCCTCTGCTTTCTGCTCTGATGCCCTCACCCCCCACCGCCTCCCGGCTGCCTACTACACCCCACCCCTGCCCACACCTCAACAACTGAGACTTAGCTCGTCGATCCATTCATCTCGCTCTCCCTTGCCCCATCCAATCCATCAGCAGGCGCGGCGGCGTGCACGCCGCCGCGCCAACACATCACTGCTGCTGCCGCTGCTGCCATTGATTCGTCCCTGCAGCCCCCCCCTTTAGCGCTACCGCTTTATATCGAACACGCAATTCAATCCCAGCCCGCCCCCTGCCTTTTGCGGGCCCCTGCTTGTGCCCCACCCCACCCCACTGCACCCCCCCAGTCACCCCACTTGCACCCCCCCAGTTTTTGCGGCGCCCTGATCCCCACCCCGCCGCGTCTGCCGTATATGCACTTGTGCGTCTGCCCCTCCCCATGTCCCCCCCCCCGCACGCATGCCACAGGCCGGCTGGCCCACCCCCAAACGAACGAAGCCACCCCATGACCCGTGCCAGCCATGCTGTGCATGCTGAGCACGGACCACATGATACCTGGCCCCTCCCGCCCTCCCCCCCCGGGCGCGGAGGCCCGCAGCCGTGCCCCTCCCCTGGCTCGATATTTTTTTCGGTTCCCTGGTCGTCCCCCCCCCATGCGTTCCTCTTCCCCTCCCTCCTTGGTCTGGTCCCCGTCCAGTCCCCTATCTATCGATGTGCCCCTTAGTCGCCTGCGTCTTTGGTGCCGTGTGTGTCTCTCTCCCGTCCTTTGTAAGAGGTTGTTGCCGCCGTGTGAGGCCTCAAAGGCTTTGAGGGGGGGATGGTGCATGCGGCACCGCAGATGCCGAGGCTGCTGGCCTGCAGCTAGCTAGCTTGCGGGGGTGTCCCGCGGCGCTGCAGCAGTGCCCAGCTCAGCTCAGAGGGTGCGTGCTGGCCTGCTGCAGCCGCAGGTGTCCCCAGGACGCCGGTGCCTGGCCTCACTAAACCATGCGGCCTCCCCTCAACCCACCCATCCTTGCATGGCACCAGACCTGCGCTGCCTCCCCTCGGTTGCACGCCTATGGTGTGAGACTTCAGACTTTGCAGTGTTGAATCAGCCGTGTGCAGTGCACCATGTTCCGGCGCCAAAACGCGCAGGGCGGCAGTGTAAGTAGGAGCGAGGAAAGAGGGCTCGGGGGCACTGCACGGGACGAGGTGGGTGCTTTGGGGGGGCACAAAGGGCGCGCCGGGGTACGTAGTCCGGAAGGTGAGGCAAGCCGGGAGGGGAGCGGGCACTCGCTCTCCGCCAGGTGGTGGCTTGGGCGCAGCACACTGGGTGGAGGGCCTGCCATGCGGCACACGGGCTGCACAGCGGGTGTGGCGGCTGCCTGGACACAAGAAGGGGCACAAACAAATATCTCGGGGGGCGCTGGCCGCGCATCTGCGGGGCAGCCCTGGAAAGAAGTGGGGAGGGAGGGGGTGCGCGGGCGGAATGGGGCCTCGCGGCGTAAGGGGTGTTGCGGGGCAAGGGCAAGCAAACAAGGGGGAGAGGGGGGTGCGCACGCGGGCACGCAGGGAGCAGCAGTAAGGTGGGAGCAGGGCAGGGGGGGAGAGAGAGCAGTGCTTGTGTCGTGGGAGGGAGGTGGGATGGGCGGGCGGAGCGCCGCAGAGGGAGGGGGTTCAGGTTTCCAAAATGGGGGGTGGGAGGGGAGGGGGAGAATGCGCGCATGCCGGCTCACTGTATCAAACAGACGGCAGGGGCGCTTGCGGGGCGGCCCATGAATTGGGGGGCTCGAGGGGCTGGGGAACTAAAGGGCGGGCTTGGGGGCGCGGTGGGGCGGCGCGCGCGGAGCGAAACAAAATGGGCATGCATTGGATGAAAACGTGGTGGGGAGCGGTGCTGCTGGTGTTGCGCGTGCGCCGGTGTTGGTGAGCTCGAGAGGGAAAAGAAGCAGGGCGCGGGTGGGCATAGGCACATGCTCCAGGGCGCGCGCGGGAGTCTCTGGAAGTGTGCGGAAGTGTGCGGCGTACTGCGCCTGTATCTCGGTTGGGGTGGTGTGTGGGCTCATAGGGTTGAATGGGTGCAAGGGGCCAGCCGCCCAAAGGGGCCAGCCGCCCAAGGGGCCCAGCAGCGCAGCGTGCAGCGGATGCGGCGGCGCTTCGGGCACGCCATGGTGCAGCCGCACGGTGCGCCGCTGGAGGGCAAGGGGGCCGCGGCGGCAGGGGAGGCAGGGGGGCAGACAACGGTCTGCCGCCGTCGGCACGTTTGTGGGGCAGCGGCTATTTGCTGGGCAGCTGCCCCGCTCAGGAGATCAGAAGTGGCTGGCCGGGGCTGGGGCAAGCACCAGCCAGCGTGTGCACGGATGTTGGGTGCTGCCGCCGAGGCTGACAGCACTCTAGGCTTGGAGGGCGCTGTTGAGCCCCGCCAGCAGCTCGGGTGTTACGGTCAGCTTGAGGCCCAACGGCCCACTGCGGACTGCGGCGGCACAACAAAAAGGCGGGGGGGGCAGCAGGAGCGGGGGGAAAGTTAGGAGCAGGCGGGGGAGGCAGAGGCTTGGGCACACGCCGGGGCCAGGCTGGGCAAGCACCGCTCCTGCAGCATGCACAGCCTGCTGTGGCACAGCTGGAGCAACCCCCCGCGCTGTACATGCCATGCTCCTGCCCGGCTATGCCGCCGGCCTGGCAGGCATGGAAGCCAGCACCCAGGCAAGCGCAATGCTGCCGCGCACCTGGGCCGCCGGTGCCGGCCTCAGCGGCGGCGCGAGCCAGGCTGAAGTCCTCAGGCAGCAGGAGCTCGTAAGAGGAGGCGGCCACGGGCAGGCTGCCGGGGGAGCACCACTTGATGGAGGGGGGACGGAAGGCGGCGGCTGGGGACGGCGGCGCCGTCGCGGGCAGCGGTGGCAGCACGCCGCACCCCACCGGCGTGCCCCAGGCGGTGCCGGCGGGCAGCGCTGGCCAATGCACCACCGCGGCCGGCAGCGCCTCGCCTGCGGCGCCCAGGCGCACGCACGCCAGGGGTGCCGGGGGGCCGGCAGGCGTTGCCTGCAGCACGGCAGCTGCGCCGGGCTGCACCCGCGGCACCCCGCTGGTGGCGTCAGAGCGGTCGCCCGCCGTGGCAGCCGGCACGCCGCTGGGCTGGGGCTGGAGCCCGCCACCGCTCTCGCCGCTGCCAAAGCTGGAGCTGGGCTGAGGGGCGGCCACTGAGGCTGTGCGCAGAGAGGGGGTGTCAGGGCAGCTGAGGCCTGGCAGGCTGCCGCTGCGCGGCATGAGGGGCTCCGTGCCGGAGCCGCCCCCGCTGAGCGCGCTGTCGCCCGCAGTGGCTGCGCTGGCAGAGGGCAGCTGGGGGCAGGAGGGGCGGCGCGGCAGCACACCGCCATTCCCGCGCTCCATCATCTGAAGGCAAGTGCGCGTGCAGGGAACGGAGGAAGGTGGGGCAGTGGCCAGGCCACACAGCAACTCCTGTGCACCAGGCGGCATGCTAGGGCGGCCGTACCAGCGTGCTTGGCACATTTCAGCGCGCTGCCAGGTGCCCTGCACAGCCTGCCACGGGACCGCACCCGCTGTCCCACCCAGCTGCCCCATGCAGCGGAGGTGCAGGCAGGCAACAGCAGGCAGGCAGGCGCGCACCCACCTTGCGGATCTTGTGCTGCCACAGTGTGCGCAGCTTGAGCATGGGCAGCGGGCGGTCTAGAAAGTCGACCGCCCCCCAGCGGACGCCTTGCAGCACCGCCGCCTGGCTGGGCTGCTCCCCCATCAGCACAACAGGGGTGTGCAGCGCCGCGGCAGCGCGGAAGAAGGCGGAAGACTCGGGTGCTGGCGCGCTGGCCAGGATGGTGTGCTCTGCAACTACGCAGTCGTAGGCAGCGGCGGCACAGGCCAGGTGGGCCTGCGCAGCTGCAAGGCTGGTCACTGTTGTGACTGCAGGGCAGGGGGCGGGGGAGCAAGGGATGTCAATAAGGGCGGTGGGGGAGATGACATCGTGGAAGGGAGCAGAGGGCGGGCGGCAGCAGAGCGGCAGCAAGCAGTGAAGCACCCAGCTGCGGGAAACCAGTAGACGGCAAGCGGTGCCGTCACGGTGCCGTCGCCACCCGCCGGCTGCTCCTGCAGCGCTCGGTGCGCTCGGCTGCTCAGGCCTCTGAATGCAGGGTGCTGCACACGTTGCAGGCTGGGGCGGGAGGAGATGCAGGAGATGCAAGGGAGGGGCCTCACCGACATAGGCAAAATTGTGGCTTCCGAGCGCACGTGCAGCCTCGCCATCGGCCGTCAGATCTAGCAGCAACACCTGGAGTCCCTGCATCGGAGAGCGCGTTGGGCCTCGTCGGTTTGGGGGCACTGGGGGCTCGAGACGCTCGAGTGCGAGGTTCCCCGAAGCAAGGCTCGCTTCAACGCACCTTTGGGAAGGAGCTCATGTCCGCAGCAATTCAACGGGGCGCACAACGCCAAGGGAGGTAAGAGGGACCGACTTGCTTGCTTGCGGGGGCCTCAGCAGCTCCCCGTTTTCGACTCGAACGGAAGAATGAAATGAGAAGATGGCGGAATCGGGGAGGGTTTGTTTTTCCTGCCGACGCAGCAGGCATGAAGCTGATGAAGCTCGGTGCTGGTGGTGCCATTCTGTGGTGACAGCACTCGTCCCGGCACGAGGGCGTCAATTGGGGCGCATGAAGGGCCAGCCGTGGTGTCGCCGTGGGGCACTTGGCCGCGAGAACCCTAGGGGGCTGCCGACATAGGGGAGGGCAGCGCAAGGCGGCAGGGCACGCCCACAGGCCTGGGCCACCCTTCCTGCCAGCCCACACACTTCACACGCTGGCATGCAAGCAAAACAGCACCACTCTCCCGCTACTGAATGGCCATGCTTTGGATGCAGCAGCAGAGGCAGGCCTGCGTGCAGCCGCCACTCCAGCGTCCTGCCAGTGTCGCTCGCGGGCGGGCAACCTTCAGAGCTTCTGGGAGGAGTTCACATGGGTGCTATTGAAGAGAGTGTTGAGGTAGCATGTATGCATACCGCCTGCTTAGTGCCACAGGCGGAGGAGGCAAGGTGGGGTGGAGAGAGTGTTGAGGTAGCATGTATGCGTACCCCTGCTTAGTGCCACAGGCGGAAGAGGCAGGTGGGGTGGAGGGAGGGTGGAGCAAGGGGAGTATGGGCAAAGCCAGCTAGTGCGACAGAGGGAGCAGCAGCGTGGAGAGGCAGTTGATGCGCGGGGGCGCACAGCTTACGTTTAACGGGGCCATAGTACCAAGCAAGTATGAAGCGTGAGGGGCATCATGGCAAGATAGGCGGTGGGGCGACTGAACCACCGAGGGGGCGCACCAATGTGTCCGCATGAAATGAGATCAGTTGATCGTCCTCCCGAACACACAGGGACGCGGGCATAGACAAGCACAGGGGGGCAGAGGGCCACCCCTGCTCCAGCACAGGAGCAGAACACACATATGCATGACAAACAAAGCATACTGCCTGGGCGGACAGCGCGCCCAGCCACAAGGCTCTCAGCGCTCCAGGCCGTAAGCCAAAGAGACGCTGGCCGCAGCAGGGCCCGGCCCATGCCCCGGCTGCGGGGCTGTGGCGCCCTTGGCCAGGCATGTCAGCTCTTGAGTTAGGAGAGAACGGGGCAGGGCAGCAGCAGCTCCACAGGGGGCTGCCAGCCCTCCCGAGGGTGCCGGCAGCATGTCCATGCTACTGCAGCTGCTGCTGCTGGTCAGCGGGGCCGACGCGGCAAGCAGCAGCGCGACCTGAGACCGCTGAGCAGGCACGGCGGGCGGGGTAGGCGACAGCAGGAGCGACCGCATCGCCTGCTGCTGCTCGGCGGAGAAGGCGGCACCGCAGGCGGCGGGGGCAGAGGCGGGGCTGCTGCCCGGGAGGCTGCCCGCGCCCGCCTGCCTCCCCGCCCGCCGCTGCTGCCGCTGCGCCTCATGCGGCAGCTGCTGCTCCTGCTGCATCCGCGGCTCGTCAAGTGCCCACAGCGGGCGCGCCTGCTGTGGGTGCTGGGGCACCATCCTGCTGTCCCCCACAGGGCTGCCCGCGTCGCTGCCCTCCCCGGCCTCCATGCCCTGCAGGCGCCACTTGGCAAGCACCTGGTCCAGCGAGCGCCAGGGTGGCAGCTCACCGTCGCTGCTCTGGAAGCTGCCCTGCATCTCGCGGCACGCCCACTCCACCAGCTGCTGCAGGCGGGCATACGTGCCCACAAACACGCGCGGCAGCAGGGCCATCACCACCTGCGGCGCCAATGGGGCGGGCAGACACAGCAGTGGGGCAGAGGGGAGGATGGTGTGTTGGCAGGACGAAACGGGCTCGGTCATGTGCAGCATGTGTGGACACTTTGGGGAGGGCCGAGACGGCCCACCCACACCGAGGCCAGTACGCCCATGGGGCCGCCCGTTGAGCAAGCCAAAAGGGCAGCAAGCAAAGCCGCAGCACCGCCCCCGATTCAAAACCAACCAGAGCACAGAATCCCTCGCGCTGCTACCTTTCCGCTCACTGCTGGCGGGCGCACCTGGTAGCGGGGGGTGGGGGAGGACAGGGCAAACTGGGTGCTAAACTCGGGGTCCACAACCAGCGCGGCCTGCATGTCTTCATCATTGACTGCACCCGCCATCATGTTGACGTCGCTGTCCCCACTGCTGCCGCCGCCGCTGCTGCTGCTGCTGCCGCCGTCGCTGCTGCTGCTGCTGCTGCTGCCACCGCCGCCGCCGCCTGCAGCGGGCATGCCGCCAGGAGCGGCGCCGCCGGCGTTGGCGTCACCCAAGGTGCCGCTTGACCAGCTGCAGTGCTGGGGGTAGACCAGCACAAATTCGTGGCCTGAGGAGAAGCGCCAGCCGGAGCCGGAGCCGCCGGCGCTGCCGCCGGCGCTGCCGCTGCGGAAGGAGGCGCAGTGCTGCGCGGGCCAGCCCTGGCGCTGCAGCCAGCTGCACAGGCGCCACGCTGCGCTGCTGCCCTCCTCGCTGCTGCGCCCGCTGCTGCCCGGGCCAGGCCCCGCGCCGCCGCCGCCGCCCCAAGTGGGGGCAGCGGGGACTGCATCACCGCTGCCGCTCCAGCAGGGGCTGCTGCAGCGCGAGTTGTTCATGCTGCTGCCCACCAGGCAGCGTGCGGCGGGGGCGGGCCATGCCGGGATGGTGGGGCCGAGCGGCTCGTGCCGGGCAACCCAACGGGTGGCTGCCTCTGCCAGCTGCAGGTGAGGTGGCGTGGAGTGGGAGTGGCAAAGAAGGGGAGGAGATTCAGAATCTGGGGTGTGCCCCAGCACGGGGTGTGCTGATAAAAGAGCCTTTCTGCCCCGGTGCAGCGCCCAGGCAGCCCGCACGGTGCTATTGCTGGCACCCTTAGCCTTGCCCGCCGCACACTGCCAGCTCCCATGCCCCGACACAAGTGAGTTGCTGGCTGTGACGCACACCCCTGTGTGTGACCCAATGCACCTGCTGCTCCAGCTCATTCTCGGGCGTGGTGAGCGTCGCCACAAACTGGGTCATGAACGCGGCGACGTCGGCGGGAACCGCGGCCGCAGGGTCGGCGCCGCCCTCCTGCAGGCCAGGGGGCGGGGACAGCAAGTCGGCCACAGCTCAGACCTTGTCCGTGAGAGCGCGTTGCGGCCGGGTGCGCGCTCGTGAGCGGGCCAGATATGCTCGTGAGCGGGCCAGATACAGCGCTCCGCGCGCCACGGCCGAAGGCCGCCACCCCGGCCCCTGCGCGCCCCCCCTGCTTGTGCTAGCATGATTGCGGCTTGGCATGCCACAGGCGGGCCGCACCTGCCCGTTAAAGTCCGCCTCAGCCGATTCGCTAGGCATTCCCTCTAACACTTCAGATAGAGTGGCTGTCGTTCTACAATAGTGTGTGCCCTCTGCTTGGTAGTGCGCAATGTGAGGAGAGACAGGCACGGAGTTCAGATATTTCCGCCTTGATATTTCAGAAGTCCCTGGTGTGAACCACATTGTAGGGTCCATTGCCGGCTTTGGCACAGCTTCAAGGTGTGCTGATAGTGATTTGAAAGCAATGCGGGCTGGGGATGGCGGGCTTCCGAACGGGGCCACGTGCGGCGCCCTGACAGCGGTGTGCACGCGCCGTCGCCCCTTCAATCCGAGTTCACCCCCTCTTCCAATCTGCCCTGCCTCTCAGGCAATTAAACACCTTTGCCAGGCACCCCTGTCACAGGGCAACCCACGCACAGTTTGTGCAGCAACACATGGAAGCAGGGAGGGTGCAAGCGTCCCCGGACACCAGTGTCCCGCTCTGACACGGGTCGGCTGCTTGCTCTACTGCCTCACCACGGCTGCTGGCTCTTCTGCCCTGTGCACAGTACAGACTGCTACTACGATCTAGCCAGCTGATTGAGGGACCACATTTACAAATGGAGATGCCCACCAAAGCAATGCAGCAGGGGGCAGGGGCGCTTTCTTGGCGCAGGCTGTGGAGCGCCAGGGCAAGCGTCTAGCGCACGGGACGCATGCTGCTTGGGGGGGGTGTTACTCAAGGTGCAGGGCGCCCGCCCCTTCAGACGACGCTGTCACTGGACATGCGAGAGATGTACCTGCGGCGTGAAGAAACAAGAAGAGAAAGATATGTTGTGTACACTCTGTTGCCAATGGGCAGGGCAGCAGGGGGCAGGCCTGGTTGTGGAAGGGTCGGCACAAGCCACATTCCACCCAGCGCAGCGCAGCGCAGAGGCAGGCAATGGCACGCCACGCCAGCCTCCCGCCACAGCTGTGCAGCTCCTAGGCGGCGGCATCAGGCACAGCAAAGCACAGCAGGGCACAGCACAGCAGGGCACAGCGCAGCGCAGCGCGGCGCAGCGCAGCCCCTGCTCCCCCCCCCTCACAGATCGTAGTACTTGGCAGCGGCATCAAAGTCGTTCAGGTCGGTGTAAATGTCTGGAGGGGTGGGGGTGATGGCAGTGGGAGGTAATACACCATGCGGTAAGAGTTGGTCATTCAAGCATCAAGCGCAGTGTTGATCATCCAGGCATCAAGGGCAGGCCGGCTGGAAACGCCCAGTTGAGGGCGGAAGTCGGGCAGATGGGATAATGATGATGAAGAAGCAGGACGAGTAGGGGAAACGAGGCCAGGGCAGGTGCAGCGGAGGTTGCGCCATCTGACAAAGCGGGCAGGCAGGACGGGAGCAGGGTTGCGCTGCCGGGCAGAGGGGCAGGCAGTGGCGGACTCCTGTGCGCCAGCGGCGTGTGCCCAGGGCCATGAATAAAACGGATGAAAAGGATACAACCGACCTTCAGTAGGCCGAAACGGCACTGCGTGCATGTGCAGCGCTCGAAACGCCCACAAATTCCCATCACACAGACAACCCACGCGGTTCACAGAAGCACGAAGCAGCACAGCCTCAGTGGTGCCGCAGCCCTGCCTTCATCCAAACCACACTTCAGGCATCAAACACACAGAGGGGCACACAGCGGCGCCTCACCCGCGATGGTGCCATAGGCGTCTGCATCGCCCACAAAGTCGCGGATCTCACGGGAGATGTCCAACACCCGCTCCAGGTGCTTGACCGCCTGGTGTGGGCACAGCAGGGCAGGGGTGGGGCGGGGCGGGGTGGGGTGTGGGAGGGAAGCAGGATGTGTGACCAGGAGGCATGTGTGTGTGTGTTTGTGTGTGTGCCTGTGTGAGTGTGTGCAGGGGAAGCTGCAGGCGAGGTGTGTGTGGAAGAGTGTGTGCCGGGGGGGGGGGGAAGGGGCCGTGCGAGTGCCTAGAGTGATGAGAGTTGTGAAGCGAGCTGTGGTCGGGTGGGGCGGGCAGCCGCCGCTGCAGCGCAATCAGCATGCAGCTGCCAGCATGAGCATGCGGGAGGGTGGGCGGGCGGGCAGGGTGGACGCACCTGCCGCAGCTGCCCCTGCATGCGCGCGCAGGCTGCCAGGCCGCGGGTCGCACGCCGCTCCTTCACACGGTCTCCGGTGGCCTGCAGGGTGGTGAGCAGGGATTGGACGAATGGAAGGATGAATGGATGGAGAAAGGAGAGCGAGAAGAGATGAACGCGGGGCAGGAGAGTGAGTAGAGGTAGCCGGCGGTCCGTGGGAACCACCAACCGCTCGTGCCCGGCAGGCGCCCCAACGCCCATTCATGTCGGCAGCAGAGCACCTCGCCCAATGCCCCGCCCCTCTCACAGCCCCTCCGCACCGCTCTCCTCGCCCCCTGTGACCCCACAACCTCAGCCCACACCAACGGATCCCAACTTGCTCCAAACAGCACTGCTTCCTGTCCATGGGAAGATGTGCCCGCCTGCCATGCGCAGAATGCCGCATGTGCACCAACCCCACTAGCCAGCACCCTGGAACCTCACTGCTTTGCCACGCTCTGGAGGGCACCCACCTTGGCCAGCATGAGCGCCTTCTCAAACCGCACCATGGCTCCCCCCGCGTTGCCATCCTTGAGCAGCCGCTTGCCGTCCTTGAGCGCCTGTGGCATGGGCAGCAGCAGCAGCAGGAAGGGCGATTGTGCGATGAGCAGAGAGTGAGGTGAGAAGCCATGCCTTGGCTGCCGCTTGCCGTCCTTGAGCGCGGGGCAGCAGCAACGGCAGCGGCGGGAGCAATCACAAGGAATCAACGAGGGGTGGGGAGGAAAGTGGGAAGGTGGGGGAGGCGCGCTGATCGGAGGCGGGGAACAATGCGCTTTCCCAGCCCAGCATGTAGCCCAGCACGCCCAGCATAGCCACAGCGTGCACAGCATCATCGCCGTCCTGGGCCTCGTCCACAACACACACCCCGCCCCCACGCCCCCGGCTTGCCTGCGTGCACTGGGCTGCCTCGGGCCCCGCCTCCTCGTCGTCCTGGCTCATCAGGGAGACGGCGGGGGTCTGCACGCTGGGCGCTGCAGCGGGCGCAGCGGGCGCAGCGGGCGGCGACGGCGCAGCGGGAGGCGCCGCCAGCGTGGCCGCCAGCTCAGCGGCCGCAGCTGCCGCGCCGTTGTTGTTAGCGTTCCAAAGCGAGTCGGGCAGCGGCGGCATAGAGCCTGGGTTGGTGGGTGCATAGGTGAGGCCGGGGGCGTACAGCGTGCCCGCCCGCGCCTGCTGCCGCAGCTGCGTGTTGATTGTGCGCAGCTGCTCGTTCAGGCGCTCCAGCTCCTGCTTGCGCCTCCGCGCGCTCACGCCTGTGCAGGCTCAACAGGGGGGAGGAGGAGGATGCAGGGTGAAGACGCACGCGGGCGAAGACCGCAAAGTTGCAGTGGCATTGATGATGGCGCCGCTCGGTCAGGCGCCCAAGCTGCCACTGCCGTTGCGGGTTCACGCGTGCAGGGGGTATGGCAACAGGACCACCGCCGCTGCATAACATCCACCCAAGGAGCAAAGCGAACCTCCCACCAGAGCGCTAGGTGACCTGCGACTACCTACCCCCCGCCAAGCAGAGCGCCCATCCACCCAGAGTGTCCCCCATCCACCCCCGCTGCGTAGCGCACCTCCCACCAGTGCGCCGGTGAGCGCGACAAACTCGGTGATGCCGACGACGTCGATGCCAAACGGCGTGGCGCACAGCTGGTCGTCGGGGGCCGACTGCCGTGCCTTGCGCACCTCCTCCTCGTACTCGCTGCGCACAGCCTGCGGCGGGGCGGAGGGCACACGCCAGGGGCGTGGATGGGCAGGCAGGGGTGGGGGCAGCGCAAGCGCAAGCGCCTCCCGCACATCCTCCCGTATTTGATGCTCACAGCCTGCGGGCGCTCAAACAATACGGGCAGCATTTGCTGTTGCAGGCTTGATTCCGCCAGCCCCTGCCATGCTGCCAGCACCCAACCGGCCAACTCCTGCCCTGCAACCACCACCCAGCAGGCTGCTCGCCCCCCACCTGCAGCTCCTTCTGCACCTCCTGCTCCCGCTCTTCACGCAGGCGAAGCACACGCTCCTCCTCCGCCACCAGCGGGCCGCGTGCGCCTGCAGGAGTGACGGGTGCAGCATGACATGCGCTGAGGGCTGGATGAGGTGCCAAAGCAAAGGGAGCAACATTTTGGCTATCAGGGGCAACCGAGGCAGAGACGAAGGGGGCGGCGGGGTGCGAATGCGTTTCAGGGGCAAATGCAAGGGCGGTATCCGAGGGCGTGGTGGGGCATGGTGGGGCGCCGAGGGCAGCGCGTGTGGTGCAATGCACAGCTGCAGGCTGCAGCACCGGTGTGGTAGTGCTTTGCCCAGCTGGGGCTAGCAATGCGGAGCGGCGTTCCGAATTAAAGGCTGAAGTGTACATGCCACGGCAGGCGCAAGTGCCCGTCGTTGACTGCCAGTTGACCCAGAGTCACAGCTGCACACAGCTGCTCCTCCATCGATCCAATGCCTCCGCTGCTTAGCTGAGACCGGTGCTGACAAAGTAACTGCACGCTTCCCTTTCCGCACAGCCACCCACCTGTGCTCTTGAGGAAGGGCTCGGACGCGTGGGCGGGGCCGCCCAGCGCCAGCGACAGCGCAGCCGCGGCTCCCAGCAGGCCCACGGCCAGCTTGCTTGGGACAGCCAGCTGCTGCTGATCACGGGGGACTGCCTTGGCGGGCTGGGCCTGCGCCTTCAGCCCCGCTTGGCAGCGCAAGCTGCTGCTGGCAGGGGCGCGCTGCACACGCAGGCTGCCCATGCAGCTCATGGACGCTGCCATTGCTGCAAAGGGTGTCGAGGACTGCAGTGGGGCACTTGCTAAGCGGCCCTCTCACGACTGCTTGATGCAAGCTCACGCTGGTGTGCAAACACAGATAAACGATGACGCTCCAAGGAATTGATTGTGAATTTGCGCGGGCATTTGCTGCTGCCAGTGGACCTATCCAAGCAGGATGGGGGGCTCAGCAGGCTCAGCAGCGCGCCAAAGACTGAGGACTCGTCTCGGTTCAAGCTAACCCAAGCATTGTGCACTTGTCACGCCGCACCAACAATGATTGGCGCTGTTCTAGCCGGTCGCCTGCGCGCAGCGGCTACAGTGCAGCTGTGGAACCGGGCCGCAAGCAGCGCCTACGCCACGATCACTGCTCCGCGCTTGGGGGCTGTGCAGCAATCCTGTGATGCAGACGGGCATTCCGGAAGTAGCAGCAGCGGCAGCGGCGGGCGTGCAGCTACATCCGCCGCCGCCGCCGCCAGCACCGCTTTGGCAGTGCAGCGGCCTTCCCAGTCGCTGCTGCGGCGGACTATGGAGACGGCACTCGACGCATTCCACAGGTATGCACCCGATCAAGGTCTGTACAAGCAGGTTCAGCCAGTACATGGGGTAGCCGCCGCTACACCTTCCGCGGCCTCCACCAGCAGCCCATGCTGCACCCAACCGACACTCGTCTCACAAGCGGCCACCCTTCCCCCGCTTGCCTGTCTTCCAAGCCCAGGCCTCTGCCCGGTCACATCATCCCCCATCATGAACCCATCCTATGCTGCACTGCGCCTGCAGATTGGCTCTCCTCCTGTCTTCCATGAAGCGCCTCAGCGCCAACGAGGCCTACGTGGCGCGTTACCTGGAGCACGTGGTGGGCTTTGACTCCTTTGCGCTCGAGTACCTGCACGTCACGCGCCCCGCGCTCTTCCGCCTGTCGGTGGCACGCGACATCGATCCCGTGGTCTCCTGGCTCAGGTGGGTGACGTGGCTCCGGCATGTGCGTCTTCTGTCATGATCATGGTAGACGGGGGCACAGGCCATCGAGACCCTGGTCTCCTGCCGAGTGGTATGACAGTGTGTGCTACTTTTGCTAGGCTGTACGGCCAGCGACAGATGCAGGGCACTGAGGCTAGCAGCAGGCTGGCGGCCCCCTGCTGCCAGCCTGCAGCAGGGCAGGGCGGCAGCTCGCACGTTTGCCTGCCCGCCTGCCACCTCGCCGCGTGCCCACCGCCTGACCCCGCCTGGCGCCGCCTGGCCCTGCCTGCCTGCCTGCAGGAGCATCGGCATCAGCGGGGAGGAGCTGGCAGAGCTGGTGAGGCACACGCCAGGAGTGCTCAGGTGAGACACTGGCAGCGGCAGGAAGGCAGGGGCAGGCAGGAAGGCAGGGGCAGGCAGGAAGGCAAGCAGGCAGGCAGGAAAGCAAGCAGGCATGCGGGCAGGAGGGCGGGCAGGCAGGCAGGCGACGTGAGATTGATACGAGTATCCCCACACCACTCGCCTTGGCCCCAGACCCTCTGACCCGCACACGACGCTGGCGCCCTTTTCAAACACCCCCGCCGCCTCCCTCCAGCCTTGCCTCGGCCCCTTCTGAACCGCACCCCTCACCTCTTGCCCCAACCCTCCCACACTTTCCTGAAGCCTGAGCGTGGACGAGCAGCTGGAGCCTCTGGCCAGCTTCATCACAGCTGCCGGGGGCAGCCCCGCGGGCGTGCTGCACCAGTACCCAGACCTGGCAGCCGTGCCAGTGGCAGCCCTCAAGGGCACACGGCATGTGCTGCGACAGCTGGGAGTCACAGGTGGGTGGATGGGTGGGTGGGTGGGGCGTCTGTGCCGGTTTGGGGAAGAGGTGGGAAAGTATTTGCAGCGAGAGGGAGGCCGGGGGCAGGACTAGGGTCCGGCTGGCGCCTGGCAGGCTGGCAGAGGCATGGCAAAGGCAAGGGCAGGTGTGGGGTTCAGTGGTGGTGTGTGCCCATCCCAGCTGCACACTGTCGTGTGATGCGCCACCCCTGCCATCCCCGGCCCCTTCAACCGCCCCACTCTGTCATCCGCTGCAGACGGCGACATCTCCATGCTGCTGCTGTGCCTCCCCGACATGTATGCCCAGCTGGCGCTGACGCTGCAGCGGCTGTTCACAGGTGCGGGCGGGCGCCTGCAGGCGCAGCTGCAGGGGCTTGCACGGCACAGCGCAGTGTGGGCGTGTTTCGCCTTGCGGCCTGCCAGCGCTCGACATTGGGAGCTCCACCAAAAGCTGTCAACTGACTGTGTGCACTGACACAAACACAGCTGACGCTGATGCCTCGCAGCGTGATGCATCAGCGTCAAAACATTTGGGCGGCTTGAGCCACGCAGTCCTCCCTCTGCCTGCAGTTCCTCCTTTCCACCTCCCCCGCCTGCTCATCCTACACAACCTCCTGCTGCCTCGCGTCCTGCTGCAGACCTGGCGGTTGCTGGCTGGAAGCTGCACATGCGGCAGCGGCAGCAGTACGCCGGCATGGTGCACCACCACATGAGCCACTGGAACCGCAGGAGGCCGCTGGCAGCAGCTTCCTCTCCAAGCAGCGAAACAGCAGCGGGTAGCAGCAGCGGGCATGCAAGCGACAGCAGTGACGAGGCAGCAGCGGTCATCTCTAGCAGCCCCGCCGCCGCCGCCAGCCACCGGCCTCATCTGCGTGCGCATGCGCAGCGCAGGCGTGTGCAGCCGGGGGCGCGCGGGGGCGGGGACCACTTGTTGAGCACCTCCTACTTGCTCGACCACGAGGCCCACCTGGGCCTGCTGCGGGTGCAGGCAGCGCTGGAGACGGTGCCATTGGCTGTGAGTGGGCTGGGGGTGCCAGGAGCTGTGCGCGCTTGAATCCTTTGGTGGGCACGGAAGCAACTGGAGTGTTCCTCCTGTAACGTCTGTATGCCGGTGGGTGCTCAGAGTAATGTATGGTACTGGGTGTGTCCAACAGCACTGCATCGTCCTGAAGCGCCTGGCCTGCCCTCACCCCCGCCCGCCTTGCTGGCCAACCTCTGCTGCAGCAGGAGGGCGATGAGCGTGATGCGGCGATTGCACAGCTGCAGCACGCCATTGACATGCTGGGCGAACTTGCAGAGCAGGGCAATGGCGGCGGGCAGGCCTCGCAACGGCACGCGTGAGGGACGCTCGCACGCTGGCCGAGGCCGGCCGCACATGTGGCGGCGGCGACGGAACTGGGACTTCCTCGCGCCTAGCCGCATTCTATAGTTTCGAGCACTGAGAACATCTGGAAAACGAGAGGCAAGCTCCTGAAAGAGTTGGAAAGGGCTGACCCCGGCTGACAGGCCCCTCCAAGGGGGTGGGTCGGCAGTCTGGCAGCGGCGGCATTAGCCGCCGCCAGCCAGGCTGTCGCGTATCACCCCCCAGTCACCCAAGCGTGTCACCTTCTTCTTCTTCTTCTTCTTCTTCGCTCGTTCCGTTTTCACCCTTGCACCAGTAGCATCGTTTCCGTGTTGTAGAATTGGTCTTCACGTCACCAGAACGGGTGGTGGGCTGGGGCGCGCGCCGGTCAGCGTTTCTGCCAGCAGCCACTGCTTCCCTCGGGGCACTGCGCTGCTTCTGACAGGTCATAGCCAGTCTGAAGTGGCCCACGCTCACAGCTCAGTAACTCTCGTTGAGCCTCCCAGTGAGTCTCGCCAGCCTTCCGCGCCCCGCAAGTCCCCACAGCGCTCGTGCCTGCGTTGCAATAGCGGTCCGCCGGAGTGGGCAAGGACGGCGGGGTTGGTGCTGGCGGCGGCGGTGGCGTCGGTGGCAGCGGCCAGAACTTCCCGTCTCGTCTCCGTGCTTCCCGTCGGCGGTCTGTCACATGCCTTGCATGCTGCTCAGTCATCTAGTGTCTGTGCAACCACTCAGCCAGCCAGCGCGCCTGCCTGCCTGCGCAGGTTTACACTGTTCCCCGCGCCTGTCTTCCCTGCGTCACTACCCCAAAGGCAACGGCACAATGACGATCCTGCGGCGGCCGCAGATCACGACCTGCCTGTTCGACCTGGATGATGCTCTGTACGAGAACACATCCATGCAGCACCAGGTGGCGGAGAACATCAGGCGTGAGTGCTTGCCTCATGCGGCTGGAGGCGCCGCCACTGCCGCTGCGGCTGCCGCATGTCAGTCACTAACCGTGCCTGCCTCGCTGTCTGCCAGCTCTCGCACCCCCCTGCCTCCACACCTCATCCAACTTCTGCCCAGAGCGTCGCATCTTGCTTCGCACCGCCCCTGCCGTGCGCGCCTCAGTCAGTCCCTGCTGTTTTCTCCCTGTGCCTCCTGCCCCGAACTGCTGCCCCTCTCCATGCCCCCTGCCGCCTGCAGGCTACATGGCAGAGCACCTGGGCTTCCCGCCTGACGAGGTGGCCGAGGCGTGCGCCGACTACTACCTGAACTACGGTGAGGAGGAGGGAGGGTGGAAGGAAGCGGGCGGAGGGAGGAGGTGGGGGCAGGAACGTGAATATTAGGAGAGGAGGCAGAGCCTGGAGGGAACCGTCTGAAGAGTGTGTTTGCCTTCCCCTCTGTGGTGAGTGCAGGCACCACGCTGGCGGGGCTGGTGGCGCACGGCCACCGGGTGGACTATGAGGACTGGCATGCCCAGGTGCACGGCAGCCTGCCGTATAAGCAGTACCTGCAGGTGGGTGCTGGGGTGGTCTGGTGAGGTGGTAGTGGGGGGCGGGTGTGGCTGGGAGAGGTGCACCACGTGGTGCTTGGGGTAGACTGGGTAACGAATATGTGGAGTGGGTGTGGGGCGGAGTGGCTCGAGGTGGGGTGCTATAATGTTGCACAACCGTGCGCATGCATTTGGGAAGTGTGGGGTTAGGGAGTGGAGAGGCATGGCGGCGTTGCTCTGCTGTGCCGGCGAGGTGCCTGGCACAAGCGGCGGCGGCAGCAGGCAAGAGGAGTGGAGTTTCTTCTATCCCGCTGCCCACTGGCCTGCTTGCCGCACCACATCACCTCTTGCACCAAGCACAGCCCACCTCCTTCCTCCCCCCAACCCACCATGCCCGCAGCCCGACCCCACGCTGCGCACGCTGCTCGATTCGATCCCGCTCCCAAAGTATGTCTTCACGAACGCCGACCAGAAGCACGCGCAGCGCTGCCTGGAGCTGCTGGGCATAGCAGACTGCTTCCAGCGGGTCATCGCGTTTGAGGATGTGCAGGAGGCGGCGGCAGAGGTACGGGGGCGTGGTGGTGGGCCGGGGCTTGCACGGGACGGGTGGATCACCATGTGAAGCAGTGATGCGGGGCGCGCTGTGGCCACACAGGTGAGAGGCGCCAGCACTATGCTCAGCTGGCCTGTTGACACCTGCATGCGTGTGCATGCCCGTAGTCGCTGCACTCTTACCCCCACCCCCCTCCTTCCCCCTGCCCCAATCCCGCAGGCGGGCCTGACTCACCATGGCGTCCCCGTGGTGTGCAAGCCCAACCGGCAGGCCTTTGACCTGGCGCTGAAGATGGCAGGCAGCCCGGAGCCGGCGGCCACGCTGTGGGTGGACGACTCGGCGCGCAACATCACCACGGGGCACAAGATGGGCCTTCACAGCGTGCTGGTGGGGCGCACAGGTGGGTGATTTGGCAGTGGGGGTTGGTTGCAGTGCGTGGGTGTAGGTCGAGTGGTGGGGGCTGGCTGGGTGGGCACGCACGCTGGGGTGCTGGGACAGCGTGCAAAGCTGTGCTGTGCGTGGCGTGCTGGGCGTGACCTGAGCTCCTTTCGCTGAGCCTCACTCATCTGCCTGCCTCGCCTGCGCGCGCCGTCATGCAGGTGTGGTCTGCCCCTCAGACAAGCAGATCCGTCACATCCATGAGCTGCCCGCTGCGCTGCCCTGGCTGTGGGAGGGCCAGCAGCCGCCCGCACTGGCTGCGGCGCCGCCTGTGCCTGTGCCCGTGGCGGCAAGCAGCGAGTCCGAGGTGGACATGTCAGCAGCAGCAGAGGAGCGCAATGGTAAGGAGGCGAGCATCGCTGCTGCAAAGGCGGCAGCGGTGGCGACGGCGGTGGGCAAGAACGGCAACGGCAAGGCAAGCAGCAGCAGCGAGGAGACGATCGAGGCGGTCTATGTGGCGGCCTGAGCTGGCATGATGTGCTGGCGTGAGTCACGGGGCCAGCCTGTGAGCCTGCCGGCAGCACGCCACTGCTGCAATTGACATGCAGCGGACGGACCAGCTGTGGTTGAGCTGTAGCGGCCGTGTGCACAACGGCTGGCTACAATGTGCTACCACAATGTCACCTACAGTTCACACTTTGATATCAGTGACTTTACCTCCCGCCTCCATGACATGACATCCCCTGCGCCCCCTCTCCTGTTCCTGAGCGCCAACCCACCTACCCCCACTCGTTTTTTTTTAAGCGCCTCAGCCCATCCTGTACTGTATTCCTGTGTATGCCATTTTGTTCCGAGCTTGCCCGTCTCCCTCCCCAGACTCCAGCTTGCTGCTCCGGCCTTGGGCACGTGCTGTCGGCTTGTTGCTGCCACTGTAATAAAGCGCGCCCCAGGAGGTGATGCAAGTTTTGCATTGGGAGGGTGTCGTGCAGGGGAGCAGCAAGCCGGGAAAGCAAACCCTCTCCAGGCATCAAGCACGTAAGGTAAAGCAAACACAAGTCAGGCATAACCAGAACCCCATCCGTCTCTCCTTGTGGCGAATGCCAGTGGCGGTCCTGCCATGGCGCATCCCATTCTCTTGCCCATGCATGTCGCCACAAGGCAGCCGAGGGGCATGCGGTCAAAACTATCTGTGCAGCTGGGCTGGGGGCCGAGTCCTCAGGCCTTTATTACAACCCCATTGCTCAATCCTCCTTGCTGGGCCGAGACTCGCCCTCCCTCTCGGGAGCCGCAAAAGAGGCCGCGGGCAGCGCTGTTGCACTGCCTACCACCAGGCCGGCAGCAGAAGTCGCGCCAGCCACGACCCAGGCTGCCGCGCTGACTGGCAGCAACCAGCCGCCGCAGCCCTCTGCAGCCAAGAGGTTTCCCCCGGGTAGCGCCAGATCACATGACATGCGCACTACAGTCAACCGAGGCTGTGCGCTTGGTGCTGGCACTCATGTGAGTGCAGGCACCATTGCTGGCCCGCCAGTGACGCACTCGCCCACCCTCCCCACTCACTTGCCAGCACAGGGAGCAGCACCCACATGTGCACCATGGCTGCCAGCCCCTGGCCCGTGTTGAAGAGGCGGGCCGCGCGGGAGGCCAGCACATGGCGTGCGCCCGTAGCAAGGGAATCCTGCAGGCGGGGTGGCTCAAAGGGGCCTGGTCTCCTTTCTGGCCTTGCCTTGAACGCCGCCTTTTCTCCCAGCACAGTGTGGCACAGAGCATCAACAGCACAACGTACCAAAGCCCAGCACAGCATGATGCAGCAAAGCACCTCGCAACACATTGCCCCCTCTCCGCCGCCCCCAAGCCTCCCGTCCCCTGCCCCCTCCACTGCTTGCCTTCAGCATCAGGTTGGCTACCGGGATGACGCCCATCCACGCCGCCCCGGCAAACTTGGAGAGCAAAAATGTGGAGGAGCCGTAGGCGTAGCAAAACGTGTGGTGGTGCGCCGCCTACAGGGCAGCATGGCCTTGAAAAATGCAATGCAGGGTGGGTGGTGGGTGGGCAGCGCAGGAGGGGTGGCGGCGGCGAGGGAGCAGGAGGCTCAAGTGTGCTTGCAGCCCAACGCAGGCCTGCAGCCCAACGCAGCCCCGCAGGATGCCCACGGCACATGCTTCGCTGTGCCTCCCACCATACTGCCTACAGTCCACTGCCCCCCCCCGCAGGCTTCCCTTGCTCACCCCGGGCCAAAAGTAGAGTGCAGCGCCCGGGAGGGGCAGGAGCAGGGCCAGCAGGTAGTGTGCACCCGCCAGCCAAGAGCGTGCGTGGCGGGGCGGCGCCAGGCGGCGGACCAGCTCGGGCAGCAACCCCTGGGGAGACCGGGGAGGGGCGATACGGGAGGGCCGGTACGGGCAGGACGGTGGTGGGAGGACGCACAGGCTTGTGAGGGCCAAGCTTGGCTGTGCTGTGGGAACGCAAAGGGCTCGGGCCCCACCGGCCTGGTCACTGAGCGGCAGCACTGCCTGGGCAGCACTGCTGCCGGGATGCCAGCGGCACGTGGTGCACAAGTGCACATCGGCACGCCGGCATGGACAGTGCATTGGCAGGCAGTGCACCCCCACCTTGTAGCGCCTGCTGATGAGCAGGTCGGCGGCGGGCAGCGCGGCCATGGCCGCATTGGTGAGCATGCCCAGCGGGAAGAGGGGGGGGGAGATGGCGGAAGCGTAGTATGCAGTGTTGAGGGTGTCGGACAGGCACTGCACCGCCAGCACCAACGTGAGCAGGTCTGCAGGCAGAGTGGGGTGGGGTAGCTACTTTTGAGGGTTGCCAGCAGTGACCCCTGCCTCTGGTGTGAGAAGTCGCAGCAGGCAGGAGGGGCAGGGCGGAGGCGCAGTGGAGGGGCGGGGGTGGCAGGCAGGCTCGGGAGCTGTGTGGGGCCAAGGTGGGAGCGAGCCGGACGCCGCACGACGGACGCTTCGCTGAAGAAAGCGGCAGCCTTCAAGGTGCAGGCCCACCTGCCCCCCGCTCGCTCAAAATGTCGGCCCAGCCAGCTGGGCGGGCCAGCAGCGCAATGGCGCCAACCGCGGCCAGCAGCGCCCCGCCATTCATTCGCAGCAGCTGGTAGTGCTGGGCGTCCAAAGGGTCGGCGGATGCCTTGCGGAACAGTGTGCGCGCCGTCTGCGGTGAAGGGAAAGGTTTGGGTCGGCGGGCGGCACAAGAAGTGCAGGAGGCACAGGCGGTGGCAGACCTGCAGGTCGGCTGCAGAAGTGCAGGAGGCACAGGCGGTACCAGTACAAACGGGCAGGTTGGCTGTACAGGGGGGCACACAGCATATGCACGTCCCGTGCCCCTCACCAGGCCGGGCACCGCCAGAAAGGCCGCCGCCGTGACCAGGCAAGCCGCGCCGAGGGCCAGGTAGACGGCCGGGGGCAGGCCTGCCACGCGCCCCGCCGCTGGCGAGGGTTGCGCGGGCCTGGAGGTGGGCCGTGCGCCGGCGGCGGTGGGCGTGGCGGGCGCTGCTGTGGCGCCTTGGCGGGGGTCCTCCGGCGATGCAGCAGGGAGCGCCTCGTTCTCCTCTGCCTGCCTGCTCACTGCCTGCTCAGTCATGCCTCTGCTTCGACGTGTGGAGGGCAGGGGCCCTTCGAGGGCGTAGTGCGAACTTAAAAAGGAAAGGCGCTTCTTCTCCAAGGCCGCCAGAGAAAGACATCCCCACTGGTGAATGGTGAGAGAGCAACCGTGACGGCCTGCCCAGCCAGCAGGCAACTTCGATCGAGCTTCTGTTTGGCTAGGTTGGGGGCGGGCGCCAACTTGGGGTGGTTGTTGAACAAACACTTCATGACTTACCAGGTGTAACCAATGACCTCCCAGACCTCTGAGAACTTCTGACAGGCTATCGTGCATGCATTAATTGGGTTAGAAATGAGGGGAGGAGGGGTGGGATAGGGTTAAACGAGGCATCGACCAGTAGGCTGGCGGCAGTTGCACCGCGCAAATTAGTGAGGCCAAGGCACACCGTAACTGGCACTTCACGTTTGCTGTTGCCCTGCACACGCATGGCCCGGAATTATCACCAACCTTGCTTGTGGGATGAAATGGCATATGCCCGGTCTCAGTGTGCCTTGAGTCTCAGAGTTACATGGGTAGCAATTGAAAGGGCAGTAGGTAGCAATTGAAAGGGCAGTACAAGGGGGGTACCAAGCTTGGGAATGCTCAAATAAAGTGATTCAATATGGTTGAGATTGATAACGAGTGTAAGCAGTGGTATCACGCGGAAGTCTTACGTAGCAGGCTGCCGCTCCCCTGGCTGCTCGTCAGCTGGCGCTGCGCCCCCAGTCGCCCATGCTGTAGCTGCTGCCCGCCTTCTGCACCCGCATCTTGACAGACAGGGTGCCGCATGCGGGGCTCGTCATCTTCACCTTGACGCGGAAGCTGCCCTGCTGGCTGGTCTGCGGGGTGCAGAGGGGAGGGGCAAGCGAGGGGGGCGGGGGGCGGTGGGGCGACGGCCAGGCTAGGGCAGGATCCTCCGGAAGGGCAGGACAGGATGAGGCAGGGAGGAGGGAGGCTCCTACTGAACTAGGCGGGATACATCGTGCTTAATCAAGTGAGGATGTAGCTGTGCAAACCCAATGTGACTGTTACCTGCCCGGGCAGCGGGCGGCGTCCACAGGCACTTCAACCGACCCCCAACCGACCCTCCCCACCCGCCCAACCGCCCCACCCACCTGTGGGACGCAGAGCTTGGAGAACACATAGGTCATGCCGGCCAGGCACTTCTTCTTCCTGAAGGCCTGATCCACAAAGCTGCCCTGGCGCACCAGGCTCGAGACAATGGGGGCGACCCACGACTGGGCGGTGGGCGGCGTCGGCCGCCGCGGGTTGGGCAGCATCACCAGCTTCAGGCCGGTGCCCTGCGGGGGGCGGGCATGACTGGACATCATAAGCTTCCGCGGACAGCCCATTGAGCCTGGCGCGGGGCATGCAGCAACGCGCTGCACAGGATCGGCCATTCGAAAGCCCCACTCACCGTGTCGCCGCCCATCTCATCGTCGCACGGCTCCCTGCCGTAGGCGAAGGCCGCCAGGCAGAGCACCAGGAGGAAGGAGAGGCGGGACATGGTGCTGGGCAGCTGGGGCGCTGGCGCCTGACTGAGGGACGAGTGCAGGGCTGAGGGTGCAGGCGGTTGGGTTTGAGAAGGGTGCCAGAGGTCAGCTGGAACCGGCTAAAATGCACGGTTCCTCCAAAACGCGTCCAGGGTCACGATGCCTGGTCAGCAGCAGGCGCAGCGTAGCGGGCTCAGCGGTGCACCATGCTGGCGCCATGCACCGCAGAGCAAATGTGGTACAATGCGTGCAGGTAACACGGCCAGACGCACTGAGTGCAACTTGTCACTGTGCCCTTTCCCTGTACTCCCCCAGAATCCTCTCTCCCACAAGTGATTCCGGATGTCGCCGCTCGACTCGGAACGCAGCCTGCAGAGGCTGCACCTAGCAGCAATCGCACCTACAAGCTTAAACTTCAGGTAGCGAAACTCAAAAGACACGCGGTTGAGTGAGTGGGCGGCGGGCAGGGCAGGGCACCTGCATACATGGTGCGCCGCCCCTGCTTAAAGGCAGCACGCCCCTGGCGGTCGGCACTGCAGCTAGAGCTCTGCTGCCTTCCTCTCTTGTGCTTTGGTGGCCAACTGTACCTGCCATGGTCTGGATGTTTTGAAATTTGCTGCTGGCTAGCTGTAGGGGCTTTAAATCATAGTCATGGCAAGCATGGCCAGCTTTGCTCTGGCAGCAGCCAGGCAGCTGCGGCCACCAGTGTGTGGCCGAGGCAGCAGTACCATATCTGCGTACCACGCATGGCCGGACCAAGAGGCCTCCAACCATCAGCTTGGTCTCGCAACACGCGGTAACAGTCCAGCGCAGCGTCTTAGGGCACGAGCGCTGCCTCAGGCGCCCAGCGCTTATATGGGAGTCCCGCACCCAGCGCGCATTGCTGCGGTTTTGGCGTTGGCCGCTCTGTTGACCAGGTGGGCTTGAATTTGCAACATGGAATCATTTGAGCCACCTCCAAGCTGCCGGCGTTGCCTGGGAACTTGGCCACCCAGCCCGCGCCCCGCCTTGCTCGTGCAGTGAGGGAGCTGGGGCGCTGGACAATCACGATGAACCCAACAATGGTGAGCGCTACGATCGTGTAGCGCCAAAGCCACCTAGTACCGCCGCCGCCGCTGCCGCCCTGCTGCTCCTGCAGCCTTTGCAAATTGAAGCTCGTGGGCCAGGGCAGCGCAGATTTCGTGTCGACTCCAAGGGGTGCCATAGCATGGCTTATTAGCAGGTCTGGAAGTGGCACTTCTCCTCCATTAAGATGCCAATGCCCACACCTGCTGTTCTGCAGGCGGCAGGTCTAGCAGCAGCGGGCTTGATGCCGCTTTCGTGCGGCGCTGGCTGCCACTGGCTGCACCGGCAGCGCAGCAAGAGGGGGCACGAGGGCGGCAGGACGGAGGTCAGCAGCATCGGCAGCTGATGGCGCATGCACGCGCCACTGCCGCGCCTGCCACCGCCGCTCAGGTGCCGTCTGCACCGTCAGACAGTAGCGGGGCACGTGCCGAGGCCGACAGCGGCGGACATGACACCTCCTTCCTGCAGTCCTGGCTGCATATGGACGCAGCAGCAGCGCAGCAGGTGGTGGCAGGGGGGCGGCAGGCCATTGAGCGGCGGCGGCTGCAGCTGGCAGCACAGGCAGGGGGGGCGCTGGGGGAGGCGGTGCTCCCAGGCGCCTATCCCACGCCCCCGCCACCTCCCAGCCCATCGCCGCCTCCCGGGCCATCCCCACCACCGCCCAACCCCTCACCCCCGCCGCCCAGCCCCTTCCCGCCGTCACCTCCACGGCCCTCTCCTCCGCTGGCCCCGCCTCCGGCCCCACCCGCCCCGCCGCCCTTCCCCCCACCCCCGCCCTCCCCTCCCTCCACCGTCACTTTCACGTCCTTCCTCCCCGGCCTCACCACGGTGGCCTTCGACTCAGGGGCCTACCTCGGCCTGGTCAACGCGCAAGCAGAAGCAGCCGGCGGCAGCGCCGTCCAATGCAGCATCTCTTCGGTGCTGCCGCGCCAGTCAGCGCGCAACACGCGGCGCTTGCAGCAGCAGCAGGGGGAGGAGCAGCAATGGCAGCAGCAGCAGGAGGAGCAGCAACGAAAGCCACAGCAGCAGGAGCAGCAGCAGCAGCCAGCGCAGCCAGCGCCAGACCCATATCTCCCACTGCCGCTGCGCCGCCTGCGCCAGGAGGGCGGCGCTCCCAGCGGCGCCGCCGCCGGCGCCGCTGCCAGTGCCGCCACCAGCGCCCTGCCCGGCGTCGAGGCCAGCAGCAGGCGCCTGCTGCAGCTCTCCGGCATTGACGTGTACACCCAAGTGTTCTTCCCCACAGGCCAGCTCCTGCAGGCAGGCGCCTTTGTGTCCAGCATCACCGCCAGCAACTCCTGGCTGCAAGGCTTGTACGGCCCCCAGGCGTTTGCGTTTGACGTGGTGAACCAGGGCGGGCCGCAGCCGCCGCCCCCGCCGCGGGTGGTGGTGCCCACCCCGCCGCTGTTCAACAGTCTCTCGCCTGCCTCCCCACCCAACCCACCCGAGCCTTCCCCCCCCCCCTCGCCTCGACCTCCCAGGCCCCCACCTCCACTGCCACCCTCCCCACGCCCGCCGCCGCCCTCGCCGCGCCCTCCTCCCTCGCCCCCATCGCCTCCCCCGCCCCGCCCCCCACCCCCACCGCCACCTCCCAGGCCCCCCACCCCCCCTCCCCCGCCTCGCCCCCGCCCTCCCCCTCCTCCCCGCCCACCCAGACCGCCACGGCCCCCGCCCCGCCGACGCCCGCCGCCCCCGCCCCGGCCTCGCCCCAAGCCCCCCATGCTGCGACTGCGCGTGCGTTAGCCCAGCTGCCTGTTGCGACTCTCTGCTTGACACATTGTTGCCAGTACGAATAATAATGGGCCCTGCATTGGGGCCTAACAATCAATAAGCTAACGGCCGCAGCAGCGCGCTGGGCTATGCAGTCATGTAAAGACCTCACGGCTCACCCGGCGGCAAAGCAAGGCAGCACTGGGGCGGGGAGCAAGGGTTAAGCAGTGGGGGCGGACCCTACATTCACGTGTGGGCAGCCCACAGGCGGACCCTACATTGGCCCAACCCAGACTACCTTTTCCAAAAGAATAATAAGTAGGAGGCCGCGGCAGCGCGCTGGGCCATGCTGTGATGTACGAGCGCTCACGTGCTCACCAGGCTGCCAAGCAAGGCAGCACTGTGGCGGAGGGGCCAGGGAGGGCACTGAGCCGGAGGTTCAGGAGGGGTGGGGCGGACCGCTTGGGCAGCCGGCGGGCGGCCTCCCCACCCCCGCGGATGTCACTGCGCATGCCGCGTGCCAGCATGGCGAAGCCACGGTACGTGATAGTGTGCAGCTCGGGTGTGAGCAGTCCCACGTCACTCCTTTTTGACAGCCTCCTTACCCCCGCTGCCTCCCTTGAGCGCCTCGGCCACCAGCTCCTCGCTTTTGGCCCACAGGGCGGCCGCCATCTTGTCGTCCCGCGCATGCCGAGAGGGCGCCACCTCCCCGCAGTCCTGCAGGTAGGCCCCGCTGTGCCCCTTGAGCTCAGCTGCAGCAGGGGGCAGGCAGGGCGGGACGGAAGGCAGGCAGCTCTGCTTAGCCAGGACAGCACAGGCGGTGAGCAGGGCATGCGGTGCATGTACTACCGGGGGGTATCCGGGCAAGCACGCGGGCAAGCATGTGATCGGGAGCATGGAAGGCAGGGCCGACTGCTGCTGAGTAGAGCCGTCCAAGCGTGAACCCCCCAGTGCGGACCCACCAGGTAGCAAGCGCCCCACTTGCCTGCGGTGGCGGCAAACACCGAGGTGGCTGCCCCCTGCTCCACCGTCTTAAGGAAGGTGCCAAAGAGGCAGTAAAAGGCGTTGGCCCGGGTGCCAAAGTGGGTGCCGATGTTGGTGTGGATGATGCCTGCCGTGGGGACAGCGCCGGAGGGGACGGGGGGAGGGTGAGGGATAGGAGGGAGGCGGGGATAACTCTAGTGGTAACGGGGGTTGTGCATGCACATGATGAAGAGCTGGGCACGGTGGCAAGGCCCAGGAGGCGGGCGGGCACCCCATGTGTGCCATGACCCGCCCGCCCAACCCAGCACACCCTACCCGCTCGTTTGTTCAAAACAACCAACAGCCCGCAGGCCTGTTGCCTGCATCCCGCTCTGTGCACCCTCCCTCCCTCTCCCTCCCCGCCCCCTTTCCGCCGCCGGCCCCCCACCCGCCCGCCCACCGGGGTGCAGGCAGAAGGCCTCCACGGCGCTGCCCTGCTCGCGCAGGCGGCGTGCCAGCTCTCGTGTGAACAGAATGTTGGCCAGCTTGGACTGGCCGTAGCTGCAGGGGACAGTGGGAGGGAGGGAGGGAGGAAGGAAGGGAGGCGAAAATGAAGCAGTGGTTCTGCAGCAATTGCAGCGCAGTGAACAACAGTGTTGGGAGGCTGGCGCAGGCCCAGCTTTGGCTGCTGATTCGCCCCAAAGGCTAGGCACTGCCTGGCAGGCGGTCATCACCTTCCCCAGGCTCCGTAGCGCCGCCGCTCGTAGCTGAGGTCGTCCAGGTTGATGCGGCCAAAGGAGTGGGCGCTGGAGGCAACCACCACAATGCGCCCGGGCGTGCCCTGCGCGTTACGAGGGAGGGCAGGGCTGAAGGTGGGTAGGATGGTTTGGGGGCAGCAGGTGTGGCATGCCGGCTGCCGGGCGGGACAGCTGTGCTTTGTGGTGAACAGCACATGAACACTCTCTCCTGGTAGGGCCGCCCTAGCCCTCTCCCAGGCACGCCCACTGCTACGCTTGGGGGCCTCGCCCCTGTTGCCCAGCCCCGATGCCCCACCTGCGCCGTCATCTTGGGCAGCAGCGCCTGCGTCAGCGCAAAGTGGCCCAGGTGGTTCACACCAATCTGCAAAAACAATGGGAGCGCTCTGAGAGCTGATGGGTTGCTAGCGTTCATGCCAGGCTGGCACAGCTTTTCCCCGGTTGCCGCCAGGGGCAAGCTCTTCAGGAGGGTCACCCCCGCTCGCGACTGGCAGGCGCCTTTTACCCACGAGCCGCCACTGCCTGAAGCAACGCTCGCCAGGCCAGCGCATGAATGCCATCCACAGTGCACTGTGCCGCAGTCTGCCTCTTCCCCACGTCCCATTCACATTCAATGGCCGAGCAAAAACAGTGCCATACTGTGCTGCCGCCACCCACCTGCGCCTCGAAGCCGTCTGCGGTGCGCTGCAGCGGGCGCAGCGCCATGACGCCGGCGTTGAGCACCAGCAAGTCGAGGGAGGGCAGGGCGGCCAGTGCCTTGGCGGCTGCCGACACGTTCCTCAGGTCAGACAGGTCCAGCTGCTGCACCGTAATGCGGCCCTGCACATGAAGAGGAGCAAGACAGCGGATTCAGAAGCTGGTGTGCATGGTGGACAGGGGTGCACCTGCCGCACGGTGGCGTAGCCCTGTAGAATGCCAATGGGGTGAACAGGGAGGGAGAGAAGGAATGAAGGGGAGCAGGGAAAGCAGCTGGGGTTGGCAGCAGTGAGGGCGAAAGGATCTGTAAGTCGATCAAGTGCAGGGGTAAGGGCGGCCGCCCTCTCTCGTCTGTTGATGCGACCTGCCCGTGTTCAGAACATTTCCCGTACGATCTGATCACCCTGGTTTGACTCACACATCCTTCTGGTCAGCTCACCCTAGCTCGCAGCTCACCTTAACCTCGGGCTGCAGCTTGGCAGCCACCGCCTGCCCCGCCTCCACGCTGCGGCAGCACAGCACGCAGTCCGCGCCCGCGTGCGCCAGCGCACGGATGGTCTCCGCTCCAATCCCGCTGTTGCCGCCTGCGCCGCGGGCGAGGGCAGTGCACGATGAGCATGTATTGCAGCACGAGCGGCAAGTGCTGTGGCGTGCCCAGGCAGGCCACGGCCCTGCCTCGATGCATACGAAACCTCCCACCACTGGCACTCCCAAGGCGGTCCCCCCTCTCCTCCCCTCACCTGTGACCACCGCCACCTTGCCGCTCAGATCAACGCCCCTCAGAACCTCGATAGCCGTTGTGCGGTACCCCAGCTTCACCTCCCCGTCCGCCTGGCCGGACGTGCAGTAAGAAAACATGGCGGCAGGCCCGGCGCGCCGGCGGAGGGTGGGCGGTGGTGGCTGCGGCGGAGAGGGGCAGGCAGCAGGCTCCTGCACGCAGGGCAGGGCCAAGGGCATGTTGGAGTGCACACTGTGTGAGCTGCTAGCTGCTGCGAGGGGGGGAGCGCAGCTCAGGTGCCTGGGCGCACTACCTCGGGAAGGGCGAGGCACGGCAGAGGCCGGAGGCCGAGGCCTTGAGTGGCTTGCGGAGGGCTGGCGGCTGGTTTGCGCAACGGAGACAGGAGGTGGGCAACGGAAGACAGAAATATCCGCGCTCTGGGGCGCGCGCCTCGAAGCAAGCGCGCGCTGGTCGTTTCTTTCTACCTCGATCTGCGGCGGCGCCACTTCTACTAGTGTTTGATGGAACAAGAACGGAACAGTGGCGATAAAAGGCAAGTAGCAGCGCAGCTGGCTCCGGCCGTGCCGTTGGTGCCTGCCCAGCTTCTGTGCACACCGGATCCGCCATAAGTGCCGCAACCACCCACCACTGTGTCTCAATCCTCACCCCTGGCCTTGGTTGCCCGTGGAGTTGGGCATACAACATGTTGTATGCCGTATGTTGTATGCCGTCCCTCGCACCTGTCGCCGCACCTTCCTCCGCCAACTTGGGCCAGAATCCGCCATGCCCACTACACGATCGAGCGGCGTGCGCTTGGCTTGGCGTGCGACGCAGGGTCTCAGGCACCACACAGCCTGCCACGCATGCCGCTGACATGTTGCTGCCTAAGCAAACCAAGATCATGCTGTTCACTCAGACCGTGTTCACCATTGGGGCCACTGTCAGACGGTGATGTTACCCAGGTTCCCTGTGCAAGGGGAAGTTGGCAAAAGGGGGTGGTGTGTGGGGTGTGGGGGGTATGCGGCTGCCCCGGCGTCGGCAGGCCGCAGCGGCTGGGTGGCGCATGAGCCGGCTGGGCCAGAGGAGGGCGACAGGGACGAGGGCACGGTGGCGGGTAGGCGGCAGGATAGCGAGGGAGGTTTGCATGATGATGACCGATGATGATGAGGAGGAGGAGGAGGAGGAAGGGGGAGGAGGGTCAGGGCTCTCCTCCTCTGTAAGCCAGGAGGCGAAGGGCGGGGAGCCGGGGCTGTGAGGAGGAGGAGGAGAGGGAGGAGGAGGAGGAAGGCGCCGGAACTGCAGGGTGCAGCATGGAGCGACCGCGTGCATGCCCAACACGCCTTGTTCGTTTCGCAATCTCATTCTTGTTCCGTTGTTGTGTGACTACTGCCAGCCGGGCTTTGTCATCCGGACTTTTTCAAGGAACGTCAGAATGGCAGTGTGCTCGACATTGTCAGGTTACACGAGAAGACATTGGGCAGGAATTCAACGGCAAGTGGGGGAAAGAAGCATAGATGGGGAAGTCATCATATCAGGGGGGAATACAGGATTTTTATAGGGTACAGCAGGGGTCATCTGTTGCAGGAGAAACCGCCTCCCCACGGTCCAGTGGAAGTGCAGGAGGAGGCCTCGCAAGGCGGCTAGCTGGCGCTGCGCCCCCAGTCGCCCATGCTGTAGCTGCTGCCCGCCTTCTGCACCCGCATCTTGACAGACAGGGTGCCGCATGCGGGGCTTGTCATCTTCACCTTGACGCGGAAGCTGCCCTGCTGGCTGGTCTGCGGTGGAGAGGGGCGGGGTGAGGGTGAGGTGGAGTGGGGTGACGGCCAGGGTAGGGCAGGAGGGCAGGACAGGACGGGGCAATGCAATAGGCAACTAGCGAAACAGGCGGGTCCATCGTGCTTGCTCCAGAGCAGACATAGCGCCCAGCCAAAGATACTCCACCTGCCGTGGGGCGGCGCCCAATCCACAGGCAGGCACTTCAACCAACCCCCAACCGAACCTGCCGCACCCGCTAAACCGCCCCACCCACCTGTGGGACGCAGAGCTTGGAGAACACATACGTCATGCCGGCCAGGCACTTCTTCTTCCTGAAGGCCTGGTCCACAAAGCTGCTCTGGCGCACCAGGCTCGAGACAATGGGGGCGACCCACAACTGGGCGGTGGGCGGCGTGGGCCGCCGCGGGTTGGGCAGCATCACCAGCTTCAGGCCGGTGCCCTGCGGGGCGGGGGCGGGGCGGGAGTAAACAGTTGAATACCAGCGTCCGCAAACACGCCCAATTGAGTCCGGCAGGGGGCGAGCGGACCGCAACGCGTCATTCGAAAGCGGCAAGGCCCCACTCACCGTGTCGCCGCCCATCTCATCGTCACATGGCTCCCTGCCGTAAGCAGAGGCCGCCAGGCAGAGCACCAGGAGGAAGGAGAGGCGGGACATGGTGCTGGGGCGCTGGCGCCTGACCGAGGGATGAGAAAGGTGTGCAGGGCTGAGGGTGCAGGCACGTGGCTTTCAGACTGACAAAGATGTGCCTTGGCAGGCAGCTGAAACCGGCTAAAATGCACGGGCCCACCAAAACGCGTCCAGGGTCACGATGCCTGGTCAGCAGCAGGCGCAGCGTAGCGGGCTCAGCGGCAGTGCCGCCGGGGCATTGCTGGGCACACTTGGTTACACCCAGAGGAATTGAAGTCAGGACAAAATGGTTGGAGACAGGAAGGTACGAATCAATTGGGGTTGTTGCATGTGCTATCAAAGCAACACGGCAGCCTGGGCGAGATGACATGGACGTTGCATGTTGTCCTGCTACCGCCGGCCCCGCTTGCTTGCCGTCCGCCCGCGCTGGAGGCTGCCCCTCTCTGCCTCCTCCTCACTGCTGCTGCTGCCTCCGCCGTCATTCCCCTCGCTGCTGCTTTCGCTACCAGACTGGCGGCGTCGCTTCCCAGCCCTGCCGCTGCGTGCGCCTCGTGCCGCCTTTGTGGCTGAGCGCTCCGCACCCCCCGCCGAAGCACCGGCAGCTGCGCCACCAAAGCTGCACGCTGTGATGGCATGGTAGCGCCGCAGGGCCGCTGCGACTGCTGTTGGCGACAGCCCCGCTGCCAGCCCTGCTTGAAAGGCCAGCTGGACGTCAGGTGGCAACTGGTGAAGCTCCTGCTCCAGCTGGGCTTGCAGCGAGGCCGGCCCGCCAGCAGGGGCGGCAACAGCGGCGGCGGCGCGGGCCGGCAGCCGGTGGAACGCAGACCCCGCCCCACCTGCCGCCCGCTGCCGCCGATCATGCCGCCTACTTGTGCCCAGCCCGGACGGCCCATCCTGGGCAGCCGGCTGCCGCTGCTGCTGCGGCTGTGTGGCCAGCTGCGGCTGTGTGAATGGCAGCTGGCTGCCGCCCTCTGCCTCCTCCTCCTCCTCCCTTCCGTCTTCATGCTGCCCTTCCTCCTGCCTCCGCTGCTGCTGCTGCTGCTGCTGCTCCTCTTCCTCCTCAGCGTCGCTCCCCTCCTCCCCTCGCAGCTGCCTCAGCAGCCGCTGGTTCCGCTGCTCCGCCATCCGCTGGAAGTGGGTGCCCCTCGGCTTCAGCCGCCGCCGGGGCTGCTCATCGCCGCTGCCCTCGCTGCTGTTGTCGTCGCCGCCGGGGCCGCCGCTGCTGGCGCGGCGCGGCGCTGCATCTGCGGCCATGGCGGGCAGCGTGGCTGCCACGGCTGCCAGCCGATCGTCTGTCAGGAATGTGGGGCGCCAGCTGGGGTACAGCAGCTTGTAACCAGCTGCCACACGCAGCGCGTCTGCCTCTGCCACACCTTTCGACACCGGCACGTGCAGCGGCGACGAGCGGCTTTGCTTTGTGCGCCGCGCCTCGTCGACGGTCGCGCTGCCCGCCTCCACCGCCTCCCTCCTCCGCTGCTTCTGCCGGTCGTCGATGCAGCGCTGCCGCTGGTTGCACGTGCGGTAGCTCCTCTTCGGCGGCGCCCTCCCCTTGTATGGCTTGCGCGGCGCTACGGCGCCGGTGCAGACGCCGCAGGTGCCGCAGCGCTGCAGCTGCGTGTGCTCCAGTAGCAGCAGGAGGTGCGGGTGGGCAGCCACCAGGCGCCGCCGCTCCTCCACATCCCCCTCCTCCTCCACAATCTCTCCTGACCGCTCCTTTGACGCCCACAGACCGCGTGGCCTCTTCGGCTGCTGCTGCTGCTCCTGCTGCTGAAGCCGAGGCGGCTCGACGCCTGCCCCGTCGCTGCCACCTGCCCCTGCCAGTGGCGCTGCAGCAAGTGACGTTTTGCAGCCGGCCATGGGCAGGGCGCTGGGGGGAAGCAACGCCTGGAGCGTGCGGCGCGCCGGCGGGCCGCGCCCCGGCTGGCAGGACGTCAGCGGCACAAACCTGCGCGGGGCGGCAGGCCAGGCAATGCAAGCTGGGTGTTCAGCGAGAGCGGGCTGGCATTGCAGTGCAGGAGGCAGCTGCCAGGCAGGGGCGCCACTCAGCCAACACGTGCGAGCCAGCAATGCGCAAAGCAGACCGATGAAGAGCAGCAGGCAGAGTGTGTTGCGGTCCCGACCACAGCAGGCATAGCAGGCAGATCGCAGACCTGGGCAGGGAGCGCAGCAGGGCGGCTTGCAGCAGCGGAGCTGGCGGGGGTCGCGGCTTCAGCGCCTGCGCTCCAGCGGCGGCGGCATCCTCCGAGGTAGCAGGCTGCCACGCCACCCAGCCAGTGTGGGCTTCTGCTGCTGCTGCTGCTGCTGCTGGTGGTGGTGCTGCAGGCACAGCACGGTCCCTCGCAGCCGCCGCTGTGGCAGCTGGCAGTATCGGAGCAGCCGCCAGGGTGGCGTCACCCAGCTGCAGCCTCACACCCGGCTGCTGCTGCTCTTCTGTCTGCAGGCCAACAGCGGCCACCGTGTGCAATGGGAGCAGGGGCGGTGGCAGGCGCAGCTTCAAAGCACGCCGACTGCCAGTGGGCACGGCCGCTTTTCTCGGCTGCTTTGGCCCTTTCCTTTTGCTGGGCTGCTGCTGCTCCATCTCCAGCGCTGATTGAAGGACCGTACCTGCGGAGATGAAGGTGCAAACAAGTGAGTTGACAACTGAGCGCAACGCTTGCACGGAATGCGTGCGGAACAAGGGAGGTTGTACAGCTTTGTAGCACACACTGCGGCTGGAGCCCCGCAAGGCACAGCATAGCACAGCACAGCACAGCACAGCAGCCCACAGTGGCTGCCGCCCTGCTGGCCTGTCCTGCGCAAGGAGAGGCCGGCACATCACACAAACACCCCACCACAGCGCATCGAGCAGCGCAGTGCCGCATCACAAGCGGCTAGCAAGACGCACCCAGCAGGCGCCACACGCAGTGGTACGTTGCTTCAGAGGCACCAGCCAAGCGGTGCCCCCTCCCTGGCTCCCCCTGCTCCGCATCATGACCCAGTTGTGGCACACGCGCTGCTGCTTCAGCAGCCGCGGCAGCTGCAGCTGCTTCTTGCTGCTGCTGCTGCTGCTGCTGCTGCTCGCGCTGCCGCTGCCGCCGCTCCTGCTGCTGACGCCGGAGCTCCAGCACCTCCCTCTGCAGCTGCTGCTCAGCTAGAAGCCCCTCCTGCTGCAGCGGGTCTGGCTGGCTGGTCTCCGTGCCTACCAGGAAGGCAGGCGGTGACCCGGCAACACCCTGCTTTTGCTGCGACGCAGCAAAGGGAGGCAGGGAGGCACCAGGAGCCCCGCCCGCCCCCTCCTCACCCACTGCCCCTGCGCCGCCAATCATGTTGTCGTCCGCCTGGCTCATAAACTGCGGTGGAGACGGCTGGGGCGGGTGGCCGGGCGGCTGGCTGGGAGGCTGCTGCTGCTGACTGGCAGGGGACAGCTGGGAGAGGAGCAAGTCAAATGCACCTGGCGGCTCAGCGGAAGCCTGCTGCTGCTGCTGTTGTAACTGCTGCTCAGGTGACGCTTGCCCTTGCGGCTGCGCCGATGGTGGCACATAGGCTGCTAGGGAAGCAAAGGCGCCAGTGGGCTCAAAGTATCGAGCGGGGGGCTGCTGCCGCGGCTGCTGCTGCTGCTGCTGCTGCTGGGCGGGGCTGTCCAGCTGCATTGGAGCGGCCGCATTGGGCGACTGCTGGCCCGGCCGCCACTGCTCGTGCTCCTGGTCCTCCTGCTGCAGCAAATCCTGCTGCTGCTGCTGCTGCTGCTGCTGCTGCTGCCGCCGCCGCTCAGTGCCAGCATGCTGCGCTGACTGCGCCGACTGCTGCTGAGCTGGCGCAGCCTCGGCCTGCTCCAGGACCCGCCGCAGCCATGCCAGTGCAGCCCTGCCGCGGCCACCGTCAGGGGCGGTACTGCTGCTGAAAGAGCTGGTGGTGGGCAGGAAGTAGAGGGCATCACAGAGCTCCAACAGTCGCTTCTGGTAGCTCTGCTCCCCAGCATCATAGCTGCCGGCTGTGCCCAGCTCTGCACATTGAGAGGCAGCAGGCACAAGTTGAACGTCACTGTGCAGGAGCAAGCAAGTGGCAGACACACACAAACGGGCTGCAAGCCTGCACACATTCAGCTGTCTAGCGGCCCACTGTGGGCAGCGGCTATGGAAGCAGACGTGCAGGCGCAGCAGTGCATGCCCCACGCGTTGCTCACCGTCAACGCCCAGCAGCTGCAGCGCTTGCTTAAGGTATGCATGATAGCCGAGTGGCTCCTCCTCTCCCTCCATCTGGCCACCCTGCTGCTGCTGCAGCCCAGCAACCGAGGTCCCAGCTGCCTGCTGCACCTGCCCGTGCAGCTGTGGGTCGCTGGCAGACGCTGCTGCCGACGGCGCAGGCGGCTGCCAGACGGGCAGCACTGCTGCAGCCGACAGCAGGCGAGCCTCCGCTGGCGGCGGCGGCTGCCCAGCACGCGGCTGGCGCCGGCACTGGGCTGCTGCCGCTGCTGCTGCTGCCAGGCCCTCTTGCTCTTCCACAAGGCGCATCGCAGCCAGCTCCAGGGAGGCCGCAGCCTGCAGGTGAGAAGCACGGGGGTGCTGAGCTGGCAGGCAGGCCGGCAGGCAGTAGGCAGGCAGGCGGGTGATGTGCAGGAAGTGGGCAGCAGCATGCATCGCACGCAAGCAGGCGGGGTGAGCAGCGCAGAGCAGGCGGGCCTCACCCTGCCCAAATTACTGCGCCGCATGTCTCGGCAGCGCTGGCGCTGCTCTACAGTCAGCTGCTGCTCCGGCTGCTGGGCGGCAGCTACGCCGGCCTCCAGCGCTCTCCCTGCACAGCAAACCCCAGCCAGGCACAGTGTCATATGCAGTGAAGAGGCATGCAATATGCATTCCAGGCTGGCTGAAGCTGTTGCGTCTGGCACATTGCAGTCCTGGAGCACAACAATCACGTGCCCCTGGCACTTGCGCAGCACAAGCAGCAGGGGCAGGGCAACACGGGCAGCAGAGCAGGCTCACGGCTCTCCGCCAGCATGGCGCCTGCCAGCTCAGCAAGGTTCCTGAACTCGTCCTCAGCATCAAAGCTGGGCAGGCTGGATGCTGCAGCAGCCGTTGCGGCACTAGCAGCAGCGCCCTGCTGACCACGCTGTCCTCCCGCCTCCTCATCACCGCTGCTGCTGCCGCTGCCGCTGCCGCCACCGCCACCGCCGCTGCTGCCAGCAGTGTCAGCATCTGGTGGCACGCTGCCCTCAGCCACGGCCCCGGCCTCCCAGCGGAACCTCGCCAGCGCGCCCGCTGCAGCTGCCGCGGCCGCTGCCGCCCCGCTGCCGTGCGTCGGCAGCAGCGAGGTGCACAGCGCTGCCCCGGCCTGCAGGGCTGCTGCCAGCCGCTGCTCCAGCTGCCAGCCGGGGCCGTCCCAGCGCGAGGCGCCGCACGCCAAGCACTGCACGCACAATAGAGTTGCAACCCTCGTGAGAGCACTTGAGGCGGTGGGAGGCGCAGGAGCAGGCTCTGCGGTGAAAGCGAGACGCAATGCCACCCCCCACCAAATGCACAGGGGCACTACCCCGCTCTGCATTCCTGCACAATCCCTAGCACTTGGCGATACGCGTCTGCACGCAAAGGCCCCGCACAAGTCTGGCAGGTAGCTGGCAAAGGGCTCGCCAGCAGGCCCAGCACCGACCTGCCAGAGATGCCAGCCGCCCCTGCGCATGCTATGCCGGTGCCCGCACTCGCGCTCCCCCTCACTCCCCTCGTCGCTGTCCTGGCCGCCGCCGCCCCGCAGCCTGATGCAGCTGCGCGGAAGCTGCCGCGGCTGGCGCGGCACCCGAGCAATGCAGCGCCATTCGGTGACCATTGCGAGGGGCATCCCCAGCTCCTGCAGCACAGCAGGGTAATCAACAACCTGGTCACAGCAGGCCAAATGCATATGCTGGAAGCATGCATTGGGCAGATGAAGGTGGAGCAGAGCACAGCAGCGCGCCACGGGACCACAGCACGCAGCACACGTGCCACCTCGTAGTGCCACCGCTGCCAGCCTGCCCGCTCACACGGCAGTCAGCACCAGCCATGCTTGAGCACACACCGGCCGCGGCCCTGATCACCCGCCACTCACCGCAGCCAAGCAGCGCGCCTCTGCCTCCAGCAGCCCCCTCCGGGCCCTGGATTCCTGCAGGTCCCACGACTCGCTCTGCATCTTCTGTGTGCCGCCCCCGCCACGGATGGTGCCAAGAGCCAGCAGCCGGCGGCGCAGCTCGCGCTCGCGCCGCCGCCGCACCAGGAGCCTTGCCTCCAGCAGCGCAGCAGCTTCCCGGGTCTGATGGTCGCGCTCCCTGCCCTCTGCTGCCGCCGCTGCTGCCGCTGCTGCCAATGCCCAGGGTGGCTGCTCGGCAGGCAGGAAGAAAGTGACCCAGGGCAGCCAGCGGGCAGCTTCGTCCTCACTGCTGCTGCCACTGCTGCTGCCGCTGCTGGCGCGGGTGCCTGGCCCACCGCTGCTGCCCTCATTGCTGCTGGTGGTATCGCTGCTGTCGCTGCTGCCCCACCTGCTACCGCCGCTGCCCCACAAGCTGCTGCTAGTGACCCTGCTGCGGCTGCCTGTGAAAGCAGAGCTCTGCCCGCGCCTGCTGCGCCCGCCGGCCTCCCCGCTTGCAGCGCCACTGCTCTCGCTGCCGCTGCCGCCAGTAGCGCAGACGTAGCGCCTGCTGCCTGGACTGCCGGGCACTGCAGCAGCCCCTCCAGCCACCTCCTCCTCCTCCTCCTCCTCCAGCTGATGCTGCTGCTCGTGTGCAGCTTCCACTGCTTCATTAAACCGTTGAGGCAGGGTGCCTGCTTCCAGCTTGCGGACTGCAGCACCGCGAGTGGGCAGCACAGCACAGCATGGGACAGGTCAGACCTCCCATGTTGTTAACAGGACAAACTTATAACAAGGGGCCAGCTCTGCCCATCACATGGTCCGGTTGTTTTGGTCTGCGCTGCCACTCCCAAGCACAGCGCAGCACACCCTGCAGCGGCACCGCACCTGTAGCGCACGGCTGCTGCCGCCCCTGCTGCTGGCGGCAATGCCGGCAGGAGCCGCAGCGGGCCCGCGCACGCTGCGCCGGTGGCAGCGCTGCAACAGCACGCACAGCCGCGTTGGTGACTGGGCCCAGCTGTCGGTCCCAGGCCACCAGGGCTGCCGCCGTGTGGCAGCGCTGCTGCTGGCCGTTGGGCTGGTCTGCGCGGCGCGAGTCGCTGCCGGCGACGTGCACATTGCCCTCCTCCTGCTGCTGCTGCTGCTGCTGCTGCTGTAGTGGGCCTTTGCAGCCGCTGCACTGCCCACAGCGCTCCGGCTGCCCCTCCCCCCACGCCTCTGCCAGCTGCCTCACCCGCTCCCAAGGCACGCTTGGCACGTAGGGTAGCGGCAGGCAGCCGCAGGGCGCCGGCATCGGCATCTGCCACTGGCGCTGCTGCCGCCGATGGTCGCGCAGCCAGGCGCGTGAGCGGTTGCTGCCTTCCGAGTCAGAAGAGGAAAGAGAGGAGGGCTCCTTGTCTGCCTCGGCAGCGCCAGCACGCTCGCTGTCGCTGCCGCTGCCGCTGCCTCCGCCACCGTCGGCGACTTGCTGCTGCTCGTGTGCTGCCGCCCACTGCTGCCGCTCCTGCTGCAGCTGCTGCAACTTGGCCTGCAGGCGCCCCAGGCGCAGGCGCGACAGCGCCATGCACGCCTCGCCGCCCCGCCGTTTTTTGCCGCCGCCAGCGTGTGCAACCACGAGGCAGGCGTGGCAGCGCCCGCACCGCTGCCGCGCCTGTTTGAGCTGCTGCAGCTCAGACAGTGCCAGCCCTGGCAGCAGTGCATCCCAGCGCCTGAGGGCTGCCAGCACCCGGCACCCCCTGCTGCCGTCACCCGTGCAGGCGGCACAGCAGCCGCATGCGGGGCGGCCGCCTGGCAGCAGCGCCAGCTGCTGCACCAGCCCGGCAGGCACTCCTGCCACGACCGGTAGCGGCACCTGCCCTGCTGCAGCCGCTGCCTCGGCTGTCTCTGCTCCGCCTGCTGGGATTGCAGCAGCGGCTGCCGTGGCGGCGTTTGCAATGGCATCTTTCGCTGGTTCTTCTTCCTCCTGCCGCAACCTCTGCTCCTCCCGCCGCTCCTGCGTCTGCTGCTCAACCGAAGCAGAGCGCTTGCGCTTGCGCCCCGGCTTGCCCTCCTGCTGCTGCTGCGCCTGCTCAGTACCTGGCTGCCTTGCCTGCCGCATGCCCCAGCGGCGCTGCACACGCCGGCGCTTCAGCCGGCCCCGCGTCTGCTGCGGATCTGCACAGGCGGGCAGGGCCAGGCAGGCAGGCGCAAGCGGAAGTATGGGCGACACACATGCAGCACAGGCGAGAAATGTGCCCAACCATACCACTGCCAGTGTAGAAGCACTATCATTGGATGCCTACGCTAAGCGCAGGCAGCATGATGCTCGAAGCGGCCATATGCGTGGGGAAGCAGCAGGGGACAAAGCGCTGCGCTTGTTGGCACTCACCCAGCGGCGGCCACATGAGCTCCAGGCGCTGCCGCCGGCGCTCATTGTACTGCTGTTGCCACGCCTCGGCTGCAACCGTGGCGGCCCGCCTGCAGGTTGCGACAGGCATGGTGCAGGCGGCAATGTTCAGCAAGCGGTGCAGCCAGGTGCAGAGGTGCAACGTGGGGGCAGCAGCACGGTCCATTTCAATTCGCCCGCTGAGTGATAGCGGTGGCGACTGTTCGGAGAAACCTTGGTAGGGCCCAGCTGGACAGGCAGGCAGCTCACCTGGCATCCAGCAGCTCGAAGAAGTCCCAGCCTGCCTGCTGCCCTGCCTGCTGCCCTGCTGCTGGCTGCCCATCAAACTGAGCCTCCTGCGAGCCAAGAGCAGCACCCAGCGGCGGGGGGGAGGCGGTGAGCGGCTGCCGCGCACGTTGGCGCCCTCCCCCCGCCTGCGGCCATCCTCGGGCCGCCTGTTCCTCAGCCCGCTGCTGGTTCAGGCCGTCATCCAGCCGCGGCGGCTGCTGCACATCCTGCTGGCGCCGCTCGCTGACGGGTGGCGGCAGGGTGGCGGCAGCGGCGGCGGCAGTGGGGAAGGAGTCGGCGGCACCCGGGGTGCGATGTGCTTGAGCCTGTTTCGTTTCAGAGTATATAAATTGTGGCAGCACCGTTGGGGGACGCCCCAAAGGGGGGCTTGGACACGCAGCTGTCGAGGGAGGCGGTGCCAGGAGGCACGGTGTTTAGCGAAGGATGCGAATGTAATCGTGGACCTCATGCATGTCACATTCAATGGACAGCGCCTATGCTGCGCCGCCGGCCACCGTGGCTCGCAGAAATGTGGCTCCCAGAGCAAACCCTGCATCGCATTTCATTCGCCACCCCACCTCGATACCACATCGCATTCGTCTGCAACCAACCAGGTAGAAACAAGAGCCGTCTCGTGGCAGGCCAACACATGCACGCCTCGGCTACTACTGTTGGGCCTACCAGGGCCTGCAGCCCTGCAGCGCCCTTGGGCAGCTCCCGCAGGCCCGGCAGAGCGTACCGCCGGCCCCAGCGACGGCCTGCGCTCGCCTCTGCCGCAGCAGGCGGCGGCGGCGGCGGCAGCGGCAGCGGCAGCGGTGGCCTGCCAGGACGCTCGCTCTTCTCCCAGCTCGGCAGGGGCGCCCGCTCCCTGTGGAGCTCGCTGCAACAGGCGCAGCATGACCTACAGCACGTGCTGCAGGATGAGCCGCCGCAGCCGCAGCAGCCAGTGCAGGATGCGCAGGCGGGGCCCTCCCTCGATGACGCGGCCTTGCAGCCCGGCGCCGTGCCAGTAGATGACTCCAGCACGCCTGCGCCCGACTCGGGCGCCAGCGGCGGGTTGGAGAAGGCAGGGCAGAGCCAGATGCTGGCGTTCCGCGAGGGCAGCGTGGAGCCGCCCGCGCCTGCGCCGGCAGCCGAGCAGTCGCCCGCGCCCATCGCGGCCGCGGCCACTGGCGCAGATGCCCCTCCCGCCCCACCCGCAGCAGCACCAGCCCCAGCCCAGAGCGTCGACAGCCTGCTGCTGAGCTGGGAGGATGCGCTGCCCGCAGCCGCGCCTTCACCTGCTGGCGGCGGCAAGGGCGACTGGGAGCCTGAGGCGCCGCCTCCGCCCGGCGCCGCGCCGCTTCCCGGGAGGAAGATGAAGCTGGCAGGTGGGGAGTGAGAGGGATGGGTGGGTGGGTCGGGGGCGCACCTGGCAGCGGCATGGAGTGCATAGTGCTCGGTGCATCAGCCCAGGGGAGGGAAGGAGAGGGAGGGGGCGGTACCGGCCGCTGCGTGCCACCGCACGCCGCTTCAGCAGTGAATGTTACTACGCCTGCTGTCCCCCCGCCCGGCGCCTGCCCCGCCCGGCGCCTCCCCTGCCAGCAATGCGCGCCCGCTTTGCCTTGCCTGGTGGCTAGTTGTTGCAACAAGCCGCCCGGCCCACCCACTGAACTGCCCGCCCCTGCCCTCCTCCCCTTGCATGTGCAGGCGACATCCTGTTTGGCGCGCTGCTGGCAGGTGTTGGCGTGGCCTCTGCCGTGGGCCTGCACCGCTACGGCGCCTGGCGGCAGCAGAACCCCCTGGGCCCGCCAATCACCGTCGGCAATGCCCCGGCCCAGGAAGCCGCAGTGGCAGTGGCAGGCGATCGCGTGGCCAGTGAGGGCAGCGCTGACAGCGGCAGCCGCGCCTGGGGGCTGCAGCGCGCGCGCGAGCAGCGCTGGCGGGAGCTGGCGGTGGGGGCGGCCGAGGAGAGGGACGAGTCTGCGGCTGACAAGGCCCGCAACAGGCAGGCACAGCTGGCACAGCAGGCACAGCAGGCACAGCGGGAGCAGCAGCAGCAGCAATACTCGACAGAAGAGGAGGAGGAGGAGCATCGCGGGGAGGGCAAGGCACACGGAGCGGGCCCGAGCCGCACCGGCCACGCGGCCGAGCAGGGCGCCGAGGCAGAGGCAGCTGTAGGGGCGGCGGCGGCGGCCCGCCTCAGCCCTGGCACCAGCGCTGCCAGCAGCGCCAGCCAGCCACAGCAGGAGCAGCAGCAGGAGCAGGAGAGGAAGCATGACCAGGAGCAATCCCGCCAGCAGGTGGAGGAGGGGCAGGCTGTGCCTGTGCACGTCCCTGGCGTGCAGCTCCAGCAGCAGCAGCAGCAGGTGGAGCAGCAAGAGGAGCTGGTGCAGCAGCATGCAAAGGCAACAGCCGATGCTGAGCACGCTGCCGAGCTGGCGCGCAAGCTGCCCCTGCGCTCGCCCGAGGGGGCGGCTGCGCTGGAGCGCATGCGCGCGCTGCAGCACAGGCGGCAGCAGCTGTATGCGCAGCTTGAGGCTCAGCAGGAGCAGCGCTGGCGGGAGGCGGCGCAGCAGGCGCGGCAGCGCGGGGTGGCGTACGAGGGGGCTGAAGAGGAGGAGGGGCAGAGCGAGCAGGAGCGCCAGGAGCAGGAGCAGCGGCAGGCGGCGGCCGATGCGGCAGTGCAGGAGCAGCAGCGGGCTGCGGCTGCGGCGGCTGCAGCTGCGCAGGAGGAGCAGCAGCGGGCCGCTGCTGAGCGGGCAGAGGTCGAGGCAGAGGCGCGGGAGAGGGAGCGCAGCCTGCGCTGGTTGAGGGGCCAGATCGAGCGGGAGGATGAGGAGCAGGGGCAGGCGGCGGCGGCGGTGGCCAGCGCCCCTGCACCAGCCGCGGCAGGGGTTGACCACAGCCCGGCAGCGCTGCGCCTGCGTGCCGAGGCGGCGCACCGCGCCGCCAGCGCCGCCGCCCGCCACTCCCGCCAGGCTGCCGCCGCTTTCTCAACTGCGGCCGATGCGGCCACTGCGGCAGCACGCAGCGCACAGCAGGCCGCGACGGCGGCGGCGCGTGCTCAGGCCGCCGTGGAGCAGCAGGCAGCCGAGGCTGCCGAGCTAGCTGCCGCCCAGGCGGTGGCGGCAGCGGCGGAGGGCGGCGCTGCTGCCCAGAAGGCGGCAGTTGCGTCTGCCAAGTCTGTGGTTGCTCAACACGACGCGCACAAGCAGGCGCGGGAGGCTGCCGCAGGTGCGCCCCCTGCTGCCGATGGTGCCGCCCCTGCTGCCCCTGCTGCCAGCTCCGCCCCTGCCGAGCAGCTGCGCCAGGCGCTGCATCTGCCGCAGCAGCTGCCAGAGGGCGCCTGCCTTGAAGCGCCAGCCGGCGGCGACCTCAGCGAGCACAGCAGCGGCAGTGGCAGCAGCCGCAGCCGGCTGAGTGTCAGGCTTGATTTGGACCTGCGCTGCTTGCTCACCTGGCACTTGTCCCTGTGAAGCCTGGCACACCCCGCCTGCTGTAACCGTGCATCCTCCCTCTCCATGGTTGCCTCGGCGCATGGTGCATGGTGGGAGGGCAGAGCAGAGCAGCCCCTTAATGCAAGCACAACAAGGCTTGACCCTGGTGCACCCTTGCCTGCCTCCCATTGCAGCCGCGGCGACGGCTAAGCCGTACACCCCCCAGGAGAAGGTGGCAGCGGTGTGGCACACCACACAGCACTTTGTGCAGACCGCGCCGGGGGCGGCTGCGGCGCGGGCGCAGCAGGCCCTGGCAGCCGGACGGGCGGCGGTGGAGCAGCGCACCAAGGGGGCGGAGGCTGCGGCGCAGCATTCTCTGAAGCAGGGGCGGTCCTGGGTGCAGCACTCTGTAGAGCAGGGGCAGTCCTGGGTGCAGCGCTCTCTGGAGCAGGGGCGGTCCTGGGTGCAGCGCTCTGTGGAGCAGGGGCAGTCCTGGGTGCAGCGGTCGGGGGCGCAGGCGGCGGATGCGGGGCGGGAGGCCAAGGGGCACCTGGCCACTGCTGCTGCCGCTGCCAAGGCCCGCCTGCAGGCAGCGGCCGAGGCGGTGAGGAGCAGCTTCCCGGGCCCACCCTCGTGAGCGGCCACCCTCGTGGAGAGTGCACTGCACCCCTTTGCTCCGCTGCTTGCTCCTGGCTCTGCTGGCACATAGCTGTTCATAGGAAGTGAGTGCATGAGTGTGTGTGTTTGTGCGTGCGTGCGTGTGTGTCTTGTAACTTGCAACATGTGCAGCCCCTGTCCCCCGAGAAGGAGGCATGGGGTGTTGCAAGGGGCGGGAGTGAGCACAGGTCCAATGGGAGGAGGATTGGAGCAGGAAGGGAAGGGGCCCCCTGGTTGGGCTCTACATGAATGCAGCTGCTGCACCCGCATGTGGGCAGGCAGGCAGGCAGGCAGAGTACAAGCAGGCTGTGACTGTGCTGGCCTCTGCATATGTGCTGTACAACAGCCAGCACTCTGGGGCGCTCCAGGTGGCGGCCGCAGGAGGGAGGCGACCAGGCACCCGGGCACGGCTGCTGGCGCTGCAAAAGCTTGGTTGCAGGCGGCAGGCGTGGGCGGCAGGAGCTGCATTCTATGCAGCTGGTCACTGGCATGTCAGGCGCCCACGTTCAGTCACCTGCCCTCTTTGTTTCTGCCTATTACACAGCTGTTGACTGTCGGATGTTGCATAGTATCCTTATTCAAGTCATGGGTGCTTGTGCCTTATATTCACTGCCAGTGTGTGGCCTTCATGAAAGGTGGATGGCGGCAAAAGGTCGAGGGGTCGATTAAGGGGTTGCTGACATGAAATGGGTGGGGCGAACGAAAGGCAAACAAACCAGGGAGGGTGAGGGCAGGGCACAGGGCATGTTGCCGGCACATGGGGCGGGCGGCGCCGCAGTGCAGCGCCGACTCGCAATGCGTGAGATAGTCTCGTCAGGAAGGGGGGACAGTGCGGTGCCTGGCATGGGGGCCGAGGCAGGCGGTGGGGCAAGCGCAGGCGGTGGGGGGAGCGCTGCAATAGAAGCACATGGTGGGAGGGGTGGGGTGCATAGTGCTGGGAGGGAGCAAGCGCCAGGGCGGGCAGAGGGTCGCGAAGCAGGCGGGATGCCACACTTCCAGAAGGGCGTGCGCTGGGGATGCTGTCCTCCAGTGATTCGCTGTCCAAGGAAGAAATAGGGGATGTCGAGTGTCAGAGGATTGAGGAATGGCAGTGGGCAGTGAAGCGAGAGGTGGGGCCAGATGGCAGCCAGCGGGTGGGACTGAGTGGCAGCACTCGGGGGGATGGCACCGGATGGAAACCAGGGTGAGGCACAAGTGCGGCAGGTGGGTGGGGCTCGAGCCAGGTGGGAACCAGGGGGGATGGGGTGGAGGCAATAGCAGGTGAGGGGGAAGGAAGGGCCAGAAAGGGGCATGAATCTGCCGTGCAGGATTGAGACGAGCAACCCAGTTGTGACGGTGTGAATGGATGTGTCGAATGGATGGGAGAGGGTAAGGTTCAGGGCACTTTAGGCAGCAGGGGTGAGTGGTCGTGGTGAGGAGGGCGTCAGGCATGGAGTGGATTGAGAGGGAGGCAGCTTGGGACTGTGCGTCAGGCAGTGCGGTTGCGGAAGGCTCGCTGAAAACAGTGTGTGGTGAGCAAGAGAGTGCCACGCGGCGCGCTATCAAAAGAAGGTTGAGCAGGGTAGGTACAAGAGAGAAAGTGTACAGCCAGAACAGGCAGTGGGGGGGGGGCAAAAGTGTTCCGATGATGCCATGCAGCCCTGCTGGGGCCCCTGCGCCGCGAGCCACGGCGCTCAGAGGCACCACGGCGAGCAAGGGAAAAGGAGGCCTGGTGCCTTGGAGGGTGCGGCCGTCAGGTCTGGGTAATTCTGCGCCTCTCGTCCACACACTTCTGCTGCACGGCCGCCCGGTGTTGGGGCATGGACGCCGGGGGGCGAGTGCGTGGCCCTCACATGCGGGAGCGGCGGTCCTGCAGAGCCGCCCGCCTGGCCTGCGGCGGCATCGCCAGCGTGGCAGCAAGCTCACCGATGAAAGCGCCAGCTGGCTCCTTGGGCTGCGGCGCCAGAGGGGGGAGGGAGGAGGGGAGACGGGTATATAGGAGGGCAAACAAGGGGGCACGTGCATGGGAGCCAACAGGAGGAGAGGGGCGGGGGGGCGAAGAGGGGCACGGCATGCTGCGCACACCTGCCTGCAAGCACACTGAGCAGCGCTGGGATATGGGCGTGCATGAGTGTGGCAGCAGCAGGGCCACCGGCCGAGCAAGGCATCTGTCGGTCACTGTCCCTGCCCACAGCCAGGGCATCCACGGCTCCCTACATACGCTCGGCGACCCATCCCATTGACACGGCAGCACGCTTACCAAGCTGCTGGCCCCCCAGGGCATGCGCGGGGCGCTTGGGTCGCGCTTTGCCGGCGGGGCGGCGGCAGTGAGCCGCAGCAGCAGGGAGGATGCGTCGACAGCTGGCTGCATGCTCGGCGGGATGGGCCCGCAGCGCGATAGCGCCCCTAGCAGGTGTGTGGAAGCGTCCAACTCCTGTAGCTGGCGCTCTGCATCGCTGAAACATTGCTCAAGCCAGCCGTCGGCCAGCGGCGCCGCTGCCGCCACGCCCGTTTGAGCGGCCGGCGGCACCACAGCTGCTGCAGCGTGCTCTTCGCGCTGCGCCGCCAGCAGTTCGACGCTACCCAACAAGTTGAATGGTGCGCTCTTCATGTTGTAGGAAACACTTCAAGTGTGTTGTGGTGTCCTGCAAGCGGCACACCGGAGCAGCCGTGGGGCAGCACCGGAGCGCTCGTGAGTCCTTGGAACATGGTTTCCAGTGAGTGCGGACCTGAACCGTGCCAGGAGCAGCGCAGCTCGGCGTGCCGTCGGTGGGTGAGTACCTGCAGGCTCGTCCACTGCTTCCGTTACGTCTTCCTGGGTGTTGCACCGCTTGTGTTGAGCCCTCTGTATCGGTAGCGAGTGAGGCTTGGTTGCAAGAAGACAACTTTGACCGTGCACGGCCGCAGTGCACGTTCCGTTCAAGTCTCAGAGGTGGTGAACGTCACTTGAATCTGCAGTGAAGCTGTCAACATCATGCAATCTTGCCGCAAAAGTAAGGCCACAATGCACTCATTGCACTGGCAGGAGAGTTCAAGCCGGTTCAAGTGGAGCAGCTGCCGCAACCCTCAGGTGGGCGCCTGCCAGGGCCACACCATGCCTGTGGTGGCAGAGCTGGCGCTCGTGCCGCTACTCCCGTCGGCGTCGCCGGCGCCAGTTCCGCCGCTGCAGCACCATGAGTCGCTGGGCCGCGGCTGGATGGGCAGCGCCAGCTCAGGGTCAGACACCACGGCGCTGCTGGGGAGGCCCAGTGGCGAGATGAGGGCTGGGGAGCTGTCGAGCGCAGCGGGAGCACGGCGCCAGCTGGACAGCGTTGCTCGTCCGGCTGCTGCAGGCGCTGCCGCCGCCTGTGCCGGTGTTGCTGCTGCACCTGCCCCCACGGCGGCAGTGCAGCCCATCCCTGCGCACGAGAGGGGGGGCAAGGGCATGCTCAGCTGAATTGCATAGGCTTGTGCAATACTCATGTAGATGGGAGTACACAACAGTCTGCGAGTTTTCCGTGCACGCAAACATGGCACCTCATCCCATGCAACCATGCAGGACCAGCAGGAGGGCAGGCAGGCCGGAGGGCGCTGCCAGGCATGCGGGCTGCCCAACATTGCATGCTGCGACGCACCGCTGTCCAGCTTCTGGGGTGGCCCTGCGGTGCTGCGGCCTGCAGCAGTCCTCCGTCTCTTGCGGGACGGTGCCGGCGGCAGCGGGGGGCAGCTGGCGGCACGCTTGGGTGGCGGCGCAGACAGCTCCTGCACTGGCAATGTGGCCGCCGCTGCCGCCGCTGCCCCTGCTACCCCGGCGGGCGGCCCCGTCTGCTCCCCCGCCTGCCAGCGCTGCCTGCTGCTTGCGCCCGGGAAGCGGTGCCGCCCGGGCGGCACGCGGAAGCTGCAGGCGCCCCGAGGCACAGCTGGCGGCAGGCCCCAGACCAGGGTGGGTGCCGGCGCTGCAGGGCTGCCGCCAGTGGTGCACTGGCTGGAGGCGGGGGAGGGTGCCACGCTGGCGCCGCCGCTGTTGAGCGGGCTGGGCTGGGGCAGCAGCAGCGAGGGCACGCTGGGGGAGGGGGTGGTCAGCCGCCACGTCGCGCAGTGCGTGCTGCTGCCGCTGCCGCTGGCGCTGCTGCTGGCACTGCTGGGCACCCAGTGTGCCATTGGGCTGCTGTCAAAGCGGGGTGTCTGCAGCAAGTGAGGGATGGGTGGGTCGTGTCATGGTGGACGGGCTGGGGTGGATCAGCAGAGCGATGCAGTCTGTGCTGCTCAATGAAGCGCATCAAACAAGCACCCGCTCACGGCTGCCTGGCTTCCTCATCCCGTCTCAGATCTCAGAAGCAATGGATGGTTGGGGAGGATCAACAGCGGGTGAATGATCATGATGAGATGACTAGCCAATGGGTGGCTGTGGAGAACCTCACCATGTGGCACTTCTTCATGCAGAAGACAAGAGGGTCGCGGGGGTAGGCAAGGGGTGCGTGACCCTGCAGGTGGGCGCAACGGTTGGTGCCGGCCGGCGAGCGTGTGGCGCCTGCAGGCACGCCTCTCCCAGCAGCCCCCTGCGCAATGCTCAGCCTGCGCGCAGCGCTCTTGATGCTCCCTTGTGAGCTTTTATAGTGGTTGCATACCTGCGCGGCGAGAGAGGGAGCGTGCAAGGGCGGCGCGACACTGAAGCGCCAAGAGGGCGCGGTTTCAGGTGGGGCGCTTCAGATGTAGGCACTTGCAAGGATACCGGTTGACAGGGCTGCAATTGAGCTCCGATGTGCGGGGAGAAAGCAGCACGGGCGCAAATACGAAAGGGAGACGAACCGCCCCAGCTACAAATGTGCTGCGCTTCTGAGCACAGCACGGCGCCTTCTCCCACGTCTCGGCATTGTAAGTTGTGTACCTGACTGTTTGGCTCAATTGATAAAGTTGGGGGTGCACTGCTGGGCTCCTGTGCTGCTCGTCTCTTCCCAAACTCCCGCCCTGCTCGCGAGCGCATTGCTGACGAAGGGGAATGCCGCGATGCCTGGAGAGGTGGTGGGTAGCCGAGGGCGCATCAAATTCGCAGCGCAACGCTGTGGGGGGCTGCAGCTAGAGCCGCCGCCAGCCGCCCCGCCAGCAGCAGCCCAGCCTTTGCATCCCCCTACCCCACTCGAACAGCTTGCCCAGCTGATGGTGAGGCTAGAAAACTGTGGCATGGTGCCAGTCCTGGATGACGGCCTAGTGGGGGGCAACTGCGCAATCGCTGTTGAAGCAAGCGGAGTGCAGGGCGTGCCAGCGGCACAGCACAGCAGCAGCAGCAGCAGCAGTGGCAGCTGCAGCGTGTTGATAAGTCGCAGCGGCAAGGACCCTGGTGCACCGCTCAGCCTGCGCGATTGGGTGCTGCTCTCGCGCTTCGATGCTGCGGCATGGCAGGCAGACTACCTGTCGGCATCTGAAGGCGTGCGGCCCTCCAGCGATGCCCCACTGCACGCAGCAGCGCTGGGCCCGGGTGCGGCCCGGCGGTACGGCTGGGGGGCGCAGCCGCTGGTGGCAGTACACGGCCATGCGCTAGCGGAAGGGCCAGGTGTGTGCTTGCCGCACACAGGTGCCGCCTTGGGGGCCCGTGCGGACCATGCCGAGGCCCTGGGGGCGACCTGGCCCCATTTGCAGGAATGCCTGCCTGCCTGCTCACCGGCGCCTGCCAGCCTGCTGCGCTGCTCGCCTGCCTGCCCAAGGCTCCTCACAACTGCCTGTCAATCACGCGCCGCCACCCATCCGCGCAAGCAGGCCTGGAGCGTGCCAGGCAGCACGGCCTCCCAATCAGCGAGGAAGCGACGCTGTTCAGCACTCCGCAGGACTTGGAAGCAGTTGAGCTGCTGTTCAGGTGGGGCGGGGTGCCACGACCCTGGTGGGAGGGGGAAGGCCGGGCAGGGATGGTCAAAGCCGCACGCTGCCTACAAGCGGCCATTTCAGGTGTACCCCACCCTCACCACGGACCCCCTCACCCCCTCTTGTGCCACCTGTGCACCCACTGCCCCACCTGCCTCCAGGTCGCACCCCTACCCCAGCCACCGCTGCTACATCCGGCGAGGGCATGGCTTCCTCCTGCTGTCACAGAGCGTGGACGAGGCAGAAGCGTACCTTGAGCGGCACATCTTGCCACTGGCAGCTGCTGGCACCAGTGTGTGATGCTGCAGGCAGTTGTGTCGCTGGCACGGGGGGGCTGTGGCGTGGCCTGGGCATCCGGCCAGCCTGGCAGCAGGTGCCGGTGGATGGTGAGCAGCCCTTTATGGGTGCCACGGGCGGGTGATGCTGCCTGTCTGCCCAGCCAGCCCGGAGGTTGCACTCCTAAGCCGTGTGTTGCTTGCTGTGTAACAAGACAGTCCTGTGCACCTTTCAGGTGCTGCCGAGGTGGTAGCTACCTCCAAGGTACTGCACACGGCTCCCACAGCGATGCTGGATGCCTGCCTGAGATCCTGGGCGTGCCCAGACCTGGAGGCGGCTCCACGGTGCCGCAGCGGTGGGGCTGGGGCCTTCAGGAACAGCCCGTTCGCCGTTGTTTCGGGCTGAAACAACAATGAAGGGGCATCAAGTCATGGGGCCCAGCCCGTCCGCTGGTTGGGCAAGAACATATGATGCATGCATGCAGGAGCAACATGTCAGGAGCAGGGCAGGGCGCCGTGCAGCCGCAGCACCCGCCTGGCTGCGCCACCCGCCGGAAACCATGGGTATCCGTGAACATTCTAGATGCACGAAGGGACCGTCAACGATGGTGGCAAAGCAGTGCGCGTTAATGAATCGCACTGGCGCAGCAGACTCACCGCCTCACCCGCTGGCTCACCCGCCGGCCGCCACATAGGCACCGCCAGGTGGCATGGGCTCAGCCAGATGGGGCCTCCTCGAGGTACCCAGCCATTTGCAAACAGTTTTTAGGTCGTTTTCGTCTTCTTGCAAGCGGTGTCGCTGCACGTAAGCACGCCGACGTTGCGCCACGCGGTGCATACAGAGCCCGGTATGGAAATCCCGACAGTAGATATGGCCGCAAACGCATTGGAAGCGATGAAGGAGACGCCGCCCGATGAGTCAGGCGGCCCAGGCGCTCTGTTTGCCTTCAAGCCCCTGTTCGATGTCGATTGCCTGCTCTGTTGCGAAGTGCTGTTGGACCCAGTCGTGGGTGAGTCAACTCATTCCGTGCGCCAAAGAGCGAGTACAGCGCATGCGCGCTGCATGCACGGGCCAGCTGCTCCTGGTTACGCCGGCGGCGGGGCCGCCGCCTGGCGCTGCTCACACGAGCGCTCGCTTTCCTGGTCCCGCTGCCCTGCGACCCCTGCAGGTGCCTGCGGCCATGAATTCTGCAAGGACTGCCACCACAAGCGCCTTCACAAGGACTACAACCCGCGCTGCCCGGTGGCGGGGTGCACGGGATTCCTGAGCTACACCCCGCCGGGAGTCAGCCTGAAGCTGCAGGCAGCTGTGGCAGCGGTTGCGGCAGACAGGGTGGCGGCCCGGCGGGAGCAGCTGGCACGGGAGGAGGAGGAACGGAAGCAGGCAGAGAAGATGCGCTTGCTGCGGGAGGAGGAGGAACGGAAGCAGGCAGAGCAGATGCGCTTGCTGCGGGCAACGGAAGCAGCTTTCAGGTGGCGCTGGCAGCGGAAGCTGACGGATGCACAGGCGGATTCCAAGACTGAAAAGATGGAGGCGCGAATCAGGGCAGTGCCCGCTGAGCTTGAGCAGGAGCCATGCACGGAGCCGCGGCAGCAGGAGGAGATGCGCTGGCTGCTGTACCGGGCGGGCTGGCCGGAGCAGGTGCTTGCAGCTGGAGTGGCGGCGGCAGCGGTGGCAGCCGTGCTGGCTGCGGCAGCGGAGCAAGAGGCAGCGGCAGAGGTGGCGGCAGTGGCGGCTGGAGTGGCGGCGGCAGCAGTGGCAGCCGTGCTGGCTGCTGCGGCAGCAGAGGAAGAGGCAGAGGCACAGGATGGGGCAGCAGCCAGCGCAGGGCCTGCCACAGATGGGCCTGCTATTAAACGCGCCGAAGGTGGCCCCCCAGCCGGCTTCTCTTTTCCCCTGCTGGCTCCCGTGGCACCTGGAAGCGGCACTCTATGACCTGCCGCATCGGCTGCGCCGTCAGGTGGAGACAGCTGCAGACAAACGACGTGAGGTGGTGGGCTGCAGCTGCTTCTGCCCACCTTGAGACGCATACCTTGCCGCTGGCTGTGCTGCCACCAAGGTGTGACGTGGCCTGTCATCCAGCCAGCCTGGCAGCTGCCGGTTGGGAGCAGGCGAAACAGCCAGTGAGGGCTGCCACTGGTGGGGCGTGATGCGCCCCGTGCGCCGAGCCAACCACGGGCCCAGCTCTGCGGTTGCACCCCTGAGCTCTGTGCTGCTTGCTTTGTAACAAGCCAGAACTGGCCAACAGGGAGGCGGTGCACCTGCCTGTGCACGCATGCAGCATGCGGCAAGCGACAGAAAGGCAAGGGAGAGGAGTGTGTGCAGGGAGGGTATGTACGGTAGGGGAACGCTTCATGTGAAGCATGGCATGGGCAGGGTACCATTGCTGCTATGGCACGAAAAAAGAGGGAGGGATGAGTGGAGGCAAGCGTAAGCTCCTGAAAGAGCGGCAACAGCGTGCAAGCCAGGCACGGGTGCAAGTGTACAGAGGGGCTGGTGGGGGAGGCAAATCCTCCAAGGAAAGAATGGTTGACGAAGTCGGTTTATGGAACAAAAGGAATTGGAGCGGTGTACAAGAAATGGACATTGCGAAAGAGCACAGGGAGAGGGTTTGTTTGGTTGGCTGGTGGCTGATTGACGCCTGGGCCTCACAGAGACGTGCAGGTGGAAGCCACTGCAGCAGCTGTCATGCGCTTACGCTCAGCCGGCTAGTGGCGCGAGGTACCTGTGTTCACTGCAGGTCCGACGGCGCTCCCAGGGCCATCAGGGGGTGGCTACACAGCCAGCTGCCAAACTGGCCATACAGGGAGGGCGGGGGCCGGGGCGCTGCCACGGCCGCCGCCTGGCAGGCACGGTGAAGGTCGGCAAACATGCGCTCAAACTGGCGGCGCACCTGGCCTGCAGGGGGCGGGGTAGGAACAGGGCAGGTGAAAGGCAGTGCAGCAGGTTGAAAAGGGCAGCGCAGGCACCTGGAAGGCAGTGCACGGCTCGGCGCCTTGCCAGCAGTCCCAGAGCAGCGGCGGGGTGCCAGGGAGAGAGTTCCCAAGCAGCCCTGCAGCCGCCACCGCAGCTCCTGAGTGCTCACCTCGCACCATGCCAGCAAGCCCAGGCGGCGGGCGCAGCGCCGGCTGCAGCTTCTGCTGCATGATGACAAGAGAGTGCTCCTGCTGCTGCTGCTGCCGCGGGTGCTGCTGCCGCCGTGCCAGCTTGCCGCGGCGGGGTGCGGCGGGGTGCACGAGCTGCATGCTGCTGCCGCCGACGGTGCTGCTGCTGGCACCGCTAGCACTGCTGCTGCTGCTGGCGGTGTGCAGCAGGTCCAGCTGTTCTGACACCTGGCGCCAGCAGTCGTGGCCCAGCGCCTCGGCCAGCCCGGGCGGCAGGCCAGCTGCGGTGCTGCCGTCGTTGCAGCCAGGCGTGAACCCGATCACTGTTGTTGTGCCCTCGTACCGCTTCATGAAGGTGTTGCCCCGCAGCAGGCGCAGCCGCACCTGGGCACCACGCATGCGGCCAGGGGGTGGGGAGCATGCAGTTTAGACAGAAACACATGTGGCGCGGGGTGGGGACTTGGACGGAGGGCGCCCGCCTGCTTGGCTGATTGCAGGCAGGGATGCGACTCAAGGATCGGACCCCGCCTGGCGACCTAGGCAGGCCAGAAAGCGCCAGCCCTGCTGGCTGCAAGCGCCACTCATCACTCGCTCACCTCACCTCACCCACCCTCCCTCCCTCCCACCCACCCACCTGCTTTGTGGTGTGGTTGCAGTCCAGCTGGACCGTCATGCGGGCATCGACGGGAACACGCAGGACATTGACGCGCGCCACCTGCGGGGTGCAGCGAAAGCCGGAGGAGACCGAGTGTTCAGCGGAAGCGGGCAGGCGGGGTCTCGGGCAGGGGAGGCCTCAGGGAGTGGCCTGCCCAACCTACGCAGGCAGCTGCCGCCCCCGCCGCCAGCAGCGAGGGTCGGCGCTTGAAGCCGCATATCGCTGCCGGCAGCAGGTGAAGCATTGCCAACGCAAAGCAAAGCTGATGTGCATGCTTGCTAGCTGTGGACACAGCAGACCAACGTGGCTCCGGCAGTGGCGGCGGCTGCCTACCTGCTCCACTTTCAGCTGCGACAGCACGTCCCCACTGCCACCCGCCCGCTGCAGCTGCGTGCGCCCCAGCTCCTTGACGGACTGAAGCGCAATGGCCATGGGGAGGAAAGGGCAGGGAAGTTTAGGGTGGGTTGTGGCGGTGGGGGACGCCACAAGAAGAGGGCGCACACGTGTGCACAACCGCCTGTCCAGCAGGGCGGTGGTGCCCGCCGCAGGCAGCTGCGCGGAAGGCACCTGGCTGGGCGAGTCGCGGCATCAATTGAATCCCGCTATGATTTCCGACAGCCTGCCGACAGGAGAGCAAGCGCAGCGCTCCTGCCCAGACCTTGACGTCAGAGAAAACAGAACCGTGGACCGCAGGCTCTGCGAAGATGCTAAAGACGTCGGCAGGAGGTGCTGGGACTACGCCTACAACTGTCACATGCGTTTGGCCGCCGCCGCCGCTCCGAGCAGACGAGTGCAGCGGGATGGCTCGCACCTCCCCCTCGAGGTTCTGTGTGGGCCCCATTGCCCTAAAGACGTGGGACAGGGAAAAAATGAAATGTTGGCCAGCACAGAGGGAGGGCTTTCTTATGGCCAGCTCACGTAATGATAATGCAGGGTGCACGCAGGCCGCCGCCGGCGGCGGCACACGTCAAGTAGGTGGTGATGTGTGGCATTGTATGTGTATAGCGGAAGCTGATCTAACATGTGAAGCAGAACCAAATAGGGCAGTGGGCAGAGCGGTGCGCTGCCCAAAGCCGCACAGCTGGCACCCTCTCCGACCAGCTCTCGTCCCGGCCGTCGGGTACAACTGCCGCACCCTGCACTCCGCCTGTATTGACCAGTTTGCTGTGTGGCCTGAACACTCAGTCTGAAGAACAGTGCGAGCCAGTAGCCTATCGGCGTATATCCAACATCACTGTCAGCATTTCGTCATTATTTTGTTCTTCATAGCCTGGGCAAGAGGCACAACGCGGCTGACGGGACTCTTGCTGACGGGGCACGTGAGGGGGCTGACACGGCCTCCAGCCGCCCAAGCTCTGGCACCTTATTCGCCGCACGCCTCGCGGCATGCGCTCCTTAGGAGCTTTGAACCATCTGCAGAAGGTGAGGCCTGAAAGCTAATAACGAAACCTTGAAACTTTTCAACAACTTGTCTGCCACTAGCACCACAGGTATTTTCGGCCACCCAACGGGTCCAAGCTACCAGGATACGCGTCCCGGACGGCCAACCCTCCCGTTTGTGTGGTGCGCCGCCCTGGGCGCGCTCCTCCTTTTGCGCCCTCGCAGGCGAGGCTTTCTCCGCTGCTGCGCCAGGAAGATGCAGCGCCAGCCTGTAGCCGCCATCAGCTCCACTGGTGGCGCAAGCGGCAGGAGCCAGCGCAGTGCAGAGGCTGGTGACGGCGGTGCACCCGCCGGGTCCCCTGCCGCCGGCTCTGCTGACGGCAGCAGCTGCGATACTAGCGGCGGTGGCGCACCTGGGGATGACGACAGCAGCTCAGAAGCCCAGTTGCTAGAAGCCTCTGGAGAGACAGCGCCACAGCCAGAGCACCCGCCGCTGCTGCTGCAGTGGCTGGCGTCGGCAGAACCAGCGACGCAGCGCCACGCCTCTGGCATCCTCGCGGCCGCACAGCTAGCCACCGCCATCTCTCTGTGGCTGCACCCGCAATGGCTGCACCCACAGCCGCAGCTGCACCCGCAGTGGCTGCACCCACAGCCGCAGCTGCAGCCAGGTGCAGGCCTGCTGGGCCTTCCCACCGCACCCCTAGCAGCTGCGGCTGGAGCGGCCGCTGCTGGGCCCCCCGCAGCAGTGGCTCTGGTGCCCCCGGCGCCTGCGGTGCCGCCAGCAGCGGCACCGCACCCCCTTGCGGGCACCTTGGAGCCCCAGCGGCAGCAGGACCAGCCAGAGAGGCAGTGGGAGAGCCCCACCAGCGAGCATGGCGAGGGCCGTTGCCCGCAGAATGCTCGGTGAGTGGGTGGGAGGGTGGGTGAGAGGGCGCAAGCGCCGGCCGTGGGGAGGCCCGCCCTGAGAGTGTGTGGCCGCGCGGGTGGCGCTGACTGTGCGCCCCAGGCATCCCCGATTGGTGTTGCTTTGAAGTTGCTGCTGCTGCTGCTGCTGCTGCTTGCCATGCAACTCATGAGCTCGCCCCTGGTTGGCCGCATGCCCAGCAGGCAGTCCAAGCGAGCACGCAAGCGGTGACGCTAGCCACAGTCCTGCTTCGTGTGTGGGCCCGCTCATCTGCCACCCCCTGGACCTCTGCCATCTCCCGACCAAGACCTTTAGAGCGTCTGGGCCTTGCCCCCCCCACCCACCTTGCAACAGCAACGCGCCTGTTGACCTTGCGACGGCGGCGCACATGCCTGCGCCCGCTCGGCCGGAGCGTACGGCAGGCAACCAGGCAGGGGCCAATGACACCCGGCCTCCCTTTCCTGCCTGCCGGGCGCGACCGCCCACCTTGTCCCTCCCCCGCAATCCATTGATACCCCTTCAAGGCAGCGAAATCCCGCTGGCCTTCATTTTATTCACGCACGTCTCCGCCCACGCCACCCCCGGGCCCCAACCATTTTTCTGCACCCGCAGCCTGTTTCGTTTCTCTCTCCTTGCCCCCCCATGCCCCAATGCACAGTGCGGCCTCACAGCCCCGCCTCTCACATCCTTGCGCACGAGACTTCCCAACGCCAACCCCTTGTTGAGCGCCCCTCTCGCCTCGAACGCCCCCCAGACCCGCCTCCTTGCTACGCCACCATGCACCGCCCCTCGGTGCACCTTTTGGGAGCAGCACACCGCCTGCAGACCTTGCCTCCCCAATTCTTGTCCCTCGAATGCTTAAACCACCGATGAATGCCCGCTCCCCGCCCCTTGTGCGCCCTCTGTGCACCTCCTCCCATGGCGATGCCCCCCAATATCGACGCAGTCGACCCATACAGATCCCACCCTCCTGAGCGTTCAGCCCTGGCCACGCACCCTGATCCGTGCCGCCCGCCCTCTGTGCACATCTCATCATGCTGATGCCCCCATCTCGCAATCCATACAGCCCAATCGCAGTCTCACGATGCTGTCTGGGCGTTCCCATTTGATCCACTACAGTCCCCCCCCATTTCATTACTAGTACAACAAACCAACAAATGTCTTCACTTTCGTGTGAACACACAAGGTGCCATCCTTCCTGTCAGCTGTGTTTCCCCATTCTAGCTCTCCCTTGCCAGCTGTTCATCACTCCATTGCCATTTCATTTGAAGCTGCAAGCCTGCCTGCCCACTGTAAGACGCCTGCTCACACTGTGTGCACAGACGCCTGCCCATACCCTACCACACCGTGACACGAGTGCTCGGCCAACACACCTACCATGGGCTGCTGTGCTCGCATGCTGCTCTAGCTGCTCTGGCAGTGGCGGGGAGAGGGTGTTTGCATGCTAGGACAGAGAAAGGAGAGCGCAGGCATGTCGGGAGCGGTGGCAAGGGGTAGAGAAGGAGAGAGAGTGAGGGGAAGAGGAAACAACAAGAGCAGGAAACAACAGCAGTCGATGTGCGTAGCGTGGACATGCATGTTTGTGTCTGGGGAAAAGCATCAACAGTGGGGGGCGGGCTCAAAACAAGCAAAGCACGTCGGTCAGGGCTGGAGGGTGGAGGACAACAAAACGGGCGCCGCCAGCCTGCTGCAGCCAGCCTGCCTGCACGCCACACGACCTGCCTTTGCCTGCTCTACCTGCGCCACAGGCGGCGCGGCTGGCTGGCTGGCCGGCTGGCACGCTGGCACGCTGCCAGCAGGCTAGCTGGGCTGGGCTGGGTCAGGCTGAGGGGCCGCTGGCGGCAGCGGTGCGGGAGAGCGCCGCCACTCCAAACACAATGCCCACCAGGCACACCCAGCCGCCCACGTCGTACCAGAAGTCGCTCACGCCGCCAGCCTTCTGCAGGGAAGCGGGGGTGAGCAGGGGGCAAAACGGTGGGAAGGGGCGGGTGGGCGGCAGGCGCGCGACAGGCGACATGAGGCGAACATGAGAACGGCGGAGGGCTTGCAGGCTGCTGGGCTGGCCAACGGCGCAGTTGTGCGTCGTGGAGGCAATGGGGAGGCGCGCCAGGTTAACATGGGCGCCAGGCAGGCAGGGCCCCTGACACAGATGGGCGTACCCCGCCGTGTGCCACTCAAGGCGTGCCAGCACATGCCGCAGTGGCAAAGCAGCCGCCTCTTGCTTGCATACTTGCTTGCCGCGCCACGCACCTGCTTGCTGGCTGCGGCGCCGCGCGGCTCGGAGCGTGGCGAGTCGCCGGCGTTTGCCGCCTGCAGCTGCCTCTGCAGCTCCTGGTACAGCTGCAGAGCAAAATGGGAGGGCGCCAAACAAGGCTAGACATGTTGGCATCCGATTCAGGACAGGGGAGGGGGGTGGGGGGCACCAGACAAGCCCTTTGGCACCCCACTTACGAAGGTGACGGAGCAGACGCACTGCAGCTGTCGTGCCAAACTCATGGTCACGCGCTCACACCATGCAGGCGGAGGGCCCACCTGCGGCGCCTTTGACGGCATCTCCAGCGCGCAGCACGTGACAAGGGCGGCAGGAGGGACACCCCAAATCTAGCGTGCTCACACCACCCACCTGCGGCGCCTTTGACGACATCTCCAGCGCGCGGCGGTAGGACTCGTTGGCAGGCTCCAGGTCCACCGCCTTGCGGAAGCACTCCCCCGCCCGCTCAAAGTAGCCGTTGGCTGCAATCAAAGCATGCGGGGCGAGGGGGGACGTGGACGGGGGTGCATGTGCATGAGTGAGTTGACAGCTCACAGACACTGACTTGCTGTGAAGCAGTCGCCCGGCAGTTCAAGGCAGCTGTTGGCTGGAGGGAGGGGGAGAGGGGAGGGAGCGAGGCCAGGAACGGAGGGGAGGGCGAAGGGGGGGACTGTCAAAATAGCGTCCCAGAACCAGCTGCCAGCCTCCTCAGAGCACCCATTGGATGAGCAAGGTGGAAGCAAGGGTGGGGCAGGGGCAGTAGGGAGCAGGGCTTCGCGGTGTGTCTTGCAAGGCGGGCGGGCGGTAGGGCGGTTCAGTAGTAGCTAGTTGGGATTGGTTCCGTGGAAGCACCGCTGGCGCCTGCGCACCATCCGCACGCACATCCCACCGCTGCAGTGCGCGCCCTTCCGTCCCCCTCACCCGAAGCGGTCTCCGCCGACAGGAAGCCCTGGCTGGTGTAGGCATTGCCCAGGCACCACAGCGCGTCGTGGCGCCCCGCATCCAGGGTTAGCGCCCCCTCAAACTTGGCGATCGCCTCATCAATCATCTCATAGGCCTCGGCCCCCTGCCGGAAGTGGGCCAGCTCCAGCAGCGCGCCGCCCCACTTGGTGAGGGCCTGGCGGCGGGGGCAGAGGGTGGGTGAAATCGGTGGGTGAGGGGCGGGGCTGTTGAGGGGGTGAGGTGGTGGAAGCAAAGGTGAGTGCAGGCAGCCCTCGCAAGATGATAGCGCAAAGGGTTTGACGGGTGGGTCCCTCCTGCCAGCGCAAGCGCTGAGCCCTGGTAAGAGGCGGCCGAGGCTGGTGTGGGCGCTGCCGCCGCCGCCGCCACCCGGCAACATGCCAGCCCCCCTTGGTTCTGTGCTCACCAATGCATCCTTGTCGTTTGCCTTGAAGTCGCGCTCCGCCTGCTCCCGCGCTTGCTCAAAGAACATGAGCCTGCACGCAGCGCAGGAGAATCGCAGGTCATCAGCGGGGCGGCACGCCCCTCGGGCGGCTCCAATCGGCCGTGAGGTTGACTCTCGCTAATACAATGCGCGCCGCTCACCTCTCAATATCCTCGCGGCCCAAGGACTCCATCTTTGCCGCGCAAACAAGGGGCAGGGAAAGGGATACAAGCAGGGAGGAGGCAACCAGCAAGAAGCAGGCGTGCAGGCTTCGGGTTTTGCTCGCGCGGGGCCCCAAACCTGAGTTTTACCAATGCCCGCGTGGCGGCGGCACGCTGCGCCGCTGCAGCAACGCAATGCCACAAAGGGAGGGGATTGTTCCATTACAACTACAAACATCATCCCACAGACTTAGTAATTGCGCTCAGCACAGTTTGAAAGAACAAAGGGTCAGTTGAAAGAGGTGCAGAATATTGCGCAGGTCTCTCGGAGGGGGCCCAGCGCCGCCGCTAGCTAGGGTCAGGGCGGCAGCGTCCCTCGCGCTCTCCTGCATCCTTGCTGGGAGCTGCGTCCTGCTGCCACCGTTGCGTTACCCGTCAGAGCCAGCAGTCGTGCAGGCGGTGCGCCGCGCGCTGCTCACAATGCCGCCGCCGTGCATGCGGCCGTGCCGCCGGTCCTGCTGGCAGCGGCGAAGCGCACCAAGGCTCCTCAACCGCCGACCGCCAGGCTTGCTGTCCCCTGCCCTAGGAACCCGCGACCCCATCCAAAAGGGGGTCGGACACCTCCACCATCGTCCTTGCACGGGGGCTGGTCCAAAAGCCGTCCAGCGCCAACGGTGCTTGGGGCTCGCGTCTGCCTGCCGTCGTCGTCGTTGCTCAGAGGGGCTTGGAGCCGCTGCCACTGCTGTCCCGTGCGCCATTCAGAGGGGCTTGGAGCGCACGCCCATGGCGGCATCTATGCAGCGCACAATGCCTGCGGGGTCCCCCTTCTCATAAGGCACCAGGCGGGAGGGGTCCATCCCCGCCACCACAGCCTCCAGGCTGTCGGTGGTGGCGGCAAACAGGTGGCCCTCCCGCTCCAACTGCAGGCAGGCAGGCACACATGGGAGAGGACAGAGTTGTGGGTGTAGATGTGGGCAAGATGCCAGGGGACGGGGGAGGCTTCAGCCAGCCTGCTGGCGCGACACCCCCGTGTGCCTGCCCACACTGTCCGCACTGCCTGGCAGCCGGTACCTCCCCGCCCCTCGCCGACTCCCTGCCTTCACCCCACTCCACCCCTGCCCATCTCAGGAAGGCCCTCCTTGCTGCCGACTGACCTGCAGCGGGTCTGGCATCACATCACACCACAGCAGGCATAGCGCAGCATCGAGCATCGATAGCAGCGCTACTCCACCCACACGCCCACCCACCCGCCCTTGACCTGGTCAGCCAGGCCCACCTCGTGGCTGTCCATCAACAAACATCAAAACCGGTACCACTCTGCCAGGCCCGCCCCTCACCTTACCCGCCACCTGGTGGTTGTCTGCCCATCCAACAGATACAGGCCTCAATTGCTTCCCCACTGTGCCCAGGCGCGCCCCTCACCTTGTCTGCCAGCTCCAACTGGTGGCTGCCTATTGTCCATCAGCAGATACAGGCCTTACTTGCTTCCCCCCTCAGCGGCGCGGCCTCACCTAGTCTGCCACCTCCACCAGGCGGTTGGTCGTTCGTCAGATTTATGCATTACGAACCTTATCCATCGACAGATTTAGAGAAGAGAAAAGAATCAAACAGAGTATTATCAATTTGCCAGGCGTGCCCCCCTCACCTTGTCCGCCAGCTCCACCTGGTGGTTGTCCATCAACAGCGGGTTGGGCACCACCAACAGCGGGCAGCGCAGGCGCAGCGTCTCAAAGATGCTGCCGGAGCCTGTGTGGCGGCAAGGGAAACGCAACAGGGAGCACAGCATTGGTTGCAGTTCAGCATGGTGTAGTTCAACATGGCGGGTCTTGTGACCATGGCCAGTGCAGGCGTAGCGGAGCGTCTCAGAGATGAAGCCAGGGCCGGCCGAGGTGTATGGAAGGCGAGTAATGAACAGGGAGGAGAGGGCAGTCGGTGTGTCGTACACAGGTGGCGCCGGCAAGCTGCAACTGGCGCAGCAAGCTCGCTGGTTGGTGGTACTACCACAGCACAGCGCACCACAGCCACGTGGCTGACGACAGCCGCTGCCCATGGTTGTGGCATGGCTCAACTCTGCAACGCAATGCTGCTGGACCCTCAAAGGCAACCCACTTGCCCGCCCGCCCGCCCGCCCCACCCGCATGGCTGATGACCAGCGCCGCGCCCCGCAGGTGCTCCGCCAGGGAGGGCGCAAAGTCAAAGTATTCGACCGACAGACCATTGTGCAGCCGCGCGGCGCGGCGGTTGGGCGGCAGCAGCCGCCGGGGCGTGTACTCCGCCCTGCATGCGGCAAGCGGGCAACAGGGGAGTCGGGGGGCTCAGCCGGCGTGGGATGAGCTGGGGCCACAGGCTGGGACGGATGCGACGCAGGGTGGGCGGGTGGATGGGGGAAGCGGGTGGGGCAAGCCGGCGGCAGATGTGGCGGGCTACACCGCCAGCAGCTGGCAGGCATGGGCTCCCCGTCAACTCACCGCCACCCTCCCTCACAGCAGTCAGGCGCCTCACTCTTGCCTGCCCCATGCCATGCCGGCCTCCTCCCCCCCACCTCCCCCATCACCCACCTGCCGATCTGCATGACGAGCCGGGTGTACCCCCGCGCCACCAGTGCATCTGCAAAGGCCTGCCGGTCCACCGCCCGGATGAGGGCATCAAACTTGGTGGTGCCCACGGTCACAAACACGGTGCGGTGCTGCCCATGCTGCGGGTCGCCACGGGGCGGCATGGCGTCGGTGCCGGCGGCCGTGTCGGCGGTGATGTGATGGTGCCTTGTATGTGTGCGTGTGTGTGAGTATGTGGTAGTGTGAAGAGCGCGCCGGTTGCCGGTGTATAGAGTAGCGATACGGGGGTCTAGGAACTGCTGTGTCCTGTCGCTGACGTGGGGTGCAGTGCTATGTGCTGCTGCAGGTGCTGTGCTGCCCTAATGCTGTTCAGCTAGGCGTGCCGGCCCCGCGCCCGGCTTGGCTGCGCTGCTGAGGTGGCGGCCGTGCCAGCTAGGCGTCCAGCTTGGCGACCTTCCGGTTCTCCACGGCCTTGGTCTGGGGGCACTGCATCTCCTGCCAGCTCACCGGCACCATCGGCAGGCCTGCACACACACACATGGGCCAACACACACACAGGCAAGGCAGATGAGCACCTGGCGCAACGGCACGAATGCATCTGTCCCATCGGCAGGCCTGCACACACACACACATGGGCCAACGCGGACACAGGCAGATGAGCACCTGGCGCAACGGCACGACTGCATCTGTCCCAACCTCCAAAGCCGGCTGGCCCTGCTCCACCCCCCACCCAAGCCACTCCCCCGTCCAGGTGCTTCTTGGCTGTGCTGATGTGCCCCACTCCCAGCACATTTTTGCCCACAGGATCGGGCAGCCCTCCCCTGGGTGACCCACCTGCCACGCTCTTTGCGTACACCACGCCCAGGTGGTTCTTGGCGGTGCTGAGGTGGTAGGAGCGTGCGTCGCCGAGGGACAGCACCTCTGCACGCACCACGTCGCCTGGGCGGAAGCTGGCCTGGATGTGAACCTGCCCAGAGGGAGGGGGGCAAGACGGGGCACGGGGCGGAAGAGGCGAGGGTGTGCGTGAGGAAAGCGCGCGCCGTGTCGCATGGCAGGAAGCCGGCCTCGATTTGGGCCCCCTCTGCCGGGCACGCAGAAGGGGCGGGCAGGGGCGTATTTGCACGGAGGAACTGCATGAGGGGGGGCGTAAGGTGGCCGGGTCCAGGCCTGCCCAGAGAGAGGCAGGTGGCAGGATGGGTGTAGCAAGGACATGCCAACCAAGCTTGAAAACGCGGCAGGCATGGGGCCGTGCTGCAAGGCACAGCAGCAGGTCCTCAGGGCAGGGACTCAAGGGGAACCACCCACGCCCCATCCGCATGGTTGTACTGTGGGAGCTTGTTCCCACCCAGTGGGCCGACCTTGTCGATTTCTGTGGCCCTCACGTCCTGCACCCGAATCACGCCGCTGTACCGCTGCCGCACCGGCTTGGGACCCACACACAAGATGTCGACTGCGGCAGGGGCCAGCATGGCGGGTGCAACGGTGGGCAGAGGTGGGGTGGTGTGCCAAAGGCAGGGCAGGAGGGAGGGCCAGAGGCGAGGCAGCGGGAAGGGCCACGGGTCGGGAGTGTGGGAAGCTGGCTGGCTAGATGAGCGGCAGGCACGTGTGGAAACAGAGTCACCCTGCCCGCCCATGCAACTGCCTGCTCACGCCATGCCACACACCAAGGTCCTTGTGCCCTGCGCACTGCAGCAAAGCACCGCGGGCGCTGCTGCCGCACGGCTGGCACGGCTGGCACCTGAGCGTACCTGCTGCTAGCCGCGGGTTGATGCGTACCACGCGCGCCGTCACCACGTCACCGGCACGTGGCACCACAGGCTCCACTCCGCTGCGCACGACCTCCACGCGCGGGCGCTGCAGGGGGGAAGGGGGGCCAGCACAGCGCGCGTAGCAGGGTGGGCGGCACACACGGCATGAAGGGCGCGTCAGCAGAGGCGGGGAAGCGGACCGAGGCGATGGCATGGTTGGGTGCTGGGCCATGTTTCACGCGGGGGCCGCAGTCAAAGGATGGACGCAGGGGTGTGACATGAAGTGCATGACGAGAGCACGGCATGCTCTCACACAGTTTGCTGCTGCTGCTGCACCTGCTGCACCCACGTTGTCTCCCGCACCTGCTCAGCCTCCCCCTCTCCTGCTGGCAACACGCGCTTGATGCCCACGAGAGTGGCACAGATGAACTTGTCTCGCACGCAGGTCCCGCTGCCAGCGTCGTACTCAGCCTGCGAGCAACGGGGTGGCGGCAGGCGGCAAGCGGCGGCACAACGGTGTCAGCGGCGGCACGGCGGGCGGCGGGCGCCTGCAAGTAGATCGGATCCTCCGTGTCTTCAGGGAGCAGGCTCCGTGCGCAGCTCACCGCAGCAGCGAGTCGCTCCCCGGGAGTGCACAGCGTCTCGGCCATGCGTCACTGGGTGGCGCGCAGGGGCTTTAAATGGCTAGGGCGCAGATGAAGGGCGCACGGGGTCCATGCATGTGTTGTGGCATCATGCTGCGCCGGGCGGCAGCTGGTCCACGGGCGGCAGCATGCAGTGGCGGTAGCGGCAGCAGGGATGAAGGGAGCGCATCACCCGTGTGGCCTTTGATCACCGTTGTCCCACTCACACATCTCCGCTGTATTCTCCCCTCCCCCACCCTACCACTACAACTGTGTACATGGCTACAATGCAAAGCTTGAGCCGTGCACTCGTGGAGTGCGAGAGCAGGTACTGGCAAGGCAGCCGGCGGGTGGTGCCTTATTTGCCAGCTCCCTCTACGTCGGCATTTTACATGCGGCTTCCAAACTGCTAGTCAGTTGTAAGTACCAGTTCAGTGGAGTATACTCTGCCAGGCAGGTCGTGTACCGTGAAGCGGCGGGTGTGGTCGTCCGGCCGCGCCACCGGCAGAGCGCATGCAGCAGCCAGCAGGTGCAGCATGCCTTCAGCAGGCTGCCCAAACGCCTCCAAGCCCACTTTACAGCATACAGCTTGGGTGCATGCGCTACCTTTTTTAAGTAAAGGCCCCCTGTTCGCCACCGTTGCCGCGCCGCCGGATGCCGCTGACTTGTCAGGCCTCAACGCTGCCGGCAGCAGCCTCGTACCGTGGGGCTAGACCCAATCATGGTTGCTGCATCGACCAACATCTCCTGACGCCAGGCCTGGGGTGTTTGGCCTGCGCGGCGGCCTGCTCCCGTCTCAAGTCCGGCCATGAGTCCGCCCTTCAGCAGGCTTGGCAGCTTTCAATGTCTCTTAAGAGTCGAGTGGAGTTTGAATGGCGGCAGTGAGCCGCCCATGACGCCTGGCGCCATGAATCCGACCGCTGTAGAGTGTCCCGGCAGCTCGGTTGGGTTTTAGTGCGCCCTGCTGCAGTATGGTCCGATGCTGCATGAAACCCGTGCTGCAAGCTCCGAAGAGGGCGGCGTGAGCGTCAGTCCCAGTCCGGCGACCAGGCCACGTCAAACTCGCGAGTCGCAGGGTAGCAAGACTGCCGCAAGCTCCACAACTGCGCAGCTTGGGAGGTGCTGCAGCTGGGGCATCGGCTGCGCGTCACGGGCGCCCTGTACTACAGCAGGACTTAGTGGCCAGGTGGCAAGTGGGCAGTGACGGCACCCTCTGTCCCAGCACCCATTCCTCACAGGCAGGTCCCTGCATCACCTACCAGAGTCCCCACCACCACCGCCATCCCACCTCAGTAGCACCTGTGTGTGCAGGCTTGCTACACTCGGTGGGATCCTGGCTGGAGCACGGGGCGCCTTGGGTGTGCACACTTGTGCCGCTACACGCAACCCACGGACTTGGGCCACCACGCTTGTGTCAAGCTGAGGAGGGCTCCACTGCGAGGTCATGCACACATGGTGGATTGTTCTCGCAACCTTTCTTCGAAGAGTTGGGTGTGCTCAGCGGTTGTTTTCGAAAAGAACCCACTTGTGATGAAGGAGTGAGGCCCGTGGCGAGCGGCGACCAGTGTTCTGCGCCTTGTTCTGGGTTGTAGCATTGCTCTCTCATGTTTCAGTCCAGGTTTAACACCTCCCATTGAACGGCTCGGAATGCTTGGTCGGCTTGAGGCAGTGACACGTCCCCTGCTCAACCAGCGTCCACAGTCGCCGCTGCTGCGCCGCCCACCAGCGCGGGCTGCTCGGCGGCGCTTTTCCCGCCAGCACGGGCTGCTCGGCGCGTTCGAGTCTTGATATGCGGCCACAGTAATGCAGCAAGGGCACCGTGGGCATAGGTATAGAGGCGGGATCCTTGCGGCATGAAGGACTGCCACGTCAGCTCTACGAGGCCAACAGTGCGCCTCCGCCGCAGGCGGCAAACTCTGGGCGGCCTCTGCAGCACGCAAGCAGTGCTGAGATCATAGGGAATCCGGGCCGCAAGAGCTCACTTCAGCTCTTCGTACGCCAGGCCGGTGCGCCACCAGGAGGCTCTCTGCCGCGGGGCGAGGCGCAGCGCAGCTCACTCGACATCTGTATCTCTGTACTCGTGAAAAAGAACAGGTGTGGACCCCAGAACCCACTGGGAGCATCTGCTGGTGAAGTGACGGCCGGGGCCATTTCCCGGGCCGCGGGCAGGCCTGGCGCGGTCTCTGGACGGTAGGCGCTTGAAATCGTCACTCAAGTCCACATGCACAGACCTAGGGAGCCTCGATCCCGCAGGCCGCTACGGGCAGATAGGCTGGGCTGCGGCTGCCGCCGCCGCCTGCCGCCGCCGCCTTGACAGCGCCAGCCTGCTGGAGTGCTGTTTGAGTACTTGTCCAGGCAGCTGTCCATGCTCCGCCACACCCATTTCGATTGTGCAGGACTGCAACAGGGCGCACGGCATTGGCCTTGCCAGTTGGAGCAGCCGCCATGGCGGCGCCGCGCACCGCGGCGCTGCTGGCGCTCTGCCTGCTCGGTTTGGCGGGGGCAGCGAGCGCATGCACAGCCGGTGAGCTCCACCGTTGAGATGCGCTGTGCTGCCGTCTTCAGCACTTGCGCATCCAGAAGGCAATGACCGCTTGTTTTCAGTGCAGCAGGAGAGCGTTGCAGCCGCTGTGGCTCCAGCCCCGGTGCGTCGCCGCCTGCGCATGGCCACCTGTCCCTGCCGCCCGCCTGCGTGCTGCAGGCTCCTTCAAGCTGGACCTTGTGAGCACAACGGATGATGAGGACCTGATTGCGTTCTGCGGCACCAGCGTGCGGGTCAACATAGCAGCCAACTGCTCGGTGAGAAGTGGCGTGCACACTGCTGCAGGCCCCTGCGCGCTGCTGGTGCCGTGGCATGGGCAGCTGCTGCCACCCGATGTGCAGCCAGGCAGGGCCGCCTGTGCTTGCACACGCCCTGCGCGCTGACCCCAGCTGCTCACGTCACGCCGCCGCCCCCGCAGGTGTCGCTCACGCCGCTGAGCTCCGGTGGTGCCTGGGTGGATGGCATCTGGACGGCGGATGCTGGCAGGACGTATCAGCGCTTCATCCAGTGCCCCTTTGAGGAGAGCGAGAAGCTGACGCCCGCCGGCGGCGCGGCAGCTAATCAAGGCCAGATGAAGGCCGCCATCGTGGCCGCGTTCCAGGGCTTCATTTACGGGTTCCAGAGCGGCACCGGCCCGCCTGCCCTGCCCAAGAAGGCGGTTGTTGTCAGCAACATTGCCTACGCAAGCGGCAAGCTCACCTTTACGACCGCCGGCGCAACGCTTGTGTACGCTGTCACAGAGGTGGGTGGGCACATGGGTGGGCGCTGCCGCCGCTCAGCGGTGCTCTCACAGAGATGTGCAGCATGGGGCGGGGACGCCTCTACTGCCTCCCTCAGGTGTGCTGCCCCTCGGCTGCGGGCGGGGGGCCACGGTGGTCTGGGTCGCTGTGGTGGTGAGCGCCCTAGGGGGCCATGCGCGGAGACGTGGCAGCACCCCGAGCCGGCAGTGGCCGCCTTCCGTTGCCTGCTTGTGCGGCCCGCCCACATGGGCCCACTTCCCACCCCTGCCTGCCCCTGCAGACTTACTCTGGAGCCACAGCAGATGTGGACGCCGCCGTGGTTGTGGTGCCAGCCTGCAGCAACGTCCTGACGGTGCCTGGCACCTTCACAGAGTGCAAGGACCCCTCCACGACGCCCGAGGGTCTTGCCCAGATCTGCGATCTGGGCCACTATGGACTCGTGCTAGAGGACCAGTGGGGAGTGGGCTATGCTAAGCTGTGCCTCATGTGCCCCCCAGGTGAGGCCGGGCTGAAGGCTGGAGAAGCACGTCAGGCCGGGGGCCTGCTGGGCCTGCCGTGTGGACAAGGGAGCGTGCGCAGCCCAACGCACCTCGGTGCACACATGTGGGCGGTCACGCCGCCTGCTCCATTGGTGATTGGGCTGCATGCTGTGCCCACGCTGCGCCGACAGCATGCTGAGCCGTGCTGTGCCGCGGGGTGCCAGGCAGTGCTGTGGCGTGCCACACTGTGCCGCGCTGCACTGGTGGTGTGCCATGTGGTGCGAGCGAGCGGGGCGCGAAATCAGCCAGCATCGGTTGCGTCTGTGCGTGTGCCACTGCAGGCACGCATGGCGACGGTTACGGCTGCACCATCTGCCCAGCTGGCTCGAGGGGGCCCAAGGTTGGGCTGCAGTCCCCTGGCGCCCCACCCACCTGCATCCTATGCACCCCGGGCACGTACGCCCCTCACGGTGCGTGGCTTGACGGCGTCGTGTGTTGCACCCCCGCTGCCTGGACATGTGCCTCCTCACAGCTGCTGCGCCTGAATGATGGGGACTGTTCCTCACTCCCCCCCTACTGCCGCTGCTGCAGGGAGCTCCCACTGCCTGCCCTGCCCAGCTGGCACCTACCAGGCCATGGGCAACGCAGATTCCTGCTTGGAGTGGTGAGTGTGCGTGCAGGGTGGGGCGCACGGGCAGCAGTGCCGAGGCGGTAGCACAGCAGGCGGCACTGCAGCATGGGGGGCCAGCGATTCGCCGGGGCACGCCGGCCCCTTGCAGTCCCTTCTGTCTGGTGGCTTGAACGGCGCCACGCCTGCCGCCCTCCTCACTGCGCCCATCTGCCTGCAGCCCTGTCGACTCCAACACATGGATCCCCGGCAGCACCGCCTGCCTACGCTGCATCAACGGCATCCCCTTTGAGTGCAAGGACGGCGACTGCAACTACCCAGCGGGGCACCCCAGCGTTGGCACTCCGCTGGACGAGTCGTCTGCAGGTGCGGCGCGCGGGGTGCGCGGAGCGGGCGGGGTGAGCCCGCTTGTGGGCGGCTTGTGGCACTGGGCCGCTTGCGAGCGGCGGCGCGGCCAGCCCATTCAATGCACCGCACCTCCCGCACGCCGCCCCGTGCCCCCTGCAGGCAGCCACATTGTGTCTGTGGGCCAGATGGTCTCCTGCGCCCTGGCCGGCGATTATGAGGTCAAGGCATACACCAAGTGCGGCACGTGGACCACCCCCAGCGCCACTCCAGAAGAGAACCTGCAGTTCGCGTTGGAGGTCACAGGGGTGAGTGGAGGGAGGGGGAGGTAGACGTGGGGAGGGGCTGTGCAGCTGCCTGCGCAGGCAGAAACATGCAGTGACTAATGGTGCTGCCACAGCAACACCTATGCTTGAGTGTGAGTGTTTGAGGTGGTACCTTGCTGTCGGTGCTGCCTCTGGCGCATGTCACTATGCCTAGCTGCCTGCCAGCTCACCCTGCCCCGACTGCCCCCGCCCTGCCCCTGCTCCCCAGGACTGCGCCGTCGACATCCTTCCCATCACCGACGCCTCCGACGACTGCTCCGACCCCCTGGGCAACACCACGAGCTACTCGTACGGCGAGCTGCAGATGCGGGGGTACTACTCGGACCCCACCACCATCCGTTCACTCCTCGCATCCGACGTGCCCACCAGGCAAGCGCACCAACAGCAGCAGGGCTGCCGCACGCTGGCTTGCCCGTGCTGCTGCTGCTTCCAGCCACATCTACCACCTGCTCCTGCCTTGCTCTTGTCTCAGAGCTTGACAGTCTACCATGCATGCCTGACGCCGCTGACCTAACTGCCTTGCCTGCAACCGCCCCCTCCCTGCCCTGCTGCAGCACCTACATG
>JAPTJF010000045.1:0-228567 GCA_029339195.1 Micractinium sp. NFX-FRZ | reverse complement strand
GCTCATCGTGCGGGCGCCGACATGGTCGCCCCCTCCCTGCCTTGTACCTCCCACCTGCCCCCCCCCCCCTCCCCTCCCCCCGCCCCCACCACCACCACACCCCCACCCCCACCACACCCCACCCTGCTCACCGTGCGGGCGCCGACATGGTGACCCACTCTTCAGCTGCCGAGGGGTGGATCCCCACGCACGAGTCGAACTGCGCCTTGGTGGCGTTGCACTTGAGGGCCACCCCCAGCCCCTGCATGATTTCGGCGGCGTCGGGGCCCACCTGCGTAACAGAGAGAGAAAGGATAGTTTAAGAGGTGAAGGGGAGGTGCATGGGGCAGGCGAGCTCAAGCCCCTGCATGACCTCGGCGGCGTCGGGGCCCACCTGCATAACAGACAGAAAGGAGAGTTAAAGAGGTGAAGGGGAGGTGCATGGGGCAAGCGAGCTCAAGCCCCTGCATGACCTCGGCGGCGTCGGGGCCGACCTGCGGCAGGGGAGGGAGGGAGGGAGGAAAGAGGTGCAGGCAGGAGGGGCGCAAGACGAGGGTGTGGTGAGGGGAGGGAGGGAGGGAGGGAGGGCGGCGTCGGGGCCCACCTGCGCCAAATGCCTGCTGTGCGGCCGCTTATCCACCAGATGGCAGCCTCCCCCCCCCCACACACATCCCTTGCTGTGCAACAGCTCATTCCGTGGGCGGCAGCGCCACACACAAGGCTCCCTCGGAGCACACAGGCCACTCACCATGTGGCACCCCACCACGCGGTTGGTGGGCACATGCACAATCATCTTCATGAAGGTGCGCTCATCACGCCCGCTGCACACGGGGGCAGATGGGATGGCACGGGGGCAGATGGGATGGAACAGCGGACAGGCAGGGCAGGGGGGGGCGGAGTGAGAGGGAGTGGGAGGTAGCCGGAGGAGTTTGGCCAGGCTGGGCAGCAGCGCAGCGCGCCAGTTCAGCACCCCGTGCCAGCTCAGCATTGCCCTGTCCACAGTGCTGGCAAAACCGGCCCACCCAGCTCGGCCTTTCCAGAAGTTGCCCGCACGCCAACTCAGCGCACGCCGGCACAGCGCACCTCAGCGTGTTCTTCATCGGCTTGAACTTGGAGATGTAGACGTCGATTTCGCCCCGCAGCTGATCCACGGCTTGCTGCTCCGTCAGGCCCACGGTGCCCAGCGGTGGCTGGCTGAACACGGCGGTGGGGATCTGCCGGGGCGGGGGGAAGGGAGGAGCGGCAGGCCACATGAGCCCCCAGGTGAGCAGCGCGCTGCCCTCCATGCCCGCCCAACCACGCAAACACGTGTTGATCACGACTAAATAATTGAATACATTGCCTATTTTAGTACGAAATTGAACCGAATTGCAAGATCTCACGTTCTCATAATCTGGCACCGTGGGCTTGCCCCCAAACAGTGTTGCCACCAGCGCCTTGCCCTCCATCAGCGCCACCGGCGTCAAGTTCATGCGGTCTGTGCAGTCGCCGATGGCCCAAATGCTGGGCACCTGCGGCAACAGGGCAGTCGACGATGTAACGTGTGTTGCTGCGTTGTGGAAGAATACAAAGTGTGTGAGCACACTGAGCCATGGGATTGCGGCTGCAACTGAGGGGTCATGCGTTCGGTGCAGTCTCCGCTTCCTGGGCACTAGAACATGAGACAGACGAGAGGGGTGCGACGTGCATGCCTCGTAACCAGCTCGTGTCGTCCCACCTCAACACTAGCCCCTCCCCTCCCCTTGTGTGCTGACACTAGTTCCCATTGCGCCGCACTCACGTTTGTGTGCGAGTACTGGTCCACCTTGACTGCCCGGGTCTTGGGGTCAACCTCAACACCGGCATCCTGCGGGGCGGGCAGGCAGGCAGGCAGGCAGGCAGGCGGGCGGGGCTGGTAACTGGGACCGCTTGTGTCTCGGCTGGCCAAGTGCTAGGCGCCGCTGTGTTGTGCTGTGCTGTGCTCGCCTGCTGCGTCCCCATGTTCGGTTCATGATACACCAGCGTTCCGCCTCCAGGCCGACCCCCGCCCTGCCACGTGCCCCCGGCCGCCAGGCTGTGCTACGGTGCTCCAACTAAGATGCGCTGAATGTGTCTGCTGTTCTGTGCCTGTCCCGGCTGCGCTACGCCACAGCGTGCCCCACCTCCAGGCCGATGCCGCGGGTGTTGGGGGCGCGCCCGGTGGCAAACATGACCTGTGTAGCAGGGTGGGGTGGGGCCGGGGAGGTTGAAGCTTTAAGATATTGGCGCAGTTGATTGGGAGACTGTGTGGAGGCTGTGAACCCCACCGGATGGGCCACACACGTGGCTGCAATGTGGCCGGGTGGGGGGGAGGAGAGGCAGCGGGATGTGGTGCAGACTAATAAGCGCCCGAGGGTGGCTGGCAGATGGAGGGTGGCTGCAGGCAAGCCAGCAGCAAGCAGAGGGCACGCTGGCCACGCCAGGCAGCAGCCAGCGCGGCAGCAAGTGCAGGTGCCAGGTTAGCAGCAGCGGGTGCCACATTAGCGGCAGGTGCCCCACCTGCTCGCACAGCAGGATGCCCCCTGCCTGCTCCTCGTTGTTGTACAGGTGCAGGTCCAGCCCGCCCTCGCCGTTGCGCTCAATCCTGGCCGGAGAAAGCGAGGAACATGATGACATCTAATAATTGACTGGTAGCGGCTTTCCCGCACGCATTGCACCCCACACCGCACGGAGCTGCCCTGCCCTGCCCTGCCCTGCCCAGTGCCCATTGCACTGCTGGCTCACATTGTTCACCCTGCCCACCCCCCACTTCTGGCTCACTTGGTTGGGTTGGTCTGGAAGTGGCAGGTGACGCCCCGCTTCTCCAGGTTGTCCGCCACAAGGGCGCGGCACTCCTCATCAAACCTGCACGCACGGCAGGGGCACGTGCTTCAGACTCGGGTGCCGAGAGGGTCCACAGAATCGGCTGACAAGATGAGGGGGCTTGTCACACTCTGCTTGCATTAAAGCTTCCCGCACAGCAGGGGCAGGTGGGCAGGGTTGGCGGGCACCCCTTGACGGGGCGGTGGCCAGGACGCTGCGTAGAACAGGAGAGCGCATAGACCAGGGAAGGCAGTGCACAGCGTGCCTGCTTGCTGCATCATCTGCAAATTGTTGCTGCCCCCCGTTCCCCCATCAAGCAGAGCAGCTAGAGCACAGCCTCAGCGGCAGGCGCGCGGGCCCGCTCTCACCCTCGCAGCGGCGACGTGCCACGCACAATCAGGTGCACGTCGTAGCCCAGCCCACAGAAGATGCCTGGTGTGGGACAGGTCAGGATGGAGGAGAGAAGTTGCAAAGCAATCAGCCGGGTGTGGCAGGTGCACTTTGTAGCCCAGACCACGGAAGATGCCTGGTGTGGGACAGATCAGGGTGGAGGGGGCATTCCGCTGTTGAGAGCAATGCACCACGGGTGGCAGGTGGACAGTGTAGAGTAGCCCACAGAAGGTGCTTGTCTGCCGAGAGGGGCACTTAGGGAGGAAGGGGCGGATTGGGGGAACTGCGTGCCTCCGCCTTTTGCGCCCACCGCAGCTCAACTCAACTGCATTGCGCTGTGGACCGTACCCGAAACAGGCGCAGCACAGCATGGCACAGCACAGCACAGCATGGCACAGCACAGCATGGCACAGCATGGATCCTCACACACACCACAGATCAGTGCCCAGCCGTCCGGCCCCTTGGTATCCCTGGGCACCGCCTGGCCTACCCGCAAACTCCACTGCGATGTATCCCGCCCCCACAATGGCGATGGTGCCGCCTGCCGGCATGTTGTCCAGCGTCAGCGCCTCGTCACTCGTGATGCCCAGCTCCTGCGGAGGGAATAAAGATGGCGGAGATAAGGTGTGATTAAAATCACGGAAGTTGGTGCATTTTGTAGGGAAGGGCTGTCGAGCACCAGGGCTACGCTGCTGCAATGCTTAGATTTCGGGAGGAAGCACGTGGGGTGAGGTGGCAAATGCACTGTGCTAGATGCTTGTAGCCTACAGACATTCACACACAAGTGCGGCAAGCAGCAGGCCGCCCCAAGCCGTCACAGCCCCACCCCTTGCGCTGCCACCCCTCACCCTGTTGCAAGCCACTCAGCAGCGCTGCCCCTGCACCTCGCTGCCCCACTATAGCCCTTTTGTCCCCCGCCCCTCCCCGCCCCACCCCCCACAAAGTGAAACCAACGTTACTCACCGCGCCCGGGATCTGCAGCTTCACCGCGCGCCCGCCCGTGGCCAGCAGGATGTTCTTGGTCTTGAGGCGGCGCACAGAGCCGTCTGCCGCCCGCACCTCCACTGTGTGAGGGTCCAGCACTATGCCGCGCCCCTCTGCAGGCAGGGGTGGGAGACGTGTTACGTGTGCAGGTCATGTCTACTCAGCTGGCAGAGTGCTGCTTGATCTGAGTCCCTCTGCAGGCAGGGGGGTGCAGGCGTGTGCCCTCCGCAGGCGGGTGGGTTCACAGGTGTACACTTCGTAACTGGAACTTTGCCGCTTGAGCCGAGCGCCAAAAGAGGGCCCTGGCGACTGCTCAGAAAGGCACCTATGCAGCCCTGGATGCCAGCGGCCGCCCCCAGTTCAATGTGCGCCGTGCGTCAGTGAGTTGATGCACGGCACGGGTTGGAGCACCACATGCTGGGGGAGGGGGAGCCCACGCACCAATCATCTCCACCCCCGCCCGGCCCAGGATCTGGCTGTACACGCCGTTGAGACGCTCCACCTCCTTGGCCTGCAGGCGGAAGGGAAGGAGGATGGAGGGAGGCGATAACCACGCTGCGAGGGTGGGGTGCAGGACAGCAGAGAGAGGCACGCTTGCCCGCGCCACCTCCTTGGCCTGCAGGCGGAAGGGAAGGAGGCAGGACACACTCATTTTGTGGGGCGGAGGACAGCAGCGAGAGGCAAGGTCGGCCGCTCCGCTTCCTTGGCCGGCGAACGGGAGGAGGAAGGAGGGAGGCAGCAACCAAGTTTTGAAGGTGGGATGCAGGACAGCAGAGACAGCTAAGTTCAGCCGCTCCACCCCCTGGCGGGGGAGTTGAAGAGGAAGGGGCTGGAGGGAGGATAGGAGGGGAGGAGCTGTGTCTCTTCTACCTGCAGCCGCCTGCAGACACCCACACCTGTGCCCAATCCGAGACCGTGCGCCTAACCACCACGCCACCCATCTTCTCACCTTACATTGCGCGCAACAAACCTGTGCACGCCCATTGCAGGCCCACCCACAAACCATCACACAACCCGCCCAGCCATCCGCCCTTTCTGCCCTGTGCTCTTGCCTTGCGCGCAATGAGCTTCTTCACGTCCACGGGAGGCGACGCTTGCGCCCAGCCAAAGCCCTCGGCATCGTGAAAGTGCTCCGCGAACTCGGAGCTAGGCAGAGAGGAATTGGGGGCAGGAGGATGAGAGAGGGAGCACGGTGAGCAGCATGATGGAAGAACTGTGCGCAGTTGGCATAACGGAAGCAGCAGCACATGCAGCAAAGCACAGCATGGCCGGGTGCACAGTGCAGCACGGCATGCAGTGCACATGGCCGCCCTTCCCCCCTCCCCCCCACCCCCGACTATCCTGCTCGTCCACCCCTGCACCCTACAATTGACACGCTGGCCCAGGAACCGCACGCTCACGCGTAGACGAGCAGCTTCTTGGGGACGCAGCCTCGGATGACGCAGGTGCCGCCGGCTCCTCCCACCGTGTCTGAAGACACAAAGCCAAAGGGCAGCTCGATGACCGCCACCTGGAGGGCAGGCAAGCAGCATGGATCATTGGTCCAGTCACTGTGATCTGGAGAGAAAGCCAAAGGGCAGTTCAACGACGGCCAGCTGCCGGGGGCGGGTAGGGGGAGGGACATGGGGACGGCAGCGGGACGGTACCATACTAGTGTGCACCAGGGAGGCACGCATGCGATGGCAGCCGCAGCACGCCCACTGCCCGCTGCCACCCTGCATGCACATGATAGTTCGGGGAGGCACAGCCTGCAGCTACAAGCACACAGCGGCACACGCAGCAGCCCACACACCCTCGACGACCCGCCTCCCTGCGCACCTTGGCACCATAGCTGCCGGCTGCCAGGCGCGAGGCACGCACGCCGCCGCTGCCCGCCCCGATGGTCACCAGATCATACTCCTCGCTCGCCATGGCTAGTACGTCTCAGCTGCACAGTGCAAGAGTTGGGCGTGCTTGGCGGGCAGGGTGGTGAAGCGAGCCGGCAGGCTGGCGGCGGCGGGCGGGCGGCGGCAAGAGGGACAGAGCAGGCGCTCGTCGCGCGGCCAGCGCGGCATTTCACAGTCGATCACAGCTGATCACAGTATTGATGCGCGCCCCGCTGAGCAGCCGCGCCACTCACGGTCTTGCTCTCGTCAGCGGTCGACTGCAGTGCCGCTCTAATTGTTTGCGCAGCGTCGAGTGATGCAGCGCGAACCAGCGTCTGTAGGAACAGCTGGTGGGGCTATGGGAAGAGGACAGTTCCACAGGCCAGTGATCGGTCTTGGTCCTGGAGACTTTGGGCGACGAGTCCTCACGAACCACGTTCCAATGAGACCACAAGCGTGACCTTAGCAGAGGTTTCAAGCCCAGCCGCACCAGTGCATGCAAAGCGGTGGCGCCAGCCACAGCGCCCCAGCTTGCCCCGCCGCATTCGGTAGCGAGGCTGCCAAGCACACAGCCTGCATGCGCCTGCCATAGGGGGCACAACCAAGACGTCCCACAAGTGAAAATGACAAAGCTTTGCTGACAGGTAGCGCGCCACTGTGGCAGTAATGTTACAACCAAGGTGTGCGTGGAGGGTAGAGAGTAGAGCATTGCAATCCTCACAGGGGGGGGAGACAGGGAGCTTAAAAACAAAACACAGAGGCGTTCTTCTCGGGGGTGTGACGGTGGCAAGGGGACAGCGGGCAGCCCGCGGCAGTCAGGGGCGCCCACATGGCGGATCGGTCCTCAGGGGACACAGAAATTACGCCTTGAGGATGGTGGCGAAGTTGCCCAGCAGGTTGTTGGCCACGGGGTCGGACTGCAGGCAGGGGGAGCAGGTGCAACAAAGAAGAGGTGAGGACTTGGCCAAGGAGGGTCGTCGCCATAGGGCGGCGCTGCTTGGCCCTCCGCCCAGCTCACAGCAGCAGCCGGCGTGCTGCAGCGCGGCGTGGAGCATCGCAGGCGCAGCAGTGCACCGGTGGCAGCCGGCATTCACAGCACTTTGCATGCACAGGGGGGAGGGCTTGGTGGCACAGCGCGGCACAGCACCCATAACACTGCTGCAAGTCAGGGGGCTGTGCTCACCAGGTGGCTCAGCAGGTTGGCCACGGGGCCCTCGCAGGTCATCACGCCCTGCGCCGCCATGCCCAGGCAGGCAATCATGGCGAGGCGGCCGTTGCGGATCTCGTTGGTCTGCGGCAGGGGGGGTGGGGGGCCAGAATTAGGGGTGCACAATCAGATGCTGGGTAACGTTGCAGCCCCGCATGTACAATGCCCCATCCATGGCAGCCACACAAGCCGTGGGGCGTTATCACAGACTGTGCCCACCAAGAAACAGGCACGCCACCAAGCATGCGCAGCAGGCCAGCAGGCGCAGCACCCACCTGCAGCTTCTTCATCTCCTCGGGGGTCTTGCCGTAGTTGAGCATGTTGAACCACTGGCCGCCGGGGTAGGCGGGGTTGCCGGAGCCGGCAAACACAGCCTCCAGGCCCAGGAAGTACTGCTTGGCCTGGGAGCCGGGGTTCTTGAAGTCCTGCAGGGCAGGAGGGCGGAGGAAAGGGGGGCGGGGAGGGTGAGTGCTGCATGGCGGCTGGGGCACGCGGGAAGGAGAGCAGGGAGGCGGGGGGGGGATGGACGTCCGCCGGAATCGGTCAGCGCTGCACCCACGTGCAGAGTGCGCCCGCCTGCCCCTCTCCTCACATGCTTACTCCTTTCTGAGCACACTGCCAGACCCTGAAAGTATCAAAACTACCCCAACTCAACACACCTGCCAGCGCTTGAGCTCCGCAAAGTTCATGAGGATGGCCTCAATCCAGAACAGGCTGTAGGGGTCCATCCAGTACTTGCCTGCAGGGGACAGGTGGCACAGCGCAGCACAGCGGGAGCACAGCAGGGGGTCAGCACATACGTCGCCAGGAAAGCGCTGCGCTGCCCAGTGGCACGACGAGGGCAGGGGCGCCGACCACAGACAGCCAGCAACATGCAGACAGAAGAAAGGCACGGCTGAGGGACTGGGTGCCAGGGGCAGGCGGCAGGCGGCGCACCGTACTGGCCGGCAGAGGGGATGACGCCGCTGCGGAACCACACCGCCTCCTCGGGGGAGGCGGGGATCAGGCCAGCAATGGCCAGCACCTCGGGGGCCAGGAAGCCAGCCGCGCCAAGCATGGCCCAGCGGCAGTGGATCACCTGCGCAGCGGCAGGCGGGGCGCAAGGATGGCAGGCGGGGAGGCGGGGTGGGCGCACATGCCAGCCACCGCTGCAGACACCAGCACATGCAAGCTGAAGTTGGGTGGGTCAGGATCATCATTCACACAAGTTGGATATCCACGTCTCCTGCTATCCTGGCTGCCCAACTGCCCTGCCCCAGCACCCGCCCATTCACCTCGGAGTAGGACAGCCACTCGGGGGTGATGAAGCCGCCGGCGCCCTCGGGGTCAGACAGGCCCAGGGGGTCAAAGCCAAAGTCTGCAAGGGGGCGCGCGAGCAAATTATCATAGGAGGATTAGGGCAGGAGAAAACGAAGGGGTGTGCAGGCGGCAGGTGGGCGGCATGCGATGCTGTTCAAGGCAAGCAAGCAAGCAGGCCGCCGCAGTGTGCGGCCGGCCGCCAGCTGCGTCGCTGCTGCCGCGCAGGCTGCTGTTGCCCGTTACTACTTTATGCTGCACCACGCCCTTGCATCTGCTGCAAGCCACTTTGTTGGCTGATGCTGCTGCCTGCCGCGCCCCTTGTGGGGGAGCGCTTCTGATTTGAACGAAAGCCACGCACCGCCGGGCAGGGTGCCGTCGAGGTAGCCCACCGCCTGGGAGCTGGTGAAGTTCTTGTACAGGCCGCCCGCCTTGGCCACGCGCTCAACCTGAACGCAGGCAGGGCAGTGGGCAGGACAAGCAGCACCGGTGAGCCCACCTGACAGCCCACCACGCCCCCCCCTGCAACCCGTGGCGGCGGCGTGTGGAAGGGATGGGGCCCCGGGCGCCAATTGGTGCTCCCACCAACTCCACTGCTGGCTGCTGGGCTCCACGACGCTCATTGCTGCCCCCCGGATCCAGCAAGTCGTCACCTTGGCAGGCAGGTCGCCGCCCTCGGCGCGCACCACCACGCTGCGACGGGTGTTGCGGCTGCAGGCCGGCGCGACGCGCACCGCTGCGCCGGTGAATGCGGAGGTAGCAACCTGCAGGAGCAGGAAGGGCACGGGTTGGGAGTCCAGGCCTGCGGGGCAACGCCTCAGCCGCCCCCATCTGCACCCACACTCCTGGGGAACCCAGCGCGCCCCACCTGCATCATGGCGACCGACTAGCAGGTCACTGGGGAGAATGCTAGACGATGGCGAGCGGGCGAGCTGGTTCCAGGGCCTTGATGGAGCGGTGCAATCTGGCCTCAGCCGAAGCACCGCACGCACGGCAGGGGTTGGGCTGGCATGCCGCCCAACATCATTCATTCATCATCCCATTGTGCTCAGACGCAAAAGAGCGCCAGTGCCAAGGCCAAGCCCTTCCGGGCAGCGAGTGCACATCGCCTGATGCCTCTCTCTGCTGTGTTTCAAAGCTTATCTCTGCCGCTTGGCTTCCGTTAAACTGGGGGCAGCAGGGTGATGCTGGGAAGGCGCTCTGCGTGCTGCTGCGCTCCAGCCAGCCCACCGGCGGCAGGCGGCGCCTGGGCACTGCTGGCCGGCATGGGCGCAGAGCGGCGCACATAATGCCTGACACTGCCCGATGAACCGAGACCCCTGACTGCACAGGTTGAGAGGCATTCAATATTCGGTTTAAGCTCTCGGCAGGAGTGCACAGCCCACCCGACCTGGGCTGAGTGGGGTTTTGTTGCTAGCTGCCTCGTGCCGCTGTTTATGGAGACGGAAGCAAGAGAGAAGGGCTGTGCTCATCCCATCGCGTGTTATCATCGCTAAGTTGATGGGCATGAGGTCAGCACTGAGGAATTCCCTTGATGGGATGGTTTGTGACGTACGTCAATACCCCCTATGTCGTGGGCAGTGCGTCGGTAAGCATGCTCCAGCGTGTGGCTGGCCGTGGTTTCCTGTCATGTGTTTGCTGTGCACACACGTCCAGGGCATGTCACGCACCGTATGGCAGTGGGTTGCGAAGCACTGCGTTGATCAAGCTTGTTGATCAAGCTTGTGTAACCGCCTCAGGCAGCAGTATCCCTTTGCTCGAGTGACAGGCTGCAATACACGGCAGCGGTATTCTGCACCTTGAGTTTAATTCTCACCTTTGCTGCCCAAGAGTTAGTCGGGCTTAGTGATCTGTGCGGTCCAAGCCAATTGCAGCATTTCCCTACGCGTGGAGCGCATCATAGCATTCCGGCGCGCGGGACAGACTGCAGGCGCTCCATCGAAGCTGCTGCCGCTGTGCACGTGCCACCAGATGTCATTTGATATCATATGCGTTCACTTTGCCTATAATCACAGCATCAAACATAGTGAGATACTAGTAGATGAAACAACACATACCCACACCCGCCAGCCCACCGCGCGCCGCCGGCATGCCGCGACAGATGGCCTCAGAGTGCTGTCACCTCCGGCCGTTTGCCAATCATTGCGCATTCCTCTGAATCGCCAAGTTGGAGCCGTCGGAGGCGCTCCCACAGAACCGATGTTTCAGGCGTTTACGGCTTTCGCCCGCAACCTTCTCCGCGGCGGGTCGCCCAGTGAGTGCGCATATGTGGTATGCCGGTCCGTGTGCGTGCCCAGGCAGGCCTGTAGACCGCGGGACAAGCCACACCAGTCGTGATGACCGCCCACTTGTTGCTCACTGCAGGCGGGGAGCAGGCCTCCAATGCGGCTGCGGCTCTGGGCAAACGCAAGGCGCCCGAGGCCGCAGAGGATGAAGCGGCAGCTGCAGCGGCGGCAGTGGCGGCGGAAGCAGACGAGGGGCAGCAGCCGGAGCGGCGGCGGCGGCCACTCGAGGACGAGCCAGCCGACAGCCGGGGCGGCAAGCGCATTGCCACTGCTGCTGGTCCAGTAACAGCCAAGGCGCCTGCGGCAGCCGGGCGCAGTGAGGCCCAGAAGGTCGCGCCAGGCAGCAAGCGCAAGCTGGGTGCTGCCGCCAGCGAGGAGGGGGCAGAGATCCAGCCTGCTGAGCACGAGGAGGGTGCAACTGTTGCCTCCCCTGCTCTGCTGCCCCGCGCCGCTGTGCGCGCACGCTGGGAGCAGCCGCCCTCAGCTGCAGCCGCCGGCAGCGGCGGCGCTCTGGCGATCGGCTCACCGGCGCCCTCTCCCTACCGCATGCTCTCGCCTGCCAAGCCGGGTGCCGGTGCCACCCTCAACCAGCTTCCTGGCTATCAGTTCAGCCGCGCCAGCCGCTCCCGCCGCAGCTCCGCAGCCTCTGACATCAGCACGGCTGCCACTGGCTCTGGTGGTGCAGCTGCGGGCACAGCTGGCGCTGCCGGCGGCGCAGGCGCTGCCAGCGGCAGCGGAGCGCAGCCACAGTTCCGGCGGAAGCTCGCAGCGCCGCCGTCGCGGTTAGGCGGTGAGTGCAGCATGCAACAGGGGTGGTGTTTATGTAGGCTTGTGGTGTCCTTGCACTGCCCTGCGCTCACTGCTGCGCTGTTGCTCAACCCGCACCTTGCGTGGCCCCCACGACCGACCACCTGGCACTGCCTGCCCCTGTGCCCCTGCTGCAGGCACGCCTGGCAGCCGCGGCCTGCGCGCACGGCTGCTGCCTCGAGAGCCACAGGAGCAGGGCGCAGGGCTGTCGGAGTTTGACCATCTGCTGCCAGGTGGGTGCTGGTCCCCTTCTTGGAGGCTGCCTCCCTCTACCGGTCAAATGTCAGCATGCTGCCATGCCGATTCTAATCACATGCCCAGGGCAACTTGCCTTTCCTTATGGTGCCCGAAGGTTGCATATTCGCCCCTTGCTGCAGTCGCGGAGGCCCCAGCCCCGGCACCCGCAGCACTGGCGCTGGCCGTGCCGCCGGCTGCGGGCACCGAGGCAGCGTCCGTGCCTGCACCGGCTGCAGCGGCAGGCTCCAGCATTGCTGCAGCACTGGCAGAGGCCACAAGCGGCGGGAAGAAGAGGGGCGGGCGAAGCAGCAGGCGGAGCTCGGCGGCAGCAGAAGCAGCTGCTGGCTCTGGCGTGGCTGCAGCTCTGGCAGAGGCAGGTGCGTCGGCCAAGAAGGATGGCGCCGCTGCTCCCGAGCCGGTGGCAGCTGGGTCAGCGCCCCCTCCTGCCTTCTCGTTTGGAGCGCCCGCTCCGGCTGCGGGCACGACTGCTGCTGCCAGCTCAGCAGCAGCGGGAGCAACGCCTGCTGGCAGCATCTCTCTGTTTGGAGGCGGCGCTGCTGCCGCAGGCGCCACCCTCGACACTGCTGGCACCACCACTGCAGCCGCGGCCTCGGCGCCAGCCTCGGCACCGGCATTCAGTTTTGGTGGTGCGAGCTCAGCAGCAGCAGCAGCACCCGCTGCCAGTGCTCCGGCTGCAAGCGCCCCGGCTTTCAGCTTCGGCGGCGCGCCTGGCTCCACGGCAGCTGCAGTGCCGGCCGTTGCGGCTGCAGCTCCAGCTGCATCCAGCGCAGCCGCACCCACAGGCTTTGCATTTGGTGCAGCTCCCTCAACAACGGCAACCACTAGCAACGCTGCAGCAGCCCCGCCCGCCTTCTCGTTCGGTGCTGCGGCAGCAGCAGCGCCGGCCTCGTCTGCTGCAGCGGCCCCTGCCAGCAGCGCCCCGGCGTTTGCCTTTGGTGCTCCTGCCAGCAGTGCTGCCGCAGCACCGCCTGCGTTCGCCTCTGGGGGAGCTTCCAGCAGCGCTGCAGCAGCACCTGCCGCCACCGCGCCTGCATTCGCGTTTGGCGGTCCTCCTAGCAGCGCAGCAGCGGCACCCGCTAGCACAGCACCAGCATTTGGCTTTGGGGCCCCTGTCAGCAGCGCGGCTGCGGCACCGGCCAGCAGTGCGCCTGCATTCGCTTTTGGTGGGGCTCCTGCCAGCAGCGGAGCGGCGTCAGCCAGCAGCGCGCCTGCATTCGCTTTCGGTGGGGCTCCCGCCAGCAGCACACCGGCGCTTGGCTTTGGGGCTCCAGCCAGCGGCGCCGCACCTGCACCCCCTGCATTCTCGTTTGGCGGGGCGGCCAGCATTGCTGCATCGGCACCTGCTGCCAGCGCCCCTGCGTTCGGCTTTGGCGCCGCGGCCCCGTCAAGCAGCGCTCCGGCATTTGGCTTTGGCGGCGCTCCCAGTGCTGCAGCAGGCTTAGCGGCAAGCTCTGCAGCGGCTGCAGCGGGCTTTGCATTTGGGGCCAGCACTTCCCCTGCCGCGGCACCGCAGGCTGGGTTTGGGTTTGGCCAGCAGCCAGCAGCCGCGGCGGCTCCTCAGCCCGGCGGCTTTGCGTTTGGAGGCCAGCAGCCGCAGCAGCCGGCAGCTGGTGGGTTTGGGCAGCAGCCAGCAGCAGGCGGGTTTGGGCAGCAGCCAGCAGCAGGAGGGTTTGGGCAGCAGCCTGCGTCGGGAGGGTTTGGCCAGCAGCCGGCCTCCGCGCCCACGTTCGGCGCCTTCGGTGCCGCGCCTGCAGCGCCCACATTTGGCGCCGCACCTGCAGCACCCACATTTGGAGGCGCTCCTGCCTTTGGCGTTGCGCCGGCAGCTGGGGCTGCCCCGGCCTTTGGTGCAGCGCCTGCAGCCGGAGCTTTCGCCATGGGGGGCCAGGATGCAGGCACGAGCAGTGCACGCCGCAGGGTGAACATCCGGCGGCCTGGCAGGAAGTGAGGGGCGTGGGCAGCCTGCTACAGCCTGGGCTAAGCGCAGATCTCGTATTTCTGTGTTTGATCGCCATGCTGTGGCCCCTGTGATGCCCCCTGCACTCCGGGTTGCCTCTCCTGCCGCATTGTTCACTGTATTCCTTCACACTTTTGACAGTTGCTGCATGTGCAAAGTACTGTAGGCGGCTGTAAGGCGGAAGCTTTGAAACCAGTGCAATCAAAGGGTGAGGATTTAGGGAGCATGTTCATGGCGGGAGCAGCAAAGCAAAAGGCAGCAGGTAGCCCGCAAGCCTTGCATGCTACTCGTCCGGCCAGCTGCCGATGAACCGCCCATCTTGTGTTGGCTGCACGACGGGCGCACTGTTGTGCTCCAAGAAGCGCTGCAGTACATCTGGGTCGGCGCCGTACCGCCGCGCCAGGTCAGCCACCACCGGGACCTGCCCTGCCTTCACGCCTCTGCAGGAGGCGAGGTGGGCAATGGGGACATGTGCGCTTGGCTCACTTGCGCATTCAGGCGCAGCTTGGGAAGCAGTGGGACACATCATGTCGCATCATGGCACAGCATGTTCATCCACCTGTTGTGCTCACTGCATCCCATCAACTCCCATGCCCCACCCCATGAACACCCATGTCGGCATGACTGTCCAGCACTGGGCACCAACCCTGGGCCGGCCATCCCTAACAGCGTGTGGCCCACCCGCCCACCCACCCACCGCGCATGGTCCTCTAAGAGTGCCTTGAGCGCGGGAGAAGTCAGCCGCCCCACCAGATCCGCCTCCTTCTCCTCCTTGCTCTTCTTCTTCAAAGAGTACTTGAGGTCCACCTGCATAGTTGTAGTGTTTTGATTATAGAAGACTGAGGGCAAAAGAGTGGCCTCCTTGAGAAGCGACGGGTCGGGTCAAGCCAGTCTGGTAGGCACAGGAGCAGGGAGCATGGCAGTGGAGAGTGTCAAAAAATGTGCCAGACCCATGGTTGTGCCTGCATAGTGCTGCATGGGTGACCAAAGCAATTTTGCACTGATACCGCCCGCTGTAGACATCCCCAGCGAGCCACACTGCCCCACACAAACATGGGACGACGCCTGCATCAAGCCACACAGCACCCACCTCTGGGTTTCGGTACACCTCAAACTGGTACTGCTGCATCCCTGCCATGACTTTGTTCATCGACTGCACCAGGTTCTCGTTCTGTGAGCGGTGCTCTGCAGGCAGCGCTGCGGGATCCGCCTGTTGCCGCGCTATCAGCTGCGCCGCACGTTGCCGCTCTGCACGGGGGCGGGGGTGAAGGTGCGGGGGGCTCAATCCGGCAAGACGCTGGTCAACAACCAAGATTGCATCCTGTGCACGCGTAGCAAGCACTTGCCTGCTGCAATGACCGCCGCGGGCAATGAAGTGCTGCCGCTGGCGGCGGCGGCGGCGGCGGCGGCGGCAGACTCTGCTGCCGGCTTGGCTGCTACCGCTGCTCGGCTTGCGGCTTTCTGGGCCGCCGCCGCCTTGCTACTGCTACCGCCCATCGCTGCTGAGATGTGAGAAGAGCAGTAGGGAGCTACAGCCCTGCAGAGTGGGGTTTCTTGTGGTGCTGCTAGTCGTAATGGTCTGTCTTTCGCACGGTATGCCCCTAGCACGTGTATCCTTGCCAAAGAGGCCGAAACGTCCGACAGTATGCGGGCGCAGTACATGCCAGAAGTACACCCTAGTTTTCGGGCCCAATTGATCCCTGTTAGCGTTGCCTTCCGAGTGAGACGCATACATAGATCAGCAATGGATTGGAGCGACGATGACGAGCTGTTCGCGGCAGCGCTCGACAGCTTTGAGGAGGCTCCAAAAGCTCAGGCGGCTGACCAGGCGGCTGCACATGGACTTTACGAGCCGGCGCAACCACAGCTGCAGCCGCTGCTGACCGCCAACCGCGGCAGCGGCAGAGCGGAGGCGGCACCACGCGGTGCCACGGGCGCCGGCATCAGAAAGCTGTTTATGAGCAGCCGGACCACAGCCTCACATCTTACAGCTTGGGAACAGCAGCAACCGCACCCTGCCCCGCAAGCACAGGAGCAGCAGCAGCACCCGCCATCAATACCGCACCAGCACCCGTCAGCGCTTGCACCACAGCAGCAGCCACCGCCTGTGCCCCCGCAGCAGCAGCAGCGGCCACCCCCTGTGCTGTTACAGCAGCAGCGGCCACCGCAGCAGCAGCAGCCTCCTCTGCTCCCGCCACAGCAGCAGCGCCAGCCACCTCCTCTGCTCCCGCCGCCGCCGCCGCAGCAGCAGCTACTGCCACAACAGCAGCAGCAGCAACAGCGGGCGGGCCCTCCACCCCAGGGGCAGCACCCACCAGCGCGACACCAGCCAGCGCAACACTTTCCAGGGCCACTGCAGCAGCACCAGCGAAAGCCGCAGCCTGGACCACAGCAGCAGCAGCAGCAGCAGCCGTCAGCATTGCCGCAGCCACTGCCACCACCACACCCGCAGCAGCCCCGCTACCACCTGCCGCCACCAGCATTGCAGCAGCAGCAGCAGCAGCAGCAAGCAGCTCTGCAGGCCAGGGCCGATTCCGACGTTCGCGCCAGGACTGCCGCTGCTACAGGAGCAGTTCCACGGCCTCCAGCGCTGCAGGAACAAGTGGCAGCACTTCGTGAAGCAGCGTTCCAGCTGCCGACATCAGCAGGCGCCACGACAGCAAAGCAGCAACGGTTGGCGCCGCCCCTGCCGATGGCAGCAGCAGCAGCTGAGGTGGGTGCAGCGCCGCCAGGGGCACAACCAATGCCAGTGCCTGCAGCAGGGGCGATCCCATACCTAGCGGCGGCATTGGGAGAGGAAGCAGCCGCCAGAGGGGAGGAGGGTGCAGCAGAGGCAGCCGCAGGACAGGATGAGTCAGCAGCTGGGGCAGGGACGGAGCAGGCTCCCGTGGCACAGTTGGAGGACGGGGCAGCGGCAGGCGCTCAGGACGGCGCTGTTGCTGGTGCCGTGACGGCAGCTCCGGGAGATTGGGCAGCTGCAGGGGAGGGCACGGCAGCTGAGCCGGCCCCCAAGAAGCGCCGCCTGCGCCAGCTGTTTGACTTTTTGCTGGTGCTGGACATTGAGTCAACCTGCAACCGAGACAAGGCGGCGCAGCTGCAGCCGCAGGTGGGTGCTGCTGCAGGGAGTGCAGGACGGGCGAGTGTGCTGGCGTGTTGTTAATGATGGCGCCAGGTGCAGGAATGCAGCAGAGGTGCAGTAGGAGTGGAGTAGCGGTGCCCAGGGAGTGCCTGCCGACCTTCCGCCTGCACCCGACGTCCTTGCCCTTCGCTGCCCACACAATTCACACTTCATCTCTCTTTTCAGGGCGCGCATTAGTCATTCCAAACACCTTCTGCTAGTGTCACTCAAATTTCTTCCTGCAGAAGACCGTTTGCCTGCCTTGTGCAACCGTGGGCACCCTGCAGCTTCCCACCCTTCCTAGAACACCATCACCAACACTACTTGTTGACATCGGCCCCACCAACTCTTCTGCCCCCACTGCAGGAGATCATTGAGCTGTCCTGCGTGATTGTGGACACCGCCAGCCTGCAGCTGGGCGCCTCCTGGCAGGCCTACGTCAAGCCGGACCAGCACCCGCAGCTGACCGACTTCTGCACCGAGCTCACGGGCATCACGCAGGCGCAGTGAGCGTGGGCGGGCTTGTGGGGTGTCATTCCTATGGATACACCTGGATTGGGTTGCACGAGATAAGGACGTATGGGGCAACAGCTAGTGGCAGGCATGCATGTTCTGTGATGGGGTCGCCTGCAGCAGGTAGGGGGTGCAGCCCTGGGCAGCGTCGCCATCAGAGGCGGCCTTGGAATTGAAGGTCCGGCTGGCAAGGGTCCTCAGGCTCAGGCCTGACGCCTCCTGTCTACACTGGTGCTGCCCGCAGGGTCGATGCCGGCATCCCGCTGCGCGCCGCGCTGCAGCAGCAGGAGGCCTGGCTGCGGGAGCAGGGGCTGATCGGCCAGGTAGCTTGGGGCACTGTATGTGGTTGACTGGCGCGTGTGGGCGACACGGGTAAAGGAACGCCTGCCATCAGTTGGTCGCATGTTGAAAAGCCAATCTGCGGGTCGCCACTTTCGCCTGTTCAGTTGCACTGCTTGCCTGCCATCTGCTGATGCCTGCGCCTGCTGCCGCCTCTGCTGCGAACCCAGCTACGGCATGCTGGGCAGCGGGACTCGGTGCCACCTCAGCTGCTGCTGTGCAGGGCCCAACAAAGATGTAGGTTTTCGCAGTCACGCAGCTGCGCAGAAATTGAAGGCGCCCGTAGCTGAGCTGTGCCATGCACCCTGCAATGCCACGCGTTTGCGCGCAGGGCAAGACATTTGTGCCGGTGACGTGGCGTGACTGGGACTGCAAGATCATGATGGCGGGCGAGTGCCGCTGGCGCGGCATCCAGCAGCCCAAGTACTTGCAGCGCTGGGTGGACCTAAAGTGAGGGGGCGGGCAAGGCAAGGGAGGGCACGCAGGCAGGCAGGGGCTGGTTGCCAGGGCAGAGGATACGTGCAGCCCCTGCAGCTGCACCTGCGCTGATTGCATCAAAGTTCTGGGTCCTCTCTGCCTGCCCACACACCCCCAGCCCAAATGCCCCACCATCAGCAACCGCATTCGAACGTCGTGCACCCCCACCGCTGCCCCTGCAGCGCCGTCTGGGTCAAGCACTCCAACAAGCGGGGCAACCTGCGGGCCAGCGTGGAGGCGGCGGGGCTGGAGTGGGAGGGGCGGGCGCACTGCGCGCTGGACGACGCACGCAACACTGCCAAGTGCGCTGTAGTGGGGGCGAGGAGGAGGGGTGGGGCAGAGGCTTGGGCCGGCCAGGCATATGACAACCTACAGGCAGCTGTGGAGGTGGAAACCGCTGCCTAATTTACAGCCTTGGCAGGCAGTGCCAGCAGCTGTTTTTTTCGCGACAGGCCCACAGCGACCGCTGCCACCTGATTGCTGCCCCCCCCCTGCAGCCTGGCAGTTAAGCTGCTGAAGAGCTGGCGCTGCAATGAGCCCCCACAGCACAGCACAACACTTCCCTTGTCGCCCTCTCACCCCACGCCCCTGCCTGCCACGGTGTGCCCCCTGCAGCCTGGCAGTGAAGCTGATGAGGAGCGGCGTGATCCTGGGGGTGACGGGCTCCTTTGGGGGGCTGGATGCCTCGGGACGCATGCGGCAGGGCACCCTGCTGGGCCTGGCCACCTCTGGCGCAGCTGAGGCCTCCTCTGGCGGTGCCGGCGGCCGGGCCAGCGGCAGGGGCGGCGGTGCCACCGGCAGGGGCGGAGGGGCCAGCAGCGGGCAGCAGGCGGGGCGCAGGAAGCAGAAGATTTTCGATGAGGCGGGCGCCTGGAATGGCAAGTGCTTCTGCGGGGCCGTGGCAAAGGTGGGTGGGATGTGTAATGCATGGGATGGTGGTGCAACTGCCGGGTGTGGCGGGTGCCACTAACTGCTGATGTCCTGGCTGCCAGTTCAGTGACAGCGTGCTTGCGTGCTCCCACACGCCCATCTGCCTGCCTTCACCACCCGCCACCCTGCCTGCCTGCCCAGCTGCCACGCCACTCACTGCTCAGGGCGCCTGTCCCCTCCTCCACTCCCCCCACCCCACCGCAGAAGCGAAGCGTGAAGCGGCCCGGGCCCAACAATGGCAAGGACTTTTGGAGCTGCGGGCGGTTCACGATGACAGGTGGCGCCGACTGCGACTTTTTCAAGTTCTGCTCAGAAATCGGGGAGCCTCCCAAGGCCAGCGGCGGCGGCGGCGGCGGCAAGAAGCCCAGGTGGCCCCCACGCTGAGCGCTGCGCATGCTGAGCCGACACATTGCAGGAGACGTGAGGCTCCTCGCCGCGTCCCCTGTCGGCTGCTGTACTCCCTGTACTCAACCCACGAAATGGGCTGCTGCTGTGCCACCTCGGACACTTTCTAATGTTTCCTCACTGCCAATCCCGCTGTATCTGTCAGCACTGCAACCTACCCTGTCTGTACCCCCTGCCTTGTTCTTATTCCAGTGCTGCTTGCCTCAGCCCAGTTCCACTTTTAATGAATGATGGTGAGGCGTGCGTTACATGCGCAGGCGCAGCAGCAGAATGTGATGCTGAGCACCCCCACATGCAGCGCGCACTCCCACCAGAATCACGTCCAGGCAGGCCAAGCCACAGGGCTGGCTAAAACACGCGTGCCACGCCCAGCCGCAGCTGACGCACGGCGGGCTGCTCTAGCCAAATGTGGGAGGTGGGCGTTGCGCCTCAGGCCAGAGCACACGAGGCAGCCTCCCCCACGCCCGCTCACACCGACCGTGAGCGACCGTACGGGCGCTGGACTCTCGAGCAAGGGCCGGCTTGGAGGCTTGACATTAATCAGGCTGAGAGGTCTTGAGCTCAGAGTCTTAAGCTCAGAGGTCGCTGGCAGGCTCCTCCACTGGCAGCTCGCCCGAGTCGGCGATGACCACCTTGCTCTTGGGGGTGCCGCCCTGGCTGCCCTCGGCCTCAACCTGCGGGGAGGGGTGGGGGGGGCAGGCAAGGATGAAAGTGACGTCAGCAGGATGGGAGCGGGGCGTGCACAACCGCCTTGCTTTTGCGGGAGCGCATGCCACTGTGGCCAAGCCCTCAGCTTCCAATGTGCACAGGCAGGAGGGCGGGGGCGCACAGCAGGGGCGAGCTCACAGGTGCACGCGTGGGGGACGTCCGGCCAGCCTTTGATGCATCCACAACCATGCATGTCCTGCGCATGTGTTAAAGGTTGTGTAGCTACCCCACTAAGCTGCTATGAGCTGGCTCCCGAGCTCACCTTGTACACAACATCCATGCCCTCGAGCACGCGGCCAAACACCACGTGGCGCCCGTCCAGCCAGGCAGTCTTCACCTGCGGGCGGAGAGCCAGGCAAGTGCATGGGGTTGCAGCGCAGAGGTCAGGACGCGCTGGGCAGGGCGGTGCAATGGGTGTACCATAGGGTGGCAGAGGGTGTGGGCGGCAGGTTGCAGGGACGGCATGTTGGGGCCCCTGAGAAAGATGCCGCGTGTGAGCTGCAATCACCGAGGCCTGCAAATGAGCCAACAGCGTGTCCCAATGCGCAATGCTCTACGTGTCATGCCGCACGCTACATGAACAGGCCAGCTGTTTGAAGCTGCTGCCCCGTTGGCAATCCCACCCCTGTAACCTTTCCCCTGACCTACAGTGCTGCTGCCCTACATTGGCAGCCACGCCCCCTCAGCTGCCCAGCCACCCTCTCACAGTGGTGATGAAGAACTGGCTGCCGTTGGTGTCCTGGCCTGCAGCAGTGATTGGGCAGACCAACAAGGAAGGTTGAAGTTAGGTTGTAATTTAGGTTGTAAATCAGTCACAGGGCTGGCTGGTGTTGGTGTCTCAGCCTGCTGGCGGGTACCGGGTGGTGGTGCAGGGTGGGACACACGGGAGGAATCGAGGGGTGGACGAGGGACAAGGCGGGGTGGAGAGAAGAGGAGGCGGCTTCAGCAGGGCCACGGGCCCTAGGAGTGCCTGCCCTCCCGCCTCCGCCGCAGCTAGCCTGCCACTCAGCCACCCCAGCCTCTACAACCGCCTGCATGCCACGTCACTCGCCACCTGCCACGTCAGCCGTCCGCCCCCTCACCCGCGTTGGCCATGGACAGGGTGCCGGGGCTCTTGTGCTTGAGCTTGAAGTTCTCGTCAGCAAACTTCTCGCCTGCAAGCATTGATGAGATGAGGGTGCGAGAGCTGGTGCAGTCAGAATGGGGTGGGATGAGGCGCGCCTTGGCTTGAAGCTGTCACCAGCAGACTTCTCGCCTGCAAGCAGAGCCAACGCAAGCAAAGACGAGATGAGAAGAGATGAGGACCCAGGTGCATGTCAGGATGGGGTGGGCTGAGGCATGCATCAGCATGGGTATGGGTCCAAGAAGGGTCACGAATCAAGAGGCGCCGGAGTGAGGATGAGCAGGCACGGGGCGCCAGCTGAACCGAGGGCCCACATTTGCGCCGACTGCGCCCAGCTCAAAACACACGGCCTGTCCCGCCCCTCTGCTGCCGCCAGTGCGCACCGTAGATGGACTCGCCGCCGGTGCCGTCACCGCTGCGAGGTGGGGGCAGGGAGGGAGGGAGGGTGTCATGGGGTGGGGCGGGTTTGGTCGCGATGCATGTACGGGCATACCGCGGAGTGCCAATGCCCGAGCAGCACCCAGAGGGGGTGTTGTGCTCCCTTCCCAAAACACCGGTTGGGAGGGGAGTGCATGCCGCAGGCAGGGCAGGGCAGGGCAGAGCTTCGCGAGCGGGAGCAGGCGCATGCCAGCCCAGCTGCGCCCGCAGGCAGGCAAGTGTGGTCACAATCAAACAGGCAGGCAGGTGCGAATTAGTAAGAAAGCTCACCGGGTGAAGTCGCCGCCCTGGAGCATGAACTGGGGGCTGCAATGGCACGGGAGGGCAGCAAATCATTCCCATCACATGAACGAGGGCTCAGAATGGGCTGCCTGGCACCCAGCCAACCATGCCCAGCAACCGCGCTGGCACGCTGTGCTGGGATGCAGTGCCGCCCCTTGAGCCACACGAGCAGAACTATGGCACACGGTGTGCCCAGACGGCGGAAGGTGCGCCCAGCAGGCCACCCGGGCGCTCACGTGATGCTGTCTGTGGAGGGCGGACCCCTTGTGGGTCAGCAGGCACGCAGGCCCAAGGCACTGGTATGTCGCGACAATACAGGAAGCGCAGCCGGTGTTTTCGGCACACCCACAGGTGAGCGGTGGTGCACGCTCACGTGATGCGGTGGAGGGTGGACCCCGTGTGCGCCAGCAGGCACGGAAGCAGGGACGCATGCCCCAGGCACCAACAGAGGCCAGACTTTCCTTGCAGCAACACTCTGGACCTTGCAACACGCTCGGGATGACATGGGGCAGTACACTCACATGATGCGATGGAAGGTGGACCCCTTGTACGCCAGCTCCTTGCCCGACTTGCCCACCCCCTTCTCGCCGGTGCACAGCGCGCGGAAGTTCTCTGGGGGGGCGGGTGGGGAAGGAAGAGGAAGGTGTGCACGCAGCTTTGGCCCTGGGAGTGCGCCACTGCCACCACTGCTGGCATGCGAGGGTCGGCAGTACAACCCGCAGCGCAGGCAGGCAGCTCACCCACAGTCTTAGGCACAGTCTTGCCGTACAGGCCCATCACGATGCTGCACCAAGGGGTGGGGAAGACGGGAGGAGAGGAGACGAGGGTTGGACAAATGGGACGGGGTGGGGAGGGCGCCAGGGGGTGCCAGCGCGACACGGCATGCCTGATGGGTCATGGATGAGACAAAGGCATGGCAGGCACAGCCGCCGTGGGGATGGCCAGCTCTTGGGCAGCAGGGGGAGGCGGTGCCATGAGATGCTCGACTCCGGAAGCGAGGTTCAGCCCAACTCACCGGCCAGCGGGCTTGCCATCAATCTCAATGTCAAAGAACACCTGTGGGGAGTCGGGAGTGGAGCAGACAGTGCAAAGGTAAAACCTCAAGCCGCAAGAAAAAGAAGGGCAGGCAAGGAGAGAAGCGAGACCCGAAGCACGGTAGGTGGGAGGCGAGGGAAGCAGCAGCGCTGCCATGTGTCCGGTGCCGGTTGGGAGGGGCAGGGCCGTGCTGGGACATGCGCCTGTACACCCTGTGCTGCAGCCTGAGCCCCCATGCACCCTTGATATGTTCCCGCCAAGCGGAACACGGCCGCTGCACAAGGCCAGTCCTCCCAAGGCAACCATGCCGCACGTGGCGGCGAGCCGCGCATGGCGGCGCGGCGGCCAGTGATCGCGGCCAATCCGGGCACCCTGCGGGCAGCGCTTGCCTTGTTGGTGACCTTTGGGCCCTTGGCAGACACGGCCGCGGCGAACAGCAGCGTGCACAGGGCACACAGGGCCAGGCGGGACATAATGAACTAGCACAACCCAGACCAGCGCTGCGACAGGTCTGGATTGATCAACCGACGTATTTTGTGGCGGGACTCCGTTTGGCGCCCCAGAGCCGCAAGCAATCCAGCGCTCAGCATGAGGCATAGCATGACGGCCGCCAGATGGCGATGGCGGCTGCTGCTCTCTCCGCCTCTGTTGTGTTGGGCTCTGCACACCCTAGTGGCAAGGTAGATCAGCTGTATTGAGCCCCTAGAGTGCCTGCTAGAGCCCTGCCAGCCACCCTTCCCCAGCCGCCACCCCGAGCTCTCCAGCCCTCCCGCAACCCCAGCACCCTCTTCTACATCGACAAGGCATTTACTACAGCCCCTGCCAGCCCTCCGACCGCAAGCCAGCACCGCCGGCCAGCACCGCATCTCGCAACGGCGACGCCATGAAGGGGGCGGCTTCAACTAGGCCTCAGCACCGCCGTGGGGCAGCCAGGCACCATCGGGACGCCCCGCCGCAGCTCCTGTCCAACCTGCAGTCCGTCCTGCTGCACGCGGCGCCCACGGTGCCTATTGTGAGTCCCCCGCCTCGCTTGCCTCGTTTGCCTGCTCGATGACCGATATCAAACCTGGAACACTCTAACCGGCGTCCCCGCCGCCCCCTGCGCGCAGTTTGGCGACCTGGAGGCGCCCTCCAGCTCTGCAGGCAGCTACTTCACTCTCGCCGACCTCTGGTGCGCCTGCTGCCTTCTCTTGGGCTTGCCGGCAGCAATTGTGGATCGCTCGGGACCGGGGCGAACCGCCTGGCAGCCGCCCGTGCATGCCTGCTGCCACGCGCTTGTTGGGCCGCCCCTGCCGCCGACCCGCCGACGTGCTTCCCCCCCTGCAGGCAAAGCTACGAGGCGTGGAGCGCGTATGGCTGCGAGGTGCCCATGCGCATCCAAGTGGACGGCGTGTGGCAGGAGGTGCGTCTGCGGCGGCAGCAGTCAGCTGCGTGCAACACCGCGGTGTCTCTGTGCCTCGCACCTGGCCGTTGGTTGCCCCCCGCGCCACATCCCCATACTGGGTGCTGCTCGCTTTGCCCACCTGGGTGCTGACACATGACACTGCATGCCCATTGTGCAGGTCATCCAGTGCTACACCCCCTACCTCTCAGGCATCCAGCTGTTTGGAGCAGACCACACGCGGTGCGCGCTAGCATGCCCGTGCTGTGGGTGCATGCCGCCGGCTGGCTTTCCTGGCAGCCGGTCGAGCCCTGCCGGTGGTTGCCTACCCCTGGCTCTCTCGAAGCACGTTGCAGGGCAGCTAGCGGCAATTGGTGCATTGACCAGCACACAGCCTCGCCAGGGCTCTGTTACTGAACCCGGCGCCGACCCTCCACTGGCACGCATGCCGGCACTCACCCGGCCCCTCTCCCTCCCCCTGCCCACCCGGCCCTGCTCCCCTCTCCTGCAGGCGGATACCTTCGTCCTCCGTCACCCCCAGCAGCAGCAGCGGGGCAGTGAGCAGTTACTGCAGCGAGGATGAGGAGGCGGATAGCGCGGATGAGGCGGGATCTGTGGGCAGCGGCGCCAGCAGCGCCTACACCTGCAGCACCGCTTCCACCGCCTCCACCGCCTCTGACAGCGAGGACGGCGAGGGCGACGAGGCGGGCTGCTGCAAGGGCAGCCCCACAGCGTGCGCACCGGCGGCGGCGGCGCGCCGCCTCGCGCGTGCCGCAGAGCGCGGCAGCGTCCTGCAGAAGCAGCACCGCTTGGGGGAGCCCACGCAGCCGCTGTTCGAGTACCAAGAGGTGGAGCGGCCACACCTGCGGGCCCCGCTGCACGACGTGGTGATGGGGCTGGCGGAGCGCTGCCCCGAGCTGCTGTCCCTGGACACGCGCGACCTGCACCCCACCTCGTGGTTTGCCGTCACATGGGTGCCCATCTACCGGTGAGCAGGGGGTTGGCCACTAGCGCTTGCTGGGTGCTGGCTGCCTGGCAGGGCGACGGCGCATGCCCTTTGTGCGCACATGGGTGTTGTGTGTGCGGTCCGTCTGCATGATGCCTGCCTTGCACCCACCTGGCATGCAGCGGCAGCGGCAGAAGCACGCCACCTCCGCTGACCCTGTCTTCCTCCCTGCCTTCCCACCCGCCCGCCTGCCGTGCAGGATCCCCAGCATTCCGGACCCCCAGGTGTCTCGCGACCTGCAGGCCAACTTCCTGACCTTCCACTCGATGGTGGTGCCGGTGCAGCGGCTGCACGCCGCCCCGCAGGACCTGTGCTCCATCGCGCCGCTGCCCCCGCTGCTGGACCCCATTGGTGCAGCGGCGGTGGCGTGGCGCACCGAGGTGGCGCGCCAGCAGCTGCTGTCCAACGCCCTGTCCGCCATCTCGGCGGCGCAGCAGCAGCAGCAGGCCGCGGCCGCACAGGCTGCGGCGGCGGTTGCACAGCAGCAGCTGCAGCAGGCGGGCAGCGCCTCGCCCAGCAGCCGCGGCGGCAGCCCTGCTGGCGGGTCGCCGCTCTCGGGCGCCATTTCGCCTGTGGCGGCGCTCGCCAGCCAGCTGGCGGCGGCGCGCCTTGAGCGCGGCGGCGGCCCTGCCAGCCAGCTGGCGGTGGGGTCGCAGCTGCCCGTGGCGGCCACCTGCCTGCGCGCCTTTGCCTTCATGCCCTACAAGGTGTCGGGCCGCACGTGGGTGGACGACTGGAACCTGCAGCGCCAGCACCTGCCCATGATTGCGGCCGCCGGCTCCTGGATTGAGCGTCGCAAGGTGCAGCTGCCCGACTTTGACTTTATGAGCCAGATGTACCGCCCGCTGCCCACCGGCTACCACAGCCACGGCGGCAGGTGAGCGGGCGGGCGGGCAGGCCAGCCCAGCCCTAGCCCCGAAGCGCGCATGGCCCCCATCTGAGCGCCAGGCGAGCGGCCGTAGCCGGGCCACGTGCAGGGGCGCGCTCGCCCGCACGGCAAGTGCGAGGCGCGGCGCGCCTGCAAGCATGGCCGGCTGGCCCCGTCGCGGCACACCCCCTTTTCAGGCGATTTTTTCTTTCATTCACCGCACCCCCAACCCCACCTGCGCGCGTGGCTCCTGCCCCTCCCCTGCCCTCTCCCTTCCTGCTTCTACTCTGATCCTGTCAGCTGTGGCTCCTGGCCGCTGCTCCCATCCAACTTCATCTCCTCGCAACCCGCCCACCCCGCCCCACCCTGCCCCTGAAAGCAGTCCCAACACCAAAACACTTTTGCTTGCGCCCCCGTTTTCTAAAGCTCATCACTGCGTGGGTGTACCGGGTCCTGGCATTGCCCCTCCTACTTGTGCCCGCCTCAACAACCTTGTGTCTTTTCCTCCGTTCCGCGGCAGCAGTGCGCGCGCCAGCGCCTCTAGCAACCAGAGCACCCCAGACCCCCTCACTCGGAGGGGGGCGGCGCTCGCGCCGCGCCGCTGCTGCCAGCACCGCGCTGTGTGCACAACAAATGCTCGCAGGAACAGTGTGCCTCCGTCTGCCACACCATTTTTGCTCTGCCTGCCTGACCGCCCTCCCATCCCCGATGCCTCTCCCTACCCCTCCCTTGCAATACGGCGTGTTTCGTGCCCCCATCCCCCCCACCTCGGCGGACCCTCCCTGTCCGCTTGCCGCCGCTCCTTTACGCAGCACCAACCCAAAATCCCTCCACCCCCTCCTGCCGCCCGCCGTGCCCCCCCCAGTCTCCCGGGGCACGTCAGCGCGTGCCTGAGCCTCTTTTGGTGTGCGTTCTTGCCCCACATTTTATCAAACACACTCAATCTCCGCCTCTCCCGATTCACACACACCCACACATTTGCCTCCTTGTTCGTTTTGTTCACTTTGCCCCCTTTCGTGTCCTCAGAGGCTCCCGTTGGGCTGACGCCCCAACAGCAAACCCCCGCTCCGAAAACGCCGCCGGCGCATCCATGGGTGAGGTGGGAGGAAAAAACCCCGCCCCCCCTGTTGAGACTCTGCGTAAATCAGTGAGACTGCTCCATTTAGCGCCCCCTCCCAAGCTGACCCTGCCTGCTGTAATGAGCACGCCCTCGTAACGCACACACGAAAGGACACACCAAAGGACACACCAAGGGTGGAGGCTCACCCGTGCGTTGGTTGTGATGACTTGGGGGAGGCAGCAGGTCCGGTGGCCTGCAGGATCGAGAAAGCACTGGGCGGTGGTCAAGAACCGGTTATGTGGTTGTTGCATGTACGAGCAGGCGGGCTCAAGGCTGGGCACACGAACAGACGGACCAGTGCTCAGCATGGGGCGGCCCCAACCACAGGCTGCTGTGCACAGACTGACCAACTAGAAGTACAGCTTGCTGCCCGAAGTACAGCTTGCTGCCCGCCCCTCACCTGTGCGTTCAATGGAAATGGTCCCTAGGCTGGCGCTCCCAGGAGGTGATGGTGGTGGTGGTTAACCATTTAGCGCCCTTGGGTCCAGGAGACAAGGCGGCTGCACGTTTACAGCCGTTTACAGCCGAAAACCAGCTGAGCTGGCACCGCACAGCATGCACAGCACTCACAGCATGCCAGCTGGAAGCGGGGAGAGGAGGCGGCGGGCGGGCTCGGGAGTGGCAGGCTAGGCGGAGGCTGGACAGGCTCGGGAGCAGGCGGGGAGAGGCTGGACGGGCGGGCTTGAGGCGGGGGGCCACGATTGGCGCCTGGTACGGGCGCAGGCAGCCCAGCCTGTACCTCAACGCAGCACAGCTCGGAACAGCCAATTCGGAGGGAAGGCATGGCAAGTTACAAAACTGGCTGTGTACTGCTTGTGCTTGGTGTACCTGGTGTTTCAGTGCACTGCAGGGGCGGTGGGCAGGTGCGGCAGGTTGGTAATTGGCCATGCAGCACCAGACGCCAGCACCACCAGAAGCCAGCTGGGGCAGGCCACCCTGAGATACATAAGAAGGGCAGGGCAAGGGCATGGCAGGGTGCTTGAGAAGCAACAAGCATAACAGAACAGTTCTGGGCAGAGCTGCCCAGCCCCCAGCAGTGCCTTAGGCCCCTTTGCTGCTGCAGCTTGTGGCGGTTCAGGAGCTAGCAGCATGGGGTGTGTGCTGTGCTCAGGTCAATGTGCACTCGCTCTGCTTGCTATGTGTCTTTCATCCGGCAGTCGTATTGAGTCTCCAAGCAGCACTCCTGCGTGTTCGTGCTCGTGCTCTTTGGAACAACGGCAGCGCAATTTGGAGAGGCTGGCCGTGGGTGTCTCGGCGCCCTGTTGACCTCGCTTCTTATGTACCCAGAGAGTGTCACACTTCCAGCGAGCGCCATGAGCGGCGCGGCCGAGACCGCGCCCAGCAAGGCGCCCAAGTGAGTTTCCAGAGCCGCGCGCAGGGCTGCACGGAGCGGGATGAAACTGGGAGTGCTCATGTCATGCGATCCATACATATGCCGAGAGTCAGACGCTGCAAAAAGTGCGCCTGCCGCCGCCGCCTGCCGCTCTGCGCCCCCTCGCCGCACCGGTCCGCCGCCGTCGCCGCAACGCTCACCCCACGCCCCATCCCCTGCCCCCCCGCCTTCCACCCAGGCTCCAACTGTCCCTGGCCGACTTTGAGCTGCTGCGCCGTGTGGGCGACGGCAGTTACAGCCACGTGGTGCTGGCGCAGCACCGCGCCACGGGGCAGCAGTACGCTCTCAAGGTGGTGGACAAGCAGTACATCCTGAGGTGGGTGCTGCACCAGCAGGCAGTACAACCAGCCTGGCCATGGCGGAGGTACTGCCATGGGGCTGGTGTTGGATGCCAGCCCACCCCTGACTCTTGCGTCCATTGCTACCGCCAACCCCCCCTGCTCAGCCCCCCCCCCCTCTCAACCCTTACTTGAACCTGACTGCATCCACACAGGCACAAGGTGGTGGAGTACATCAAGAAGGAGCGGCAGATCCTGGATGCCCTGAAGGGCCACGAGGGCATCGCGCAGCTTCACTTCACCTTCCAGGACGCCTACTCCCTCTACCTCGGCCTGGAGTACTGCCCAAATGGTGGGCGGGTGGGTGGGTGCGCTGCACAGGGTTGGGCGGGGTGATCTTCGCTGTCCACCTGCCAAGGCGACTGTTCGCTCTGCATGGTGCCCAAATGGCGGGTGAGCGGGTGTGCTAGCATATGGCGCGCTGCAGTGTGTTGGGCGGGCGGGTGTGCTGGCAACCAGTGCCCTTGCTCGTCTACCTTGCCCACATTGTGGGTGGATGTAGCCAGGCCTTGTTGAAGCAGCTGCACCTTGCCCTTCAGCACCAGCGCACCCGCTTTCCAGCAATTTCTTGTGCACCGCCCATCTGTGCACTGCAGGCGAGCTTTACGACCAAATCCGGCTGCGCGGGCGGCTGGACGAGGCGGCGGCGCGCTTTTACTGCGCCGAGGTCGTGCTGCTGCTGGAGTGCCTCAGGCAGCACCGGTGAGAGCTGCTCCCTTGTCACGCAGCAGTGTGCTGTGGGTGCTGTGCATGAGGTGGTTCAGCCTGGAGTCTTTGAGGGCTCCAACATAGGGTGGGGGTGAGGGCGCACAGGCGTGGGGCAGAGGCAGAAGGTTCTCCTGGGGGGATGCGCCCTTTGGCGGTTGCAGGGGTGAGGGGCAGGGAGGGCACTGCAACGGTGCAAAGGCTGGACGTCCATTTAATCATTGGGCCTACGCGGAGAGGAGCAGCCGTGCTCCAAAGGGGCGTCTTGCTTTGGCACGGCAGCAGCAACACACACAAAGTCGCACTGTCGCCACCCTCCCAGCGTGCATGTCTGCCTCTCCTCCCAGGATGGTGCACCGCGACTTCAATGCCAGAGAACCCCTGCTGGAACTTGGCGGCAACTGAACAGCTGCTTTAATCTTGCACTCTTAACCCGCCCTCCCCCTGCCTCTCCTCCCAGGGTGGTGCACCGCGACCTGAAGCCAGAGAACCTGCTGCTGGACGCCCAAGGTCACCTGAAGCTGATTGATTTTGGCAGCGCCAAGCTGCTGCCGCCGGAGGAGGTGCTGCCACCGCCCGCTGCGCCAGGCGCGGCGGCGGATGCAGAGGCAGCAGAAGAGCAGGGCACGGGGCAGGGTGCAGCGGGAGCAGAGGGCAGCGGAGCAGACGGCGAGGCGGCGGCAGCGACGGAGGCAGGGGCAGATGGGGAGGCTGCAGACACTGCGGCCCCGCCCAGCGGCAGCACCAGCAGCGGCGGCGGAGCGGTTGAGGCGCAGCAAGGCGGCGGTGCGGGTGCGGCGGCGTTGGAAGATGGGGGGGCTGAGGGGCAGCAGCAGGACGAGGAGGAGGAGGTGGCCAGCCCATCGGCCAGCAAGCGGCAGGTGTCCCTGGTGGGCACAGCAGACTATGTGTCGCCAGAGGTGCGTGGGCGCTGTGGAAAGTGCTGAATGTGTTGGTGTACGTGTGTCATTAAGCAGGGTGTGCACTGTAGAAGTCTGGCGCAGCAGCACCTGCTGGCTGACCCTGACGCAAACAGCGCACTACAGCGTACCAGAGGTTTGTGTGGGTGGGTGTGCATGTGCATGTGAGTGGTGTGCAGGCTCTGCTGTGCGCCTGGTCTGCAGGAGAAGCAGCGCCCGATGCATGAGACCATGCTGCCCACGCGCCCCATGTGCAGTGCACGCTGCACGTGATGTGGGGGCCCGTCGCGGGCTGCCCTGCTTCGTTGCGTGCGGCTGCTAGTTTGCCACCCCCTTCTGACCTCTACACCTCCTCCTCCTCTCCTCCGACCCACAGATACTCAACAACCGCGCCGTGAGCTGCGCCGCCGACCTGTGGGCCCTGGGCTGCGTGCTCTACCAGATGCTGGTGGGGCGGCCGCCCTTCAAGACGCCGTCAGGTGACACGCGGGGGCTGCGCTCCTGCTGTTGAAGCGGGCAGGCGGCTACGGCGACTTGCCAGCTAGCCAGCCAGCTAGCCAGCTAGCTAGCTGGCATGCTAGCTGGCTTGCTGTGTGCGCCTGTCGGCTCGCTCGTTCAGTCCTTGCCATCTGCCTCTCCCCTTTCTTGCAGAGTGTATTGCCTCTCAGAGCCACATTCTGAGCTCAGAGCCATGTTCTAAGCTGCCCAAGTGGCTGCTGCCTACGCCTCCTGAACATGCATCCCCACCTGCAAACGTGTATATATATCATGGCCCCAGTGCAACTGCAGAATACCTCACGTTCCAGAAGATTGTGGAAGCCGACTACGAGCTTCCCAAGTGGCTGTCCCGTGCCTCTTGTATGAATCCCTCCTGCAAACATGCACCTTCCAATGCACTGCAGAGTACCTCACTTTTCAGAAGATTGTGGAAGCCGACTACGAGCTGCCCGAAATGCTGCCCCCCGCTGCCGCCGACCTCATCCGCCGCCTGCTGGTGCTGGAGCCGGCGCAGCGCATCGGTGCGTTGCAAGGGTGCTTGCTAGCAGGAGGGAGGGTAGTTTGACAGGGCAGGGCTGGGCTGGCAGGTTTGGCTTGCATTGGAAGTACTGGAGCCGGCGCAGCGCATCGGTGCGTTGCGAGGGGTGCTTACAAGTCTTTGCTAGCGAGATATGGGGTCGCTCTGATACGGCTGGGCTAGCATGGCCGGGTTGGTTTGCGTTGGCAGTGCGCTGGGCGCCTTCCGCTGCAGCAAAGCAGTCCTGCCGCGGTCGCTGCCGCTCCCAATTTATGGCCCTCTTCCCCACTGCAGATGCGTCCGACCTGGCGTGGTCACCGTCACTCTCACACCGGCCTCACAGCCCAGCCACGGCCACTGCTGACCGCTCCCAATGCCCCCTCCCCCACACACACTGCAGGCGCCGCCGACTTGGCGGAGCTGCGTGCGCACCCCTTCTTTGAGGGCGTGGAATGGGGCGGCCTGCGCAGCCAGGAGGCGCCAGAGTGGATGGCGGACCCCATGGACGCAGGTGGGGGTGGCATATAGAGCGTCGACACATGAGTGTAGATGTGTTTGGTGATTATCTGCAGAGGCGGAATAGAGCGCTGGGAAGAGTGTAGATGTGTTTGGCGCCTGTGTATAATAGGCGGCATAGAGCTTGACAGAGGTGGAGATGTGTTTGGTGCATGTATCCAGGGTCCGCTTGGGTGGCTGCCGGGCCTTCTTGTCGTAAGCGATGAGTTCCTGCTCGACTTGCTACGCCCCCTACTGCGCCTGCCCTGCACGCCCACGTCTGACCCGCGCGACCCCCGCCCCCTCCACCTCCCGCCCCGCCCTGCAGCCCTGAGCAGCACCAACAGCAGCTTCGACTGGGAGCTGCAGTCGCTGGCATCTGCGCTGCCCCCTGGCCGGGAGGAGGACCACCTGCACTTTGGCTCCTCCCCCGAGTGAGGGCGTCAGCCGCCCCGCCCGGGCAAGCTCCTGGGCCCGCTCTCAAGGGGCCCTCTCGGAAGCTGCAGCCGCTGGCGGCTGCGCTGCCCTCAGCTCGTGATGATGAGGAGACCCATAACCCCATGTTCTGGCTAGTCCTTCCCAGTGAGGGGGCGAGCTGCTTGCTTGAACGGGCAATAGTGGGTGGGCCCTTTTGCCCCGCCCCACCCACACAGCTCCTCCTGAGGTCCTCCCTACACTGCCCCGGCTGTGGCCTACCAGATAGGCCACATGTCATGTCCTACTCCCTTCCTTTCAAGGACACAGGCCCGCTTCTCCAAACCTCGTTTCCATGGAAAGCATTCCTGGCCACCCCCCGTGGACACCCCGGTGCCGACGCACTGGCAGTGTTCCCCATCCCCCCAGCATTATTTCCACGTCTCCCTGTATTCTTGGCTGCACCTCGCCTGCATGTCCCCCCGCCCTGGCGCCCCCTGTACACCTCCCCCCATGATTTGCCCCCCCCCCAACCGAACTGCCTGCGCCTGAGCCCCGCCTCTCTCGCATTGTTTTCATCCCATATAGCAAATCAGTGTGCACTTGCTTTAGACTGCACGCGCCGCGTCCACCCCATCATGGTCCCTTTTCATGCCTGCTTGCTTGCCTGCCTGCTTGCTTGTCGGCTTGCCTGCCGCCTTGCCTGCCATGTCTACATACCCCTGTCCTGCCCAGCAGCAGCGCTGGCGCACCACTGCTTTGAGCTTGCTTTAAAGCCCCCTGCACCCACGGAAGTGCTCCCCTGCCCCATGCTGGCGGCACCGCCTGCGCCAACCACTTTCAAACTGGTTCGGTTGTTCATGAAACATATCCAGAAGGCCACATGCACCAGCAGAGTTTCAGCGCTGCAGGCGGGGAGCACGCCGCATCACGCGTCGCCGCCTGCCGCCGCCGCCCCCTCCCCCGCCGCCTGCCCCTGCTGCTGCTGCTGCCCCTGCTGCCCGTCTGCCGCCTGCTGCCCCTGCTGCTGCTGCGCCTGCTGCGCCTGCAGCTGCTTGCGCCCCTCCAGGATGGCGTCCTTTGTGAGCGTAATGAACTCGTCATTCCCGGGCTGCAGCAGCGATGCCTGGTAGTAGGCAGTGGCGGCGTCCTCGTACCGCTGCAGCCCCTCGGCTGCCCGCCCCTCGCGGTACCAGGCCTGCAGCATGGCAGCAGGGGGTGGCGATGGTGTGAGGGATGTGTGCTGGGCGGGGTGCAAGGTGGGAGGGTAAATTGGGTACGTGTGAGCGACCTGCTGTGACATGTGGGGGCCGGGCGGTGGCGCCGCACGCAGGCCGCTAGCCTAGTGCATCTCATGCACGCACACAAGTGGTGGGGCCACATCTGCTTGCCTACGACCCAACCAAATCAGTGCATGCAGCTGCCCCCCACCTTGACGTATTTGGGGTCCAGCGTGCGCGCCACCTGCGCGTCCTGCAGCGCCTTGTCCCACCGGTCCAGCCGCAGGTAGCAGGCCGCGCGGTTGCTCCACACCACCGGGTTCCTGGGGCGGGGCGGGGCGGGGGAGGGCAGCAAGGGCAGGCAGGGGGTCAGGCAGGCAGGGGGTCAGGCAGGCAGGGGGTCAGGCAGGCAGGGGGTCAGGCAGGGCCAGGGGGTCAGGCAGGGGGTGAGCCGAGGGTTCCTGGGGTGTTCAGGGCAGGCAGGGGGCCAGGTCAGGCAGGAGGAGGGCCGCATAGGTGCCGCACACAACAACAATTCCTGGGGTTGCAGAGAGAGTGGGGAGGGCAGCGGAACATGCGGGACAGGCGGCGACCCAGCGCCGGCCCCGGCAGGTGGGCCTGTCCTCGCTGGCCAACTCTCATGGCCCGGAGCCAACCTACACACTTCCGCCGCCGCCTGTTGCCTTCTGCCACAGGCAGCTTCACTTCACCTGCCCCCGCCCTTCCAACCTACTCCTTTCTCCCCCACGTTTACCAAGCATTACTATACTACGTCGCATCTTCTCATCAAAGGCGGCCAATAGATGACTGCCCTGGTCCAGTGGCTCAGCGCCAGCCCATACACCTCTCTCTCCAAGCATCACTCTCCCATAAAAAATGTCCCGCCAAGCATCACCCTCCCTTCCCCCCCTCTTTTCTTCCCTCCCCGCTCTCGCTCACTTGGTCCAGTGGCTCAGCGCCAGCCCATACACCTCCGCTGCCGTCTTGTAGTCCCCGGCCACAAACAGCTCGTTCCCCTTGCGCTTGAACGTGTCCGACAGCGCCTCGTCAGCCAGCTCAGGCTCCGGGATGCGGATGACGCTGCTGCCGTCGCTGCTGCTGGCCTGCAGGATGGCAAAACAAGCAGGGGCGGGTGGGGTCTGTGGGCAAGATGCACAACCTGGGCAGGCGGGAGTGCGGAGGTCATACTGGCACCGACACTCCTGTTGGCCTGTGGGTGCATGGCAGGCGGGTGGGTGAGGCAGGGAGGGCGGGGTGCTCAAGCAGGCAAACAAGCAGGCACGCGCTGTGCACCAGCCGCTCGTGCACCAGCTACGTCCCCTGGATCCCCTGCCATCCCCTGGTGCCCCTGCTCCCGGAGCCCCAGCAGCTAGTGCCTCACCGCCTTCTCCTCCCGCTCGTTCAGGTCCCGCTTGGCTGCAGCCATGTAGTCATCCAGGCCGCTGGGCCCGGCTGCCGCCTCGCTGGCACCAGCGCTGCTGCTGCCGCCGGCGCCGGCTGCCCCCCGCCGGAGTATCGCCTCCACCACTGCCCGGTGCCCGTGCATGGCTGCCACGCGGGCGGGTGTGTGGCCGTGCTCGTCCTTGGCGTCGGGGTTGGCGCCCGCCTGCAAGATAAAGAGCAGGCACAAGAAGTTGGGCGGACGTGGGGGTAGCATGGCGTGGGCGTCGGGAACGGCACCAGCTGTCCCACCTCCCTTGGGTAGCGCTTCGGCACGGGGCTTGCAGCCACAGGCTTTTCGACACAGTGCAGCCACGCAAGCAAGCCCAGTGGGCAGCCTAGCATCTCAAGGGAATGCCTCACAGGGCAGGCGCATCGCCCCGCCGGCACCCACGCACCTGCAGCAGCGCCTCTGCCACCTGCACCTTGCCGCCCTCTGCCGCCACGTGCAGCGGGGTGAACCCTAGCGCCCGGGCGTTCACGTCTGCCCCTGCCTTGATCAGAGCCTCCACGCAGGCCAAGGTGCCGCCCACATGCACGGCCATGAAGAGCGGCGTGATGCCCTGCCGGGCGCACTCGTTCACATCCGCCCCAGCACCCAGCAGCAGCTGCAGCATGGCATCGCTGCTGCGCGCCGCCGCCAACATGAGCGGGCTGCCGCTGCCGCTGGGAGCGTTGACGTCAGCACCAGCGGCCAGCAGCGCACGTGCGAGCTCCACTTGGGTCGCTGCCACGGCGAGGTGCAGAGGCGCGGGGGCGGCGGCGCCCTCGGCACGGCGGTTCACATCTGGCTGATAGGACAGCAGCAGCTCTGCGGTCCCCCAGTGGTCGTTTGTCAGGGCCAGCACCAGCGCCGTGCTGCCCTTGCCTGCACAGGGGAGAGAGGGCGGCCGTGAGGGTTGGCAGTCGCCGCCGCCACTGCCGCTGCCGCCAGCAGGGCGCTGCCGCCGCTGCCGCCGCTGCCTGTGGCGGCGGCTGCGCGCACCTCCGTCGTCCTGGGCGTTGATGTCAAACTCGCAGGTGTCCAGCAGGTACTTGCACAGGTCCGAGCGCCCTGCGTGCGCAGCAATATGCAGGCAACTTGCGCCATTCGGGGCGGTGAGCTTCCGGATGTCGCCCTCCAGCTCCCCCGCTAGCCGCTCGACTTCTTCCACCTTGCCAGCCTCACATGCGCTGAAGAGCGCATCTGGAGAGGGCGGCATCCTGACAGGCTTTGCCAGTGCTGTGCTAAAACTTTTGGTTGGTGTAAACAGCAATGGTAAATTACGAGAATTGGCTTCCAAGGCCTGCCAGGCGAAAGCCATTCACTGCCACCTGCACAGCCAGCTCAGCTATGCTTCCTCTTAGCCCTTCCCCTGCTGGGCGCGTTTGCAGCACCCACATCGCTCAGTTTCACCGCCACCATAGCCCTTGTTGGCATAGCGAACGGAAGGCCCAACTGCTGAAGTTGAACGGCGCAGCCTGAGCCGGTCTCTGCGGCCACTCACAGAGATTGGCGGGTGCCGCGTAGCGCAGCGCAGCTCTGCCGCTCTGCCGCGGCAGCCACTGACAGCCCTCGGTGCGGGAGGCGGGGAGCCGCCGCCTGCCGCCACACGGCGGCTCATATGGCCGCCGCCGATGCGGCGCTGCTCGCACAGGCGGGCAGCCTGAGCCAGGGGATGCTGGCGGAAGGCGGTGGCGCCTCGCTGCGCAGCTTCAACTTCAGCGTCGACCTGCAGCACTTTGCGGCCAGCAGCCGGCTGCCACTCAACCTGGCCACGGTGGCGCTGGAGCTGGAGCTGCCCGCAGAGCTGGCAGGTGCAGGGGGTGTACAAAAAGCAGGGGTTGAGGCGTCGTTTGATGGGGAATGCGCAGACCGGCCGGCACCTTAGCTTATCTGTTGTGCTGGTTGGGGCCAGCACCTGCACCTAGCTGCAGAGCATGGGCTCCTGATTTACCCCTGCTCCCTTTGTGTCCCTCCTGCATGCAGCCCTTGTACAGCAAAGCAACGGCCGGCTGCCAGCGCGCCTGGCGCCGCTGCGCACGCAGGCGGTGCAGGTGGCTCGCGGCAGCGAGGTGGCACTGCCAGGCGGGCACGCCGCTTGCGACTTTGCTGCCGGCCTCATGAGCGTTGCCACCCTGCTGGCCAGGTACGCTGTGCACAGCGTACATGCCCGTGCGTTACATGGCCTCTTGGTGTGATACATGCCCTCAATTTTGAGATGCAGGACCACACTACACCACCTTCCCCTGCCTGCCGCCTTGCCTTGCATGAAAGCCAATGAGGGCAGTGGGTGCATATCGCACTGCCACAGATCCTTGTCAGTGCTTCAGATCAGCACTGCCAAACGCACAGCGCTGTACCTGGGTTTCGTTGCTGCAGGAACTCGTTGATGCCAGTGGATGTGTACCGCGCTTGCACACATGTCCTTGCTTCATGTCAGCACGGCCGATCCCACAGCACGATGCCCCTTCATCTTTTGCGGTGCAGGAATCCGGTCATGGCGGTGGATGTGTACCACCGGGATCGGTTGGCTGATGACCTGCTGCTGGGGCGGGCCCACGTGCCGCTGGCGCCGCTGCTCCAGGAGAGCTGGGTGGACGGGCGGGCGGGCGTGTTTGCGCTGGTGCCGGCGCCTGCAGGTGGCGGGCAGCACGAGCGCGTGCAGATAGGCACCGTGCACCTGGTCATGTCATTAGAGGAGGCGGGGCCGGCGGCAGTGGGTGCTGCAGGAGCGGCAGCAGGAGCAGCAGTGGGCACAGCAACAGTGGCAGGGGGTGCCGGCGGCGCATCAACTGGGCAGCTCAGAACGCGCCCCGCCTCTGCAGGCCCAGCAGGCGTGCAACCTGGGCAGCTGGCCGCGTTGGCAGGCCGGATGGCAGAGCAGCAGCAGCAGCAGTCGGCAGGGGGCACGTCCCTCGTTCCGGAGGGGCGCGGAGCAGCAGCAGCAGCTCCCGATGCAATAGCGGCCACAGCCGAACAGCCAGCAGCACTGGCAGCAGCAGCATCCCCTGAAGCAGCGTCAGGCCCTGCGGCACCGCCGCTGCTGGCAGCAGGCCTGCACCCGGCAGCTTTTGATCCACCAGCAGCAGCAGCAGCAGCACACTCACCCGCACACTCAGCAGCAGTAGCTGCGGTACCACCAGCAGCTCCTACCGACATGTTTGGAGGCCCTGAATTTGAGGCTGCCTGGCAGCTGGAGCTGTGGAAGCGGGAGGAGGAGGCGCGCTGGCGGCGGGAGCTGCAGGAGCGGGAGGGCAAGCGCATGGTGGGTGCCGGATGGGCGGGTGGTTGAAACAATGTGTTGGTGTGTGTCTGGAATAGCTGGAGGTAGTGCGGGAAACTGGCATGCAGCACCTGGGGAGGGTCGGTGCTAGGTTGCTGCCGAAAGATGGGGCGCGCACGCTTGCAGGTGCTGGCCTGACTTCACGAACCTGGCCTGCTCGCAACCTCAGGACCGCACCCTTCTCATGTCGGGCAAACCCACACCTTCTGCCTCTGCGCTTGCTGGCCCCGACGGTGCAGGCTGCCCTGGAGGATGCGTGGCGGCAGCGTGAGGCACAGCGGGAGGCAGAGGCTGCTTCCCTGCGGAGTGAGTATGCAGCCCTGGAGTCCAAGGCACGGCAGGTGCTGGCGGCGGCCGAGGAGCGGGAGCAGCGGGTGGTGGCGGCAGAGGAGGCGGTGGCCCGGCGGCGGCGGGAGCTCGAGCGGGAACATGCGGGGCGGGTGGCAGAGGCGGAGGGGGCGGTGCGTCGGCTGCAGGCAGAGTGCCAGCACCAGCTGGAGTTGGAGCAGCAGCGGCGGGAGGCGCTGGCTCAGGCCAAGTCGGCAGCAGAAGCGCGCGCCACGGCCGCCGAGGCGCGCGCGGCCGCAGCGGATCGTGCGCTGCAGCAGCACCGGGAGCAGCACAGCCGGAGCGAGGCTGGGCGGACAGAGGCTGAGCTGGCGGCTGTGCGGCAGGAGCTGGCGGCGGCGGAGCAGCGGGCGGCCAGGGCGGCCGAGGGGAAGCGCAAGTACAAGGAGCAGGTGAGCTGGTGGGGTTGATGGGGGGTGTGGGGTTGATACATGGGTAATGTCACGATGCTGAGGAGGCAGCTGGTGTGGCGGTACTTGTGTTGGGGTTGGGTGTGGCAGGGCCAAAAGCTGTGAGTGATTGAAGCTGCGGTGCAGGCGCCCCTGTTGCAGCATGCAGCCAAGCACAGTCGGTCTGCAATCTAGAAGCCGCCTGTGCCGCCCGTGTGTCACCTGCCTCCACCTGCCTCTGGCCTTCACGACGGGGCCCTCCCTCACCCTGCCCACTCTCCTCCCTCCCCTGCCCCTGCTCCTTCTTCCCCTGCCTTCGCCCGCAGGTGGTGCGCCTGGCTCAGGAGATTGCGCTGCTGCAGCAGCAGCTGGCTGAGCTGGCGGGCGTGAAGCGGTGCCAGCTGGATGCTGAGCTGGCGCAGCTGCAGGCGCAGGAGCAGGCTCTGGCTGCGCGGCGGGACGCAGCGGAGCTCGGTGCCCTCAAGCAGCAGCTGCACAGCCTGCAGCTTGGTGGCAGCAGCATGACCGCTGGGAGTCACGCGGGGGCTGGGGCGGCCGCAGTCGCAACAGCGGCGGGGGCAGAGGGTGGCAGCAGGGCGCGCAGCAACAAGGAGAACGGTGCTGGCGGCAGCGGCCATGCAGCAGCAGCAGCAGCGGCGGCGGCAGGCCAGCCGGTGGTGCTGCAGGTTCAGCTGTGTGAGGCCGTGGAGCGTCTGATGGCGGAGCGGGAGCTGCTGCTGGGCAGCGGGGCGTACACCCCGGATGAGCCGCTCATAGCGCAGCTGGACGCACGCATCCGGGAGTGCGCTGCGCTGGCGCAGGGAAGCTGCTGAGCAGCCGCTTGTTGCGCAGCTGGACGCGTGCATTTGGGAGTGCGCCGCGCTAGCTCAGGGAAGCACCTGAGCAAGTGCATGTGGGAGTGCGCTGCGCTGGCACGGCTGGCAGCTGAGCAGATGTGCGCACGCCTGTGCACCTGGTAGTGCGCGGCGCTGGGCAGTGCTGGCGCTGGGCAGCGCTGCGCTTTCTGAGCCGGTCGAGCGAGCTGCTGCCTTGGTGGCTGCGCGTGCTGTGGAGCGCAGCACGCTCGCGCTGGGCGGTGCCATCGACAAGGGGGAGCGGCTGAGCCACGGCTGCGCTTGGCGATACTGCCACATCATAATGACCTCACCCGCTTGCCTCTGATTTCCTCCTAAAGTGATATGCTGACTGACCTGACCTGCAATGACGTTCAAATTGTAGCAGCTGTTATATTCAATAATGAATACCTCCTCTCGAGACTGCACAGTGAGGAGAGACAGCGAGCACGGCGCTTGAACTGGGATGCAGGCCCACCGCCCCGGGCTTGCTGGCCGGGCTGGGAGCTTGGGGCAGCGAGGCGGCTGGGGCGGGCACCTCATGCACGCCGCCTTCATTCATGCGTGTTCGACTATGGGCAGCCGGCACCGCTCACTCACGGATGCAGCACAGTGACCTGCAGCTGACTCGTCACTGCTCCTCCTACTTGTTGATAGCCTTCAAAGAGGTGCCCCACCTCGCCTGTTTAGAGGGATGGGATGCATGGGTCGGGGCGGCAGGTCCGGGGACAGCGGGGCCGCCATGGCCCTGTGTGCCGCTCTGTCTGGATACGCCGTGCGCCTCCTATGCCCCCCAAAATAGTTGATTGAACGTGAGGGTCTCGCCTGCAGCAGCCTTAGCTGAGCGCCAAGCCTGCCCGGCAGCCCGTCTTGGACGCGTTGGCACCTTCTGTGCGTCCGCCCAGTCTTGTCAGAGGGGCCATGGAGCGTGTGTCTGGCGCCCTGGAGCCGCTGCTGGCGCTGCTGCAGCGCCACCCCGGGGCCCTGCCGCCAGCAGCGGAGCTGCAGCAGGCGGCCTATTCTTTGAGGGCCACGGTGAACGAGATGCACAACAGCGAGCCAGCAGCAGTGGAGGAGGCTACTGCCGAAGCTGCACGGCTGGCCAGGTGAGGCGCCGCCGCCGCGCCTGCTCAGGTGCTGCGAGTGCCCGCAGAGCTCAGGGCACACCTCTACTTGGACTTGATGCACTGCCCTTCTCATCCCGTGCCTTGCAGACAGACCGGCCAGCTGGGGCGGCTGCTGGCTGTTCTGGATGGGCAGGTGCAGCGGGCCGCGCAGCGCCGCCCCGGCGGAATCACCCACGTGGGGGTCCACCTAGCTTCTGGGATGTGCTGCCTGCAAGCAGCCGCCGCTGCGGCCTTGCGCTGCCCACGCACAGCAGCCGACCGCGAGGGCCTGCTGTCTGGCATAGCGCTGCTGCTGGGCAGCGGGCAGCTGGCGCTAGCAAGCACTGCCGCGGCTTCCTGGGCGCAGCGCTACCCCGCCGTGTCAAGTCATATCCAAACAGCCTTCCTAGTGCTCACTGCCTCCCTTGATGGGGCCGCAGCGGCAGACTCTCCCTCAGCGGCAGCTGTCGACGCGGTGCTAGCCCCTGCAACTGCCGTGCGCTGGCTGGCAGCGCTGACTGACGCACTAGCGGCGGCACCGGAGCACCGCACATATGTGGACCTTCGGACACACGCCCTGGTGGCCAGCGCTCTCCTACTGCGTCGAGAGGACGGGGCCTGCGCACCCCTGCATGCGGCAGTTCAAGAGGACGGTGGCTTACAGCAGCGGCTGGTGGACGTGCTGTTCTGCACGTTGCAGATGGTGGCGCCAAGGGTCGCTACGACCCGAGAAGTGCAGCAGGCACAGCATGACCGCCACTACCGCCCTGATTGGGCGTGTCTGGATGGCTGCCTGCAGCTCACATTCAGCAGAACCTTGAGTTCAGGCATGCTGCAGACGCTGCGGCAGCAGCGGCAGCAGTTCACAGCCATGTTCCAGCTGGCCACGAGCCTCGTGGAAGGCTTGCTAATCGAGTGCCTCACTCCCGCTGAGGTGCCGCCCTTCCATCAACTTCGAGTGTGGCAGGGAGCGACCACCCTGCTGTCTTTGGTGCAGACTTCAGAGTTCTGGCAGGGTGTGCAGCAGGACGCACGGCAGGCAGCGTTGCACGCCAGCTGGCGTGTCTTCCCCAGATTGGCTGCGGCGTGGAAGCACCTGCTAGCTGAGCCGTGCCTGCGGCCGCAACTGCCCGCCAATCTCCACGTGCTCAGAGAGGCGCTGGCCACCTTTTGCCACCTGGGCATGCAAGTAGCCAGCGCCGAGCAGCTGGGCGTGGCGCTGGCGGCGGCGGACGCAGCCCTGCGCCTGCTGCCGCAGCTGGAGCGCCACATGCCAGAGGGCGGGGACCTGAGCGAGGTGCACGGGCAGGCGACGCGTGCAGCTGAGGATAGCCTGCCACAGCAGCCCCAGCTGCAGCGCGAGGCATACGCGGCGTGTGCAGTGGTGAGCATCATCAACGTGTTTGCTGCAGCAGCTGACAACGCCTTACCTTTCCTGCGCAGCCAGGGTGACGCGCCACCCGAGCAGCGGGCAGCACTGGCGGCGCAGGCCCCGGCGGCTCTCCAGTTGCATGCCCGCACATGCAGGCTGGCTCACTGGCTCGCCCTCGAGGAGCGCCGCTGCTTCAACCTGCTCCTAGGCTGGCAGGGTGCAGCAGTACTCTCAGGCCACGCTTTGCAGCTGGTGCGCGAGCTGGTGTGGCCTCTCAGGGACTCAAAGGGGCTGCGGACAAGGTGAGCATCCGGGGGGACTGCCAGCGGCCCAGTTCTGCACACCATGGCCGCACACAGTGGGCCGCATCCAAGCCAAGTGTGCATGCGTGTGACTTGCAAGGCGGCAGACGTCCTTGCTTGCTTGCGGTGGGCATGCTCCGCAGGCAGTTCCGAGCGGCCGTGGCTGCCCACTGGGAGGCAGTGCAGCTGGCGTCCAGCCGAGTGGGCTGCCGTGTGGTTCAACTCTGCGCGGGAAGCCAGGATCCGGGCGATGCTTATGACCTGGCGGTAGGCCTGGCATGGGTTGCAGAGCAGGCAACTGCAGCTCAGCTGGTGCCCGCCTTGCTGCGGGAGCTCCACGCGGCGGTGCATCTCCCGGTGGGTGTGCAAGGGGGGCGGCAGAGTCGTGGCATGGGGGTGGGTGTGGCACAGCAAGTGCTTGCCCACTTGCTGCCGGCCCATGGCTTTGCACTTCCTCTCGCGCTGACAGCTGTAAAGCTGTAGTTGGTACTACAAGCCTGCATACGAGTCGCAGGGCAGCCTGCTGAACATGCTGCACAGGTGGTGCTACTGCTGTCAACCAGGCTTGCCGAACGCCGTGCGCCCCATACGCCCATGCAGCGGGCAGGTGGCCTGTCTCCTTGGCAGAAGCTTGGCATCTTAGAGCTGGTGTGGTGGGCGGCTGGCCGGTCAGCCCGCCTGTGCGCAGCCCTCCTGCTCGCGGGCACCCTAGACGCTGGCTTTGCTGCGCTGGCGGAGTGGCGAGGCCAGCAGCATGCTGAGGTGGCCAACCAGCCCCAGGCTGCCAGCTATGACCAGGTCAGACCCCGCCTCTGAAGCACCCCATTTGCAGCCCATTGCTCCACCCAGTCAGCAGCCATTGCCCACAGATGCCTACCAAACATGAGCCGCCCCCACCATGTGTTGTGCAGTCGACTGGCCGCGAGCTGGCGTGCTGGCATGCCATGGCGCTTCTCCACCTGAGCACCCGTGCACGCGAGGTTGCCGCCACTCTGCGGAGCTCAGAGGACCTAACCGGCGGCGCCAGCGCACTAGGCCAGCAGCTTCAGGCTGCAGCTGTGCAGCTGGAGGCGTGCCTGCCAGTGCAGGCACCTATGTTTGGTCGATTCACAGCGACCGTAGCGTGGCGGGCTAGTGGCAGCGCAGCCGAGGTTCAGGAGGCAGCCCTGGCAGTGGCACGCCTGCTGCAGCAGCACTGGGCGCAGCCGGAGCAGCAGGAGGCAGCACGGCTGGAGATGGCACACGTGGCCGCTGCCCGCGGGTGCGCCTACCTGCGCTGCGCCAACCTGGAGGCAGGCTCAGCGCTGCAGGCCGGGGCAGCGGGGCGGGAGCCTGGCAGCCTGCGCTGCTCTGGCTGCAAGGCAGTTCGGTACTGCGGCACGGCCTGCTCGCACGCTGACTGGAGGGGAACGGCAGGCCACAGGCGCGTGTGCGCGGCACTGGCGGCAGAGCGCCAGGCGCAGCAGGCACAGCAGTAGGAGTGAGGCAGCTGGTGCGGCTACAATCAGTGCTGCCCTCAATGCAGGCCCAGGCTTGCTTCTGCTAAATGTTTCTGCCGCACTCTGGGAGCACCACCTCGTGCTTTGCTTTGTGTTTCTCGGTGTCTGTCCGTTTCGTCTCGACCACTCTCTTCGCCTGCTTTCGAGCCTAGCTCCCAACTCAGAAAAGCAGCTTTGAGTTCTTTCACACGTCTTGGCTGGCACACACACACACACACACACACACACACACACGCTGCCTCTTGCACTTATGCCATATGCACATGTCTCACTTGCATTGCATCATCGCCTGCTTTTAGCTTTGATCCAACAACAACAGCCAGCCGACAATATGAACCACTTAGAACAGACCAAGTGCTTGCCGTGCCCTCAGGCGGGTGTGCGAGCAGGCGAGCAGGCCGAGAGAAGGTGGGCAGGTGGGCAGGCAGGCAGGGCGACTGACGGCAGGCGACCCGGGCAGGCAGGCAGGCGCAGCAGGCACAGCAGGGCAGGGCAAACCAAGTTACCCACCAACGCGTGCAAGTTACCCCACCTGGCGCAGCAGGGGTGGGGTTGCTGCCTAGACACCGCCTGCGCTGGCAGCCCTGCTTGCTGTCGGACAGTTGCGCTGCCCTCCCTGTTGGCCTCCCTGCTGCCGCGCCCCTTCTGGCAACAGCTGGCTCCTGAGCAGCTTGCTATGCTGCCAATTCCACAGGCGGCCGAGAGGTGCAGCTCAAGCTCACCCACACAGCTTCCACAACTGCCATCTCCACCTCTTGACACGCATCAGCAGCAGGAGAGACGGAACGGAAATGGAGTGTGAAGTAGCTTGCCAAGGAGTGGGGCTGCAGCAGCTCACACTGGCTGCCTTAACAACCCACAGGGGCAGGATGGCTGCACGGGCAGGATGCTGCACGGAAGCAGGGCAGCCGCTGACGTGCATGACCGCCACTTCCAGCGCATTTGACGAGGCGCGAAGGTTGCCCAGCCGCAGGCTCATGGCACCGTGGGCTGCTGAGCGTGCAGCCGTGCGGGCAGCAGCGCGGTCGAGCGGGACCGTCATCCCTCCTGCACATGGGCAGCAGTGCCGTAGGCCTCCGCGAGACATACACACCTCTGAAGCCCAGTTGGTAGTACAGATTCTCATGCCAGCATCATGCCCAGCAGTGCAGAGGGCGTTCAGGTGTTGGGTACGATGCAGGGTGATGCAGACGCTGCAGCAGTGGTTCAGTGTGGGCGGCAGCAGTGGCGGCGGCAGTGGTTGCAGCCTGTGGTTGCAGCCTGTTGTTGTCCTGCATGTCAATGGCCCTTCCTAAGCGCCAGTGTCATTCAGTTGGAGCAAGAGCCAGGCGACTGCCATGGCGCGCCAGCCTGCAGTGACCCGAGGAACTCTGCTAGCTGCACTCTGTGGGCTGATCGCCGCGGCAGTAGCACATCCTGCGTACCTCCCCGGTAGCGTTCAGAAGCAGAGGGCGCAGCTGGAGGGCGCCAACTGGGCACGCCAGCTAGGCACAGCCGGCATCAGGCAATTGAATCGTGTTGTTGCCCGGTTATTCATTCTAGCACGCACACGCATTCAGCATATCCGCGATGCAGCAACTGGCGTACACACTCGCCAGCGATCGCGGCCGGGGTGAGGAGTGGCTGCTGCCTGCTACTAGTACTAGCTCTGTCGCCCGTAGGGCGCGCGATCGATTGGAATACCCGCGCTGCCTGGATCGCAGGAACAGGAGCTTGAGATGGAGGCGCCAGCGGTGGCGGCGCCTTTGCGGCCAGGCGGCGGCGGCGGCAAGCGGCGCAAGGTAGCAGCGGCAGATGGGCACGTCGCCACATGCTCGCGAGGAGAAGTGCTTTCCCTGCTGTTTGCCTGCCCTGCGCTCATCGGTAAGGGGACCGGAGAGGCCATGCTATGGCACCGCGCTATGCACACTGCGCTGCGCTGCATACCCTTGACCGCTGCGCTGCGCTGCGCTGCCAGTGCACTGCGCACCTTCCCGGCAGCTTGGGCAGCCACCATGCCCTCTTCACAGTCCTTCACCTGAATCTGACCTGAGTTTCCCACAACTTCTGTGCCCTCCAGATGCTCTGCTGGAGCCAGACGGGCTGCGCACCGTCAGCCTGGTGGCACGGGACGCCGCCAGCCTGGCCACAGCCCTGTGCGCCCGCACCGCTGACATGGCGGGAATGTGGCGCCAGCTGGCCCTGCGCTGTGACCCCACCTGCAGCGCCGCTGGTGACACCCAGCAGGGTGAGAAGGCAAAGGCAGGGCTTATGGGGTGGCACGCTTGCGGGTGCCAGCAGCAGTGAGTGGAGACAAGTTGAACTCAGCCGGGTCAGGCATGATGCAGCTGCCTATGCCTGGGTGTTTCTGCTTCCCTGCCGCCTGCAACCTGCCTTCCCGCCTGCCTACCCAGCCAACCTGCCGGTCTGGGATCTGCCCCCCTGCAGCCCTGGCGGCAGTGCGGCGGGCCATCCATTCTGACCCAGCACGCTCCGAGTGCTGCAACAAGACGGGGGCACAGAACAGCTTCCGCCTGACCAAGAAGGACTTGGAGGTAAGGTGGAGGGATGCATGCACAGGATGGGGGGTGGTTAGGATGGGGAAGGCTGCACAAGCAAAAAGAAAGCACGTGCAAGGCGAGTTGTGTTGGATGCAGAGTACTAGCGGTTGGGGGCTAGGAGGGGAGGGGGCCGATGAGGAGGGGAAGACGGGGAGGGGCCAGAAGGTGGGGAGGCACGGTCTGGACCCGATGCAGGGATCACATGCTTGCGCTCGTGGTTACGCCGCACCCGGCATGTCCATTCCTTTCATGCGCTGCCCCCACCCCTGCCCACCCCACCGCACAGCACCCCTCTCCCTACCCAACCACTGTGCCGCACCCCACCCCACCCCACCATACTTTATGAGGTGCCCCAATCCCACCCACCCACTGTGCACCACTCCCTCCCACCCCACTCTGCAGGGCCTGCAGCACACCACCCGCCCCAACCCGCTCTGCCCGGGCAACGCGGCGCCCGTCAAGATGTGAGCACAGAGTGACAGCGCCCATGCTGTGCTGTGCTGTGCTGTGCTGTGCTGTGCTGTGCAGTGCTGTGCTGCGCTGTTGTGCCTTGATATGCTGTGCTTGAGCATGCTGTGCTGTGCAGTGTTGTGCTGTGCGTGCTAGCTGAGCGTGCTGTGCTGAGACTGCTGCACGCACCCCCTCTTGCAGCCCACAGCTACTTGCCCGTGGTCCTTCTTTGCCGCACCTGGTGCAGCTGCCGTGCGGTGACCCCGAAATTTAAATATCGTGAAGAGATGTCCTTGCCATACGCTGCATGGCAGGCACAGCAGGCGCTGGCGCGCTGCTGACCAAACCTGTTCCTCTTCCCACACACACCCTCAAAACCCCACCTCATCCTGCCCCCCAGCATGCACAGCGGGCTAGAGGCGCTGGCGCTGGCAGCAAAACCCACCCTCCCCCTCCCTTCCCCAGCCATCCCGCAGCTCCCTCCCCGTCCCACACTCCCTGCCTGCCAGCCCCCACCTACCCCACCCTCTGCAGGTACAACAAGCTGGACGTACTGGCGGTGGCCCACCGCAAGTTTGGGTCGTCGGCAGGGCTGGAGGCGGCGCGGCTGCAGGCGGCTGCCAAGCACCAGAAGGCAAAGGCCACAGCCAGCCAGCGCCAGGAGCAGCGCAGGTGGGGGGCCAGGCTCGGGCGCTGCTACTGCCACCTGTCTGCCTTACGCTTGCACCGTCTGCCTGCCCTTGGGACTTGTGCCTGCTGCTGTTCCTGGAGCGCTATCTGGGTGGTACTGCGCCCGCCCCGCCCACCTCAATTATGATCCACTCAACGCTGTCCCTGCCCATGACAGCACCGCCCCTGCGCATGTCATCTGCACAGCGCCGGCGCACTGCAGGGGTTGCGGCCAGCGGTTTTCCTGGGCTTGCAACTCACCCGCGCACCTTGCTTCCCATCATGGTATGATACCCATGGCTCAGCTCAGCACGCGCAGCATACCATCAACACTCCACGCCAATGTTTGCAGGTCACAGATGGCTGCCGCTCTGGAGCAGCAGGGACTGGCAGGCCTGGCCTCCTACCGGCACCCAATTGAGCAGGCCGGGATTGACGCATTCATCAAGGTCAGTGATTACTTGATTGAGGGAGGGAGGGAGGTATCGGGCACTTGCTTGATCGACTGCCGTGTGCCTAAATCCTGTGCAAGGGCAGCACACGTTGGTGGTGCGCTTCGCTGCTGCCTGGCCTGGCCTGGCCTGGCAGCAGCGCCGTGGTTTGGCTCAGGGCAGAGCGCTCCCGCCGTGGGAGTTCCTTTCTGGTCTCTGCTTGCTGGTCTCCAGGCCATGCCAAACCCTTGAGACGGCTTGTCTCTCACATTCCCCTACTAACAAATCCCATGCTCCCCCCTTGCTGGTTGTTGGCCCTGCAGCGCGGCACCGGCACCGCTGCCAGCGTGGCAGAGCAGCTCAAGAAGCAAGGGGAGGCTGAGCAGCTGGTCGTGCTGCTCAGGGATGCACTGCAGGCCCGGTGAGCAACTGAGTTGAAGCGTATGAGGGGGAGCTGTCGCGCACACACCTGCAGTGCCTGCTCGCCTTCTTGCCTGCCCGCTGGCCTGCCTGCTCACCTGCCCGCCCGCCCGCCAACCTGCCTGCTCGCCTGGGCCTGCCTGCCTGCCTGCCTGCCCACCCTTGCCTCCCACCCCGCATTTAGCTTCCCCCGAGTTCAACGTTCAGTGTTTCTTTGTAATACCCCCCATGCAGGCTCAAGACAGAGGGGCTGGCGGTGCCGTGGCACTCGAGCAGCGCAGCCCAGAGCTACCTGCGCAGCGCCGGCAGGATGGGGTTGGATGAGGCGGTGGCCGCGATCCGGCAGGAGCAGCAGGACCAGCAGGGCAGGGAGGAGCGGCGGATCCGCATCCTGAACCTGCTGTTTGCAGAGGGCCTCGGCTACTTCCCCAACAACCCAAGTGTGGACGCATATGTCCAGAGGGGCGAGGGCAGCGCAGAGGCGGTGGTAGCGGCGGCGCGGGCAGCGGAGGACAAGGAGCAGCGCGGCACCCGCGCCAAGCAGCTGCTGGTGGAAGCGGGCCTGGAGTACTACAGCTGGCAGCTGCCCGGGTGGGAGGATTACATTGACCGGGGCGAGGGCAGCACAGAGGCGCTGGTGCAGGCCGCGCGGGAGCTGCAGCAGCAGCGGCAGCAGGAGCAGCAGCAGGGTGAGCAGCGGCGTGAGCGTTTCTTCAGCCTGGCACGGGCCCATGGATTGAGGGGCTCCTGCCCCGACTTGGAGGAGGGTGTCAGCAGGTGGATCGAGGATGGCGAGGGCAGCGTGGAGCAGGCACTGGCGGCTGCACAGCAGGCGCAGCAGCTGGCAGATGAGCGCGAAGCTCGTGAGAAACGCCTCACGCAGCGGCTGGCGGCAGAGGGGATTGCCTTTGACGGCCTGGGCCTCTACCAGCAGGTGGACAGCGCTTGGCGTGACTACATACGCAGCGGCGAGGGAGACGAGGAGGCAGCGCTGGCAGACGCCCGCCAGGCGTTCCAGGCGTTCACAGCGCGGCGGCAGCGCTGGGACCGCGTGGCTGCCCAGCTGGCGGAGGAGGGCATGAGAATGAGCTACTACTCGCTCATGGAGAAGGCGCCTGGGCTGGAGGCATACATATGGGACGAGGTGGGCAGCGAGGAGGCCGCGCTGGCGGCTGCCCGGCAGGCGCACCGGGAGGTGGAGGGGCGCCACCAGAACCGCGCCCGCGTGAGGGAGCTGCTGGAGGCAGAGGACATGTGCCTGTATGAGTGGGAGCACAAGTGCTACGAGCTGCAAAAGTACCTGCGGTACGCAGAGGGCAGCGCCGAGGCGGCCGTGGCTGCAGCCAAGAAGCAGCGAGGCGCAGAGGCGGCCAAGGCGGCCGCGGCGGCGGCCAAGGCACAGGCGGCGGCAGCGCGGGCGGCAGAGCAGGCGTCCGCGCAGGCGGCTCCTGCAGGCATGTAGGGCAGCTGGTTCTAGCGGGCATGAGTGCTCACACCGTGCACAGGCTATGTGTGGTTCTCATTGCTTGCTGCTGCATATTGTTGTACATTAACCTCCTCCGCTGGCCCATGCCTGCTTGGTCAATGTAATCAACCCCTGCACTCGCATGCCTAACACATCTCCATGACAAATTGAATGAAAGCAGTGCGAGCACAGTGGGATGTGGACACAGTCAAAGGTTGCTCGGCGATGCTGCGAAGCTTGCTGCCATGGCGTGCGCACAGGCCAGCAGAGCTCTGTCACAATTAATGGATGCATGCATGCCTAGCGATGTGAAGCATGGACTGAAACCGTGGCTTGAACAAGTGGAACTGACAGAAGAACAGTTGCAGAGGAATGAACAGTGCCTGCTAGACCAACACAGCACACGGCGCCTCAGCCGATTGTGGGCTCCCCCTGCTGTGCCTGCTGCTCATGGCGCTCTGCCGCCAGTGCCGCGCACACGCGCCTGTGCCCTGCCGCCCCACTCCAGTCAGCATGCGAGCAGGCTGTGCCGCAGTAGCGGACTGCCTTGCAGCCAGAGCAGCGCAGGCTGCCGGGCTCCCGCCCCGCTGCCCCGGCCTGCAGCGCTGAGCCTGCCTCCACGTTGGCGCAGCGCAGGTAGGCGCACCCGCGAGCAGCGGCCACGTGTGCCAGCTCCAGCCGTGCTGCTGCCTGCTGCTCCGGCTGCGCCCAGTGCTGCTGCAGCAGGCGGGCCACCGACAGGGCCGCCTGTTGTGCCTCGTCCACACTCAACCCAGGCTGCCCTGTGACAGTTGCTTGCCCACCGGGCACGGCAGCTGGGTGCACTCGGAGGGGCAGGCAGGTTTCAAGCTGCGTTGCTGCAGCGTCGAGCTGCGCACCCAAGGCTCGGGCATCATGGTGCTCTGACGTGGTGAGGGTTGCAGCCACCTTGTGTGCTTCGCCCTCAAGAATCATGAGGTTCGCCAGGTGCAAGGCAGCCAGGTCGGTCGAGTGCGCCTGCACGGCCGGGCGACGGATGCACAGCCCGTGCCAAGTTCTTGAGTGTGCAATTGCAAGTAAGAACAAAGTCAAGCAATCTGGTGAACAGCAAAGGGGCCCACCTTGCCCCACCTGTTCTCGAACCCGCTCACCTCGGCTTGCGCCGCAGCGGCCTGGAGGCGCTCCCGATCTGCCACTTGCATGGCAGCAAACCCGGGCTCCAGTGTGCCGGCGAGCAAAAGGGCCGCACAGAGGTGCTGCGACCTGTGGCAAGCCTGCCAGAGGGCGAGCATGAACTTGGCCTGCTTATCAGCATGAAAGCTGCGCCGCCGCTGCAGTGGCACGGGAGCCAGACAGGCGAGAGTGTTTCTGAGCTTCTTCAAAGCCGCTGGGTAGAAGCTTGGCGTGCACAAGGAAACACATTTAGCCGCCATTTGCCGGTGCTCCTCCCTGCACACCACGCTTGCTGTTGCCCGCCCCCGCACAGTGTTTGGGTTGATTTGACTCAGTCTCAAAATGGTGCACACAGGCACACCCACCATGAATTGTACCGCGGTATGCAGCTCCCGCAGCAGGCTGGGCGTCAGCTGTGCCTGTGGCACCTGCCCTGCCACCGTTGCCAGCTGCAGGCACCAACTCAGTGCAGCGTCCACCGCTGCAGGGTCCTCCCCAGGTTGAAGCAGGGGTCGGGCCAGCCGGCTGGCCACTGCTTGCATGGCCTCCCAATGAGCAGCATGGGCCGCACTGTACTGCCTGCACAGGGCGCAGAGGAATCAGTGGAAGGTGCCACCGACCAAAAGATGTTCAGCTGTAGTGAGAATACGTGCATGTGCTGCACTGACAGCGGTTAGCTCTTTGCAGTGTGCACAAGACCGGCATGCAATGAGCCCATAACAGCTTGCCTGTGCCGCAGTTCAGGCGTGTCATCGCGCAGCCGCGCCACCGTGCGAACCGTAGCAAGACTAAACACTGCTATTCTCAGCTCGCCCTGCCAGCCACCAAGCAGCGGCAAGCAGCGCCGGTCCGCGTGTGCTAGCCACTGCATCAGCCGGCACACACGGGTGTGCTGCTGCAGAGCGGTAGGCAGCTGCGCTGCCAACTCAGCTGCCTGCTCTGTAGAGCCGCCGGGCACGCTTGCAGCAAAGACTGCGGCCTGCGCAGCTGTCGCGACGAACAATCGGAGGATATTCTGAACCACACGCGCAATCTGCACCTCCCGCATCAGTGCATATGCTGCCCTGTCCTGGCTCGTGATAGCACCCGGTGGCTGCAGCAGGTCTCCCTCCGTCACCCCAAGGGCCTGCATGTGCGCAGCCGTCAGCTTGCCGCCTTCTGGGAGGGAGCACTCCAGCAGCGGCAGCAGGCACAGCGCCGCGTCGGCCGCCGCCAGCAGCACCCCCAGCTGTTGTGAGCTGCCCACGGGCGGAATGCTGCCAGCCATGCCGTTGACTGCCTGCCCCAGAGTGACAAAGGCCCAGGGGAGCTCATCCTGCTGCGGCCACTCTTGGGCTGCCAGCGCCTGCCACGCGGCTGCCAGCCGAGGCAGGAGGCGCAGGCCGGTGAAGGCCGCTGCATGCCGCATGTCTGGCTGCAAGCTCTGCCTGGTCGCTGCGGGAAGGAGCAAGCCCAGCAGGCCCGACACCCCCTTCCACACGAGCAGATGACGATCGCGTTGCACCTCCGGGGGGCACTCAAAGGGCAAGCCGTCAATCAGGCTGCCCACCAGCTGGAGCTCGGCTGCGTGCTCAGGCTGCTCGTACATCTGCTCGAATCCTCCGAACAAGTTTCGGCAAAACACGAGTGACAGGCACTCGGACAGGCAAATCCAGAGCGCGTGCCGCTCCCTCGGAGGCCGCGCCTGCAGCCCTTGCGCCGCGCCAGCAGAGGTAGCCAGCAAGCGCTGCGCCGCCATTTGCAGCGTGGACAGGAGGAGGCGCACCACGCGCTGCTGCAGGCTGGCATCTGCCCGCATGGCCGCCTGCAGCGGCACAAAGGTGCCGCTCCCGCGCGGCTGCAGCAGCACGCTCAACACACCGATGCACATGTCCCGGTCTGTGTACTCTTCGAGGTGTTGTGGAGCCACCAGGAGTGCGTCGGTGAGAGCCGCCAGCCAGCGCAGGGTGGGGGCGGGCGCAAGCGCCGCGCTGGCTGCCGCAAGCCCAGGAGTGCCGGCTGACGTAGACTCGGCTGTGAAGGCATAGCAGACTGTGTAAGCTGTTGCGAGGTGCGCTTGCAGCCAGGGGTAGCGCTGCTCCCAGCCGGCAGCGCTGTCTAGAGCCTGCCGCGCGCTGCCCAGCAGCAGCGCCATGCCAGTCAGCAGGCCCTCGCGGTCGGCTGCGCTGTGGATGCAGCCTGTGGCGGCCATTGCGGCGGCCTGCAGGCACCGCTGCCCGGCATCGACGTAGACAATGAAGGGCCCCAGCCCGCCGCCGTGCTCTTGGCCCCTGGCGGCACGTAGCACCTGGCCATCCAGCCTTGCAAGCAGGCGGCCCAGCTGGCCCGCTTGCCTGCAGGCAGAGACATGAGGGCATCCACTGAGCCCAAGACTGTTGACTCCCATTCATGATGCCCATGGCCCTGGCTCGCATGCAACCGCCGCAGGGCTGGAGCCATTGCGCCTGCAGGTGCGCCGTCTTTCCCACCGCCCAGTCACCGTCTCCCGAGGTGAAACCTCACCTGGCAAGCATCACGGCCTCGGTGCTGGCCCTGTCAACTGCTGCCTCCTCTGCGTGGATTACTTCGGTCACCGATGCGCAGAACGAATCAGTCGCCTGCGCCAGCTCCGCTGCTGGCGGCAGGGCTCTGGGGTGGCGCTGCAGGAGCGCCAGCAGCGGCTCCAGGGCGTCAGACACACGCTCCATGCTTGGCCAATTCTCTGGGGACCTTTGGCGAGTGTGAGACAGGGTGTGGCACGTCTGGGTGCGCTTCGTGCGTGTAAGGCGTGCTTCCTCTGCTGGCGTCTCTGATCCAGAAGAAACAAAGGCAAAGGCCCCGAGGCAGGGCGGGTGCAGGTCACCCGATGCCCATGCACAGCAGGCGCAGCAGCAGCGCGCCTTCCGCCTTCAGGCAGCGGCCGCCCATCGCCCAGCAGGCCAGGCTGCGTGGAACAGCGTTTGCACAGTAATACACTGACTGCTTCATGTGAACATGTGACTGGGGCAGTGGCTTCCTGGGGATCCAGTGGAGGTGTGAGCATCTCCAAGGATAACCTGGGCGGCCGCTGCATGGCCTACGGGGGGGTGAGAACCTGCAGGCCTCCCTCCCCTGAACAACAGTGCGACCTCGTTTCACCATTGTGGTTGCACTCCTCTGGCACGCACCCTGCAGCGGTCACATGTGCATTCCCTCCACTACTTTCAAATCAAGGCAACTTTGTCGGCATTCATACCCCTGGGCTTTTGCAGAGCCAGGGCCACAACAACATTGGCAGCTCAGGTGGGTGCGGGAGCGGCAGGCGGCCACAGCGAGGCACGCCGCCCACCGGCACTTGTGTGCCATTCGGGGTCCTGCTGCTGCCTGCACAAGCTGGGTGCCCGCTCAACTTCACATGCCTCCTGCCCTCCCCAGCTCAGTGCTTGGTGTAGAACTACAGGCAGGCGGGCAAGGCGGGCGGGTGGGGTGGGGCGGGGCAGGGCGGTGTGCATGCATGTGCGGGGCCACAGGCGCCCCTGGGCAGGTCTGCTGGGGACCCATCAACCAAACTTCTCCCCTGGAGCCATGTGCAGTGGGTTCCCCGGCACAGCTACACGACCTGTCAGCAACATGGCATGTCCCTGTCCCCCATGAGCGCTGTGCCCAGCGGGCATGGCACACTCAGGAAGCAAGTGTCCTGCTTACCCCCCCGCCTGCCGTCCTCGGGCTTTCTCACTGCACCGCTTCCAGGCCCCTCTTAGAGAGTTGCTGAACCGGCAGGCCAGGATCTCACCTCGTTGGGCAGGATCTCGTGCTCGTCGCGCGTCCTCTGGTCCTTCGGGTTGTCGCCCGTGCTGGCCTCATCTGTCAGCTGTAACACAGTTGAAGGAAGTGAACAGGGTAAGGGAGTGGCTGGCAGATGGCTGTCAAAGAAAGGGGCAGTGGGTGGCCAGCCCGCAAGTTGATATGGGTTGTGGTGTCCTCATCGAGCAGCTGGCAGCAAAGCAGAGCCCAGGGCCCCACACGGGCAAAGCAGGCCAGGGGTGAGGTGGTCAGGGAGGTGCCGCTCCATTCCCATGCAGCAGCTCCGCCCGCTGCTGTCTCCCAACATGTATGCGACTTCCCCTGCCTCTGCCGCCCTCGCCCTCTCGCCCACCCCACAGCCACCCGCACCAAGCCCCACCCCACCCTCCACCCTCCGCATGCCCACGCACCTTGTTTCCCCCAGCTCACCCCGCAGCCTCTGCGCACCAAGCCCCACCCGGGCCCCGCCCTCCAATCCCCCCCCGCATACTCACGCCCCACGTCTCCCCCGGGGACCGCCCACCTGGCTCTTCCTGCGCAGCCACTGCGCACCAAGCCCCCCCCGGCCCCCCCTCCCCCACTCCCCCCCGCATGCTCACGCCCCGCATCTCCCCTGCCCGCCCACCTGGCTCTTCCTGTCCTTGTTCTCGGCAGCCTTAACGTCGGCGCTGCGGCCGGCCTCAAACTCAGCGCGCGCGCTGGGCAGGGTGTGCGCGTCGCCCAGCGTCGACTCCACGGCCTCCGCCACCCTGCAAGAGCAGCAGCGCAGTATGTTTGCCTTGTTTGAGCGGCGCACGTGGACACAATCTGCAGGCGCGCTGGGCAGGTTGTTGGCACCGCCCAGTGCTGACTCCACGGCATCTGCCACCCTGCAAGAGCAGCGTATGCAGTGACCACACACACCAGTGTCGAAAGGACCACAAATCCATAGGTGCTCCAAGGCGGGCTGAGCGCATCGCCCCTGGGCAGGAGTGTACCGCTTGCCTGCCACCCAGGCAAATGGCAATCGGGCGAGCAGGGCAAGCTGGTAAGCTCGCAGCACCTGCACCCCTACTGCGCGGCACCCCCACTCACATGCGCGCCCCCTTAGACAGCATGTCGCTTGCAGCATCCGCCGCCTGCTTCTCCGCCGCCGCCATGCCCTCCACGCCGCTTTCAGCGCCCCGCTCCGCTCCCCCCGCCATTTGCTTCACCTGCAGCCGGGGAAAGTCAGGCAGGGGGGCAGAGGCAGGCAGGCAGGTGGACAGGAAGGTGAGCAGGCAGGCAGGCCAGCGGGCAGGCAAGGCAGCTGTGCATGTGCGTAGGGTGGGGCGATGCACCCTTGGCGGCAGGTGCAGAGCAGGCGGCAGGCTGAGGAGTGGCTTGGGGGCGGGTGGGGAGCGCAGGAGCCGACAGGAGCCGCAGCCATGGCAGCCGACTAGCTGCCGGAGGGTGAGTGGATCACCCAGCAGGAGCCAGTGTCTTGCACAGCTGGGGTGCTGCTGTATGGAGGCACGACGCACACAGCCGGCAGCAGGCACAGCGGCCTTCTGACCCAGCTCTGACACCAGCACTGCCCTGCCCTCCACCCACACTTGTGTTGCTCCCACCCACACTCGTGTTGCTGGCGCCCCTGCCGCCGTTGGCTCCACCTCGAACACCGTGCCTAGGCCCTCTTCCCAGCATGCACCCCCCTACCTCACCACGCAGCTCACGCCCTGAGCCCCTGGGTCTGCGCCGCACGATTTGCTGCCTGCTGGCGAAACAATGTGCACCCATGCCAAGCAGGCCCTGCCTGCTGCTGCCCCTTCCCCTCCCTCACTTGCGCGTTCAACCCCATGCCTGCCTGCCCCCTACCTCACACACACACACGCACCCTTGAGACCTCTTCCTGCCCGCCCAAGACACGCCCCCCAACTTACGTTCTTGAGGCCTCTGCCGCCGATGGCCTCCTTGGCGTGGGTGGTCACATCCTGGGTGGCGCGCTTGGTGGCCTCGTAGACCTGCAGGGAGGGAGTGGTGATTGATTGGTTGATTCAAAGATTAAGTAAATTGGAACTGAGGTTGGGTAGGCTGGGCGGCGAGAAAGGGCAGGGCAGGATGTGGGGGAAGGGGCCTTGAAGGGAGGCTGCCTGGAAGGGAGGCTGCATGGAAGGGAGGCTGCCCAGTGGGTGGTCTACTCTCAAGTATACTACTAACAGCACCACTCCTCACGTCCGCTGGCATATTAAGGTGAACCTGGCAGCTACCCCCACCTGCTCCGCTGACTCCGTTGCCGAGTGAGCGTACGACGAGGCCTGCTCCTTCACTCCCTCCATCCACTCCCTGCAGCGCAGCACAGCGCAGCGCCGCTCAAGCACGCAGCATGCCCAGCACAGCATGCCTAGCACAACAACATGGGCAGCGCAGCGCATCCCCACGCAGCGCTGCGTGGGGTTTGGGAGCAACAGGCTGCGGCCCAAATCCGCAAACCACACCCCCCTGCTGGCCTGCTTCAGAGCCAGGGGTGCCCCCCACTCACTCACTCACTTGGCTGGGTTCCCGCTCTTGCTGGCCACATCCTTCAAGTGCTGGTAGCTGCTCTCGCCAGCTTCCTACTCACGGCAGGGTGCACAAAAAGCAGTCACAGAGGGAGCGCCGCCATGCCGGGGCCTGCGTGGGGCCGGCCGCCACGGCCGCCGCCCGCAGCAACAGGACTGCGCCGCTGGCTCGCACAGCCCCACCCTGGGCGCGCCCACCTTGACCTCGTCCTTCGTGGATGCGTATGCCCGCGAGAGGGCGGGTGCGAGGCGCCCGCCAGCGTACCAGGCGGCGCCCAGAGGCGCGACTGTCCCGGGCAGCGAGGCGGCAACCTTGGCCAGCATGTTGCCTGCTCCTGACTGTTTGGGTGAGGCCGATTGGGTCAAATGAAGAACAACAAGGTGCGGGTGCAACGGCACACCAGCTTCACCGCTGCTGCGCCCGCTCAGCTGCTGCCGGCTGGCAGTCCACCCTGCCCTCTGAGCGCAAGTGTGTTACAATTGAAGCGTTAAACTGCATTGCCCACACGGCTGCATGCGGGCGCTGGAGACCACGGGGCGGCGTGTCTCAGACGAAATGAAATCCTCGAGAAATTGTGATTATGGGCGGAGGGAGCGCGCTGAGGCGCGCGCGGCAGGCGTCGAAGCCAAGGAGAAAGGACGGCGGGGTTACAGAGGGCGAGGGCGGGCGGGCTGAGAGCAACATAGGGGGGTGCGTGACCGGAACCGGGGTGCTGAGACCCCGGGCAGTGGGTGAACAGTGAGGTGGGCAGGCAGCAGGGTGCACAGTGTACATGGGGGAGGGGAAAATAGGGCGGGCAGGCAGGGGGGCCGTAAGGGCCGGGCTCAAGTGGCGTGGCGCCACGGGTGCGGAGGGCAGAGAAGAAAGGCAGGCACTGGGCGCCTATGCGGGCGGGCCGGGGGTGGGGCAAGGAGGGGCAAGGGAAAACGGGGGCAGGGGCAGCGCTCGACAGGCGCGCACAGGTCGGTTGTTACGTCTAGTGTACAGTGTGCAGTGAGCAGAGCAGGCAGAGCAGGGGAGGGGCGAGCACTGGAGGGTGCGAGGAGCGCGCCTGCCGTATATACTCGGCTGGCGGCCGGGGGGGCCAGGCTTGAGCATGCTCGTTACGCAGCGTCAGCTCTGGTAGCCGCCACTCAAACAGAGCCCGATGCCGGCAGGCAAGCGGCCCTCTGGCTGCGTCGCCCCCTTGCGCTCGCTCATCCCCACCGACTGGGCGGCAGGCTCGGCGGCTCCTCGCCCGGCGGCGGCAGGTCAAGCGTGCGCGTCAGGTCGCAGCGCTGCTCCAGCTGGCGCAGCGAGTAGCCGGTGATCATGAGCCTGCGGAAAACACAACAGGAAAGGGCTGGCTGAAATGGGTGCTACAATGGGAGCTGCGGAGGCCCGAAAGAAAAGGGTTGGCTGGATTGAATGCTGAACGAGGGGCTGCGCAAGCTGGCGTGAAGTTGGGGCCACCGCAGTCAAGCTTGCCTGACTTCCAGCCCCACCCGCTGCAACCCGCTGCACCAACACCCCAGGTCCACGCCAGCTCTCACCAATACATCAGCTGCGCCAGCTCGCCGGCGGTGCAGTCGCTGGTGCCGCCCTGCCACGACTCCTCCTCCATGCCTGCGGAAGCACGTGAACAAAGCACACCGTACATGAGCCATGCAGGTAACTTACCAAACAAGGAGGCCGCCCTGCCACGACTCCTCCCCCATGCCTGCGCGCACCCATGCAGCCAGAGCGCGCGGGGATGCGATGCACACGCGCCACCCCTGCAGTCCTCCCCCGCCGTCAGCCGCCGCTCACCCATCAGCCTCTGCACTCACGCCACCCCTGCAGTCCCTCCCCAGATGGCAGCCCGCCCACCCATACTCCTCCCCCGGTCGGAGCCGCTGCTCTCCCATCAGCCTCTGCACTGACAGGTGCATCCCCTCACTCACCCATCAGCCTCTGCACAAACAGGTTCATCGCCTCCAGCACGTCCTCGCTGGCGCAGTCGGTGAGCGCCACCAGCTCCTCGGGTGTCAGGCACTTTAGGTAGTCAAGGAGCTCGTTGCCCGGCAGAGGCTGCAGCTTGGTGAGGGAGGCGTCCTGCAGGCGCTCCGCAGCCTGCTGCGCCTCCACCTGCAGGGGAAAAAGGGAGGGAGAGCGGGTGGGCGGGCGAGCGGGTGGGCTGCAGGTTGAACTGACATGCTCCTGCAGCTCTGCCAGCCCCTGCCGCTGCTCCACGACCATGCCACCCTTGCCCCGTGCACCGCACACACACAAGCCCACGCAGCAGAGCATCGCGCGCACCTGCTCCCGCAGCTGCCAGGTGCACCCACACAAGCCGGCACAGCAGAGCAGAGCATGGCACACACTGCACCCACACAAGCCCACCACAGCAGAGCAGAGCATGGCACACACACCTGCTCCCTCAGCTCCGCCAGCTCCTTCTCAAGCTGCTCAATGTACGCCAGCGCCGGCACCACCTCCTTGCCGTTCTCGTGGTGCCACCGCAGCACCTCCCCCTCGATGCGCACCTTCTGCTGGGGGGCAAGCAAGAAAGAGGCGGGGGCGGTCGGCTGTCAAGAACAAAGCCGGGGGCAAGAGGGAGTGGGCGGCAGCAAGCAGCGGGGCTGGGCAGCAGGCAGCGACAACGCTGGCCACCGCCCTCGCAGCCCGCCCGCCCCACCCACCTGCACCCCGGGCGCATACGCTGCATCGTCCAGGCTGCTGCTACCCGTGCTGCTGGGTGCCTCTGCTGCCACTAGCGTGGGCTCGGGCCTGCCGTTGGCGCCGATGACAATGCCGTTCATGCTGGCAAGCTCCGGCTCCAGCAGCCCCCGCACCGGCAGCTCAGCCATGCTCTGCAGATGGGGGAACGGTAGCAACGGCGCCAGGTCGGCCGTGTCGGTTGCCGTCGGCGTGATCTGCACCTGCACACACACCATCAGCTTTCCCTACCCTCAGACACCCAATTAAACACCTCACCATCTCGCCCCACCCCTGCCTGCCCACTTGATCCCTCGGCTGCTGCCAATGCCTCTCACCCACACACACCTGCGTCAGGCTGAGCCTCGTCCATGCGTTGGCAAACATGTAGCCGCTCATGAGCACAGAGTACATGAGCTGCAGGCGGGCAGGTAGGTAGGCGCGAGGGCAGGCAGACAGGGGAGGGACCGGGGTGGGCAGGCGGGCGGGCAGGCGCGCGGGGGGCGAGCAGGGAGGGGGCGCACAGCAGGGCATGGACGGGGAGGGGAGCAGGGTTGAGGCAGGGCCTCCCATGGTTACGCTGCTGGCGCTGCATAAACTCTCTCAGTACCGGCATCGTTGCCCGGATGGCAGCAGGAACCGTGCTGCATGGCCCAGCCCGCTAACCAAGCTATGCGCTCGGTGTCAGCTGACAATTGGCACAAAACACCCGACCAAAGCACAGAGCTGCCGTCGGGGTGCAAGCTGGTCAGCCAAACATTGCCAAGCCTTGCCTGCGCCAGGTTGTCTGCCTCTGTGGAGATCACGACCCGGAAGAACTGGGGCGGCAGCGTGCCCAGCACTGCGGCAGAGGGCGCGGGAAGGCGGGGAGGCGACGCACGCTGGGCGGCAGGTGCAGGGGGTGCCGCCGTCGGGGGGGTCCAACCTGGCTGGGCTGGGTGACGCACATGCCGACCGCATATAGAGTTGGCTGCTGGCTGGCCTGTCCCAGAGTGCCGGCAGTACGCCTGTACTTGCACACTGCTGGGAGAAGTAGCTGACTAGGGGTGAGGGCAGTGCAGCGCAACTAACAGTTCTGACAGCCATGTCCACAAACAGACGGTTTTTTGACGATTAGGGGTGCACCAGCTAGCGCTACACGGCTGCAGCGGGCGCCATCCTCTCCTGCCACCCGCTGCCCGACTCACTGTTGGTGATTGTCTGCCGCATGGCTGCAGGGATTGAGGATACAAAGGCAGAAAGGGGAACGGCATGAGCAGTAGCCGGGGGGGACGAAAGTGGTACCATAAACGCAAAGCTGCAGGGGACCTGCAGTTAGGCACTGCATAGCCAGCTGCTCCGCCCTGCGGCTCCACCAATCGTTGCTCTGCACGCGTCCCCCTGCCATTCCCAGCCGCCCGGCCTGCCCGCAGCCACACCTATGAGCACGCAGGGGTGCGCCTCCGCCTCAAACTGCGCCATGATTCCGGGGTCAGCATCCAGCACAAACCTGCACCCAAAGCGAGGCACAGCGGCGAGGTCAAACCCAGAGCAGCCGCCGCACGCGTGGCGCGCGCACGCAGGCCGGTGCGGCGCAGCGTGGGGCGGCAAGGTGCACTTGCAGTGCAGCCGCAGCTGTGCAGTGTGGGCGCGAAGCTCCCCTGCATGGGGTTGAGCTGCCATGCCAACAGGGATGCGAAGCTCACGTGGACAGGAGGCGGAGCCGCTCGCTGCTGCCCTGCTGCTGCCAGCCGCTTCCGCCGCCGCCTTCACCGCCCCATGCGGCCACTGCCAGGCCCCAGCCCCGCTGTGTCCGCGTCGACCGCGCCCTGCGAGCCTGCAACCTGCAGCTGATGCTGCGCCGTGGCAGGGCCGCTGCTGCTGCCGCGGCAGGGGTTCTGCGGTGGTAGGGGGCCGCTGGCCGGGCGAGCGCTCCGGCCTGGCAGCCTGCAACCAGCATGTTGGCGTGCTGCCTGTGAGCTTGACACCCGGGCAGCCTCGAGAGAGTGAGTGCCTGGGGCGCGCCGGCGGAAAGCTGAGCTGAGCCCTGGCCTGAACTGGCTGCGGCCCGCTGCGCCGCTGGCCCACGATTACGTGCACGATTCCGAGTGTCGAGGCCACACCCGATGGCGCATGGTGAGACCGTGCTGTCCATGGCGCAGCAGGCGAACCTGCTTGCCCACTCCAGCCTCAGTGCATCTTGCTGATTATCTTCGCTTCCCGCAATTCTGCTGCTCCTTCAAGGTGAGTTGAGCAGGCTGAATCCAAAAGCGGGCATCCCAGCCCGTTGTGGGCGTCGGGGGGACCGCTGGCATATCCGAGCCGCAGCGAGCTTGTAGACTGCTATCGCTTGCTGGGTAGTCTCTGTATATTCAGACAAGGCTGTTCAGGCGGGCGGGGCCGCAACTGTGCGCCCCCAGGCCGAATGCGGTTGAAACGGGCGCGTGCGACGGCGGCACACTCCTGGAGCCCTGTCGGAGCCCCCGGCCCCCTTGATCGGTCCGCAACGTGCTCACAAACCCTCTTGTCTGCCGCAGGTCCGCTAGCTAGCAACCAACCAACATGAGCGCCGCTCAGCCGCCCGCCCTGCCGGCCCTGGACCTCTCCCTGGTTGAGGCCCCTGTTGAAAAGGCCAAGCGCAGCTTCACCAAAAAAATGTCCAACAAGATCAAGGTACGCGCCCGCAAGGCGCTGCAGAGTGGGCCGGTGCTGCGCCGGCTCCGGTGATGCATGGTTAACAACGCGCGCCACGCGCATCTCCAGACGCGCTGCGACCATGGCGGTGCTGAGCTCCACCCTTGCTGACTCCTCGCCAGCGGCACGCGTCTCTCCTGACAGCCTCAACCCCTGCCCTCCCCACGAGCGCAGAACCTGGTGACGCCCCGCGGCGGCAGCGCCAAGTCCAGCCCCACTGCCGCTGGCGGCATCTCCCACTCTTCCTCCACCGCCTCCCTGATCCGGGTGCCCAGCATCCCCCAGCAGCAGGCCGCGGCCGCAGCGGAGCAGGTGCGGCAGCCCGGACCGCAGCTAGAGGCAGGGCATTAGGACTGGGGACGGGAGCTAGGGGCAGGGGCTGGGCAGTAGGGACTGGAACCGGGTCTGGGTATGCTGGCACCAGCTTGATCTGGCTGTGTGCATGTGCAGCCCTCGCTGTGCCAGCTGCTGCCGCTGCGTGGTGCGTGATCTATCTGCCCCAGGACAGCAAACTTGCCATGCACCCGCCGCGCCTCGCTGGCGTAAGCTGGCTGCTTCCCAACAGCCGCTGCTGCCTCCTCGTCTTACCTGGCCATGCTGTTGACATCACCCACCCCCGCTGCAGGCCAAGCAGGCAGCTGAGGAGCAGCAGGCGGCCGCTGCCGCACTGGCCAAGGCCGCTGTGGACGCCGCAGTGGCCGCCGCTGACGGCGCCGCCGCCCCCGCCCCGGTCAAGGCCCCCGCCCCGGAGCAGCCCTCTGCCGCCTCCTCGGCTGCCTCCACGGCAGAGCCCTCCACCCCGGTGGAAGCTGAACAGAAGGTGGCTGCCCCGGCTGCTGAGGTGGCGGCCAAGATTGCCGAGGCCACCGAGGTGAGGGGCAGGCCAGCTGCTTGCTTTTCATGGTGTTGCTGCTGAGGTGGAAGCTGGTCTGAGGTGGATACCGTTGCTGCTGAGGTGGACACGAAAGTTTGAATCGGGTAAAGAGACTGTGGGCCCAGCCCTGCCAGTCAAGAGGCGCTTTTTTTGCGACATTTGGTACTTGTGACAGCAGCCGCATCGGGGCCAGCTGCTTGTTTATGCCAGGGCCAAGAAGCAGGGGGCGAGCGGAGGCGCCAACGCCAAGTCGCCAGCGCCGCCGTTGCGCCTTGCTTGCTCCCTCTCTCTGCCTCCGTCACCCCTGCTCACCCAGCCTCTGTGGGACCCATGCCCACTTGTGCCCCTGCAGGCCACCGCACCGCAGCAGGGCTCCGGCCTGCCAAAGGGCCTGATCGCTTTTGCCGTCGTGGCGGTGGCCGCCGGCGCTGGCATGCTGCTGGGCGGCGGCGCCAAGAAGGCGGCACCCGCCGCCGCCCCCGCCCCGCAGCAGCAGAAGAAGGCTGGCAAGGGCGTCAGCTGGCGCGTGTGAGCAGGCCCCAGGTGGCAGCCACTGCCACGTCATGCTGGGCTGGCTGAGCTTCCGGCCGACTGCTGTGCCACGTGCACGCTGGGCTTGCTGCAAAGCCAGCTCGGCTGGCCGGCTGCAAACGGCTGGCGTACGTGCGCAGCTGTCGTGCTGCGCTGGGCTGGCTGCAAAGCCAGCCCTGCCCGGTGAAAACCAGCCAGCCAGCCACCAGCCAGCCTGTGCAGACCAGCCAGCCAGCCCATGCATCAGGCGCGGCTGACCCCTGCACCCCCAAACCCACCCCCACTTAGCCGAAACCCACCCCTGCCGATTGACGTTTGATTGCTCCCCACTCCACTCCGGCCCCACCCATTCTAGCTACTACCATGCTGAAGTGTCACTGCTCCCCACCCCTTGCGCCTGTGCAAATGAACGCCACACCCCTGCCTCTCTTCCCTCCCCTTTGCTCTCGCTCGCTGTCGCCCCCCTTGCCGCCGCGCCTGGGCTGTACCATTCTTTGCGCCGAACCCATAAAGCAGGCGGCAGCGCAGCCCCCTCAGCTTCCGATGATATGCAGTCCCCCTTGGCTGGGCCCTGCCCCCTGCTCATTCCTCCCGACACCCCACCTCTTGCCCTCCTCGATTGATACATCCCTGCACTGTCTGGTCCCTTCCACCTCCATTGTTCTGCCTTGCCACCATTGTTCTGTTTGCCTTGTTTCCCCACTTTCAGCGTGCCGGCTATCAGCACCCCCCAGTAGAGAGAGTTACCCCGCGGCTGTGTTCCCTCTGGTCGACCATTCCATCCCAGTCCAGTTCCTTCCCTACTCTTTGTAAGATGTGATTCGCCCATGCCCCCTGAGCCCTGCAAAAGGGCAAGCGTGCGGGCACTGCAGGCGCAGGTGCACGCGGCATTGTAAGAAGCAGCCTGTGTGTTTGCCAAAGGGTGTTACGCAGGCATGGTCACGGGGCTGTGAGCAAGAACAAAAGTCAAAACGGGCGGCAGTCGCCCAGCGAATGCAAGCTGCCGAGTCGTGCCACATGCACCGACGGTGCCATGCCTCTTGCGCTGCCGGTGTTGGGCCGCCAGTTGCTGTGCGGGGTGTCATGCTGCTTGTGCTGCCCACGCGCACGCTGACTCCCCCTTGTCGGCATCTGAGTCTCGTTCCCACCGACCCAGCACAAGAGGTGGCGTGGCGTGCTGCTTATGCTGCCGCCACACATGACGACTTCCCGCTGCCCTCGTCATATGTAAGCTCCCAGCCATCCGCACACTCCCTGCACTGCTCGGAGCCCTGGCCGCTGGTGGAGCAAAGCGCGCAGTTTTGCAAGGTGCACTGCAGAGCGGGTGGGTGGGTAGGGAGAGGAGCGGGCACTGTGGTGGGGGGGAAGTATGCCGGCAGGTGGAGGGGCGGTCGGTGGTCCAGCATGCTAGCCAAGGAGGCGGTCCCGCCCCATGAGGTCGAGGAAGTGCACGCAGGCACGTGGCTCACGCCAGCAAAACTTATGGTACAGGTGAAGATGATAACAGATGCCAAGGGAGGAGGCTGCATCTAGGCAGGCAGGCAGACAGGCTCGCCGGTGGGCTGGCTTGCCAGCACAGCTCTTGAACGGCAATGGCGTACCAGAACCAGCGTGGCACCACAAGGCAGGTCCCTCTGGCTCCCACCCCAAAATACACCTTCACCCCAGTTCCGCTGAAGGCCCAAACAGTTCTCACCGCCAGGCAGGTCTCTTTGGCGGGATCCTGCCGGAAGCCGTCCTTGCAGGACCAGCACTTGCGGGCGTCCCTTGGGCACAGCGAGCTGCACACGAGGCAGGCAGGCAGGATGGGAACGTGGATAGAGAACTCAGCCACCTGCTTGGCTTTCCTGGCGATTGCTGCTCGAATGAATGAGAACAGGGAAGCGGCGGAGCACAGCCAGCCCTGCCATGGCGGCTCTCCCCTGCCCTGCTGGCACCATCCTTTCCAACCCATGCCAGCTCAGCTCACCAGTTTTTGTCCTCACAAGCCATGCAGCTGCCGTCTGCCCCAGGGCCCAGCCCCGAGGACTCGGAGCAATAAGAGCAGGAGTCGCCAGCCTGGTCGCAGTTGACGCAGGATGCGTCTGAGCATCGCTCGCAGGTGGCGTTGGCGGCGCTCAGGCGGAAGCCGCCCTCGCCACAAGTCGTGCAGGCGTCAGCATCCTCGCTGCATTCGGAGCACCCCTCGAGCCGGCACTGCAACAAGAAGGGTTCAGGAAGGTGCCGACGTGGCAGCGGGCGGGTGGGTGGGTGGGTGGCACAGGGTTGGACGAGGGGCGGGGCCTGGCGGTTGCGTGGCCACCATCCACCCAGCACACTGCCGGGGAGGTGCCGTCACTCGCAGGCAGCAGTGCCGCATTCAGGCACCATGTGGGGCGGCATGAGGGCACCTCGTCTTCTTTGTGGGTGCAATGTCAACACGCTGTTGAGGCCAAGAGCAGGCTAGGGGCACCAGCGGTGTGGCACAGACCACATGCATCTGCCACGCTGTAGGGGGCGGACCAGACTAAGGGGCACCAGCGATGCGTGCGCTCAGACCAGATGCAGAAGCAGGTGCATCCGCCGCCCACCCAATCACCTCGACGCACTTCCCACTCGACTTGTCCAAGCCGAGGCCGTAGCGGCACGCAGTGCAGCTGCCGTCAGGGCTGCACTCTGCGCAGTTCTCCCCGCAGGCGATGCATGCCCCGGTCTTCAGGTCCGGGCTGTACCCAAAGTCGCAAACAGAGCAGCGGCTCTTATCCCCATTGCAGGCCTGGCAGTTCTTCAGCTTGCTGCTGCATGACAGGCAGTCACCACCCACCAGCCCCAGCCCTTTGGCGCAGGCGGTGCAGGTGCCGTTGAAGTTTTCGCAGGCGCTGCAGCCCTCAGGCTCGCACTGCAGGGGAGCAGCAGGGGCAGGCAAGGGGCAGCTGCAGCGGGTGGGTGGGGCCCTGAGCTGCGGGGGAGGCTGGGGAGGGGGCCCCGGGCGCTGCGCGGCGACCGGTTTCCCATGACCATGCTGCGCCTGCTCTGGTCGGCCTGCTCTGGGTTCTTGCAGGGCAAGGCTTTTACTGCCGCCGGGAAGCGCCACCAGCGCCCGCCCATGCTGGGTTGGGTAATCCAGGGCGCACATGCGCATGCACGCACCTTTTCGCACTGCCCATCCTCGGTGGCAAACAGGCCCCAGTCGGGCGGGCCGCCGTCCGGCAGCAGGGCGCACTCGTAACAGAAGGAAGGCTCATCCCCCTCGCAGGTGCGGCAGGCGAGGTAGCCGTCCCCCTCTCCAGGCACATCAACGGTGGTGCACTGCAGGCAGGGGCAGAAGGGATGCACAAAGCGTGAAGGTCCACGGCAGGGCGGGGCCGTCAAGGGGAGCTGAGGGCCAACCAAGGCAGGCGGGGCAGGAGAGCTGGGAGGGCAGGACAGCAGCTGCTCCTGCAGTATGCTGAGGAGGCAGCTGGGAGAAAGGGGAGAAGCAGCGGGTCGTGAAACTGCAGCTCGTTGTGCAGCGATGACCGGCTGTGCCCTGACTCTGCCACAGCATCCCGCCCTGTCTCCTCCCACCGCCACCCACCCCCACGCGCCGCCGCCCCTGCCCCCACCCGCTGCCCACTTGCCTGCACGCACTCCCCCTTTGAGTTGAGCCCCCAATAGGGCCAGCATTCAGTGCACTCGCTGCCGTCGTCCGAGCAGGTCTTGCAGGCTCCCAGGTACGAGTTGTCGTCCAGAGGAGAGTCCGGGTTGGCAACGCATTTGCTTGCTGGCGTGGCGGCGGCAGAGGCGGCGGCGCCTGCGAGCGGAGCGCCGTGGGGTGGGGGTGTGTGGAGGGTGGGAGATGAGGTGGGCGCTGTGCACCAATGAAAACATGCGTTCAGGGTGCAAAGCGTGGTTCAAGGAGAGGACGAAGAGCCAATCACACCTGATGCTGGGCATGTCCGGACAATTGACGCACAACGGAGCAAAGGGTGCTCATACCAGGGGGGCCGCAGGGGGCAAGAGCGGCCGCCGCTAGGGCACTCCCCCAATTCCGCACCTCGTGCTGCCGGCCGCCGATCATATACTGAGACTTTGCGCACTCACCGATATACAGGAGCAGCGCAGCAGCGGCCACCACTGCCCGCACCACCACCACTGCCCGCACCATGGTGGTACACATGTGGGAGGGGAGAAGCGTAGCGGCCCGCGGGGGAAGCCTCAGCAGGGAAGTGGGCGCAAGAAAAGTGATCAGTGACTTATGTGCGCTGGGTACGCTATCATGTTTGACAATATTTGTTCGCCAGATGGACTCTGACAAGCGGGGGCGCGTGGTACGCTCGTCTGCTGCTTGGATGGCGACGCCCGGGGCGAGGCGGTGACAGGTAAAGCAAAGGTTACCGCGGCCAGGCCCCTGGCGGCAGGCAGCAGCAGCGGCGGGGCAGTGGTACTGTGGGAGCAGCGCCGCCAGCGGCACCACTTATGCCCAGCCATGCCCGGCCCCCCTAGATGCCCTGAGCATCCACATGTTGCAATCACGCGAGCTTGAGTCGCAATCCCCCGATGCCGTTGGCTTGGTCTGGCACGCACAATCAGCGTCCCTGCGAACACTCGAGGTGCAGCTTGGATGCAGGGGCAGTTGACGAAGGACGCCTGTAGCAGCATGATTGTACAGCAGTACACATGCAAACACAAAAAAAATGGTCGCCGGTCAGGTGCCAGTCATGTGGCGTCAAAAGTTTGCGGTGCATGCTGCAGCGTGCGGCGGCTGACCGGATAGTGTGGTTATCAAAGCAGGGCGGGCAGGGCAATGGTGCCGCGCAGTGGCATCAGCCGACGGCCTGCCAGCCGTCGGCCAGGCCACATTTCAGCTCAGCGCCGCCAGCAATGCCTCTTGAAGCCTCATTTAATGTAATTCTTTGTCAGGCCGCCGGGGTCAGCTCAGGCTGCGCCTCCAAAGATGTCGCGCACGTGGACCGGCATCTCTTCAATCGGCTTCTCAGAGAACTCCTCCACCTGCATGTGGTGGTGGATGAGTGCAAGCCAGAGGGCGTACGCTGCAGAATGACAAACCGGAAGTCAGGTCTGGGGCATCAGCCAGCTAGCATCTCTGTTGAAAGGCTGCTTGGGAAAGCTGCTGCTCCAGCTGTGGCGGTGAGGCAGTGTGGGCCGGGGGTGGGCATGAGGGTAGGGAAAAGGATCCGACCATGAGGGTAAGAAAGCGTGTGAGACAGCCACGCGGGTGACGGAAGGCGGGTGTGGGTGTGGGTGGGGGTGGGGGCCGGGGGCAACAGCCAGAGGCGAGGCAGGGAGTGGAAGCGTCGGTGGGAGGGGTGGCAAGTGAGCGGCGGCCAGGTGGCAATGAATGCCACCCGCCCACCCCAATGCATGCGACGCACAACACACCCATTGCCTACGACCCAGCCAGACCACTTCTTGGTGCACCATCCCCGCCATCAATAATCCCACACCAGCTCAGGCCCACCTGCCGCAGCTCCCCCAGCTGCCCCGCCACCGCAAAGTTGACGGCGATGCGCTGCCCGCCCGCGCTGCTGCGGCTGCCCAGCACGCTGGAGATGCGGCGCAGGTAGGCGTCCTGTAGACAGGAGGGAGGAAGCAAGCTGTCTTTTTTTGTGTTCAGGAAGGAGGAAAGCAAGCCCGGCATGCTGGGCATGCGGCGCAGGTAGGCAGGCTTCCTGTGAAGGGATCCAGGGTAAGGCAGGGGGAGGCGCAAGGGGAGGTGCAAGAGCGGGGTGGGAAGGAAATGGGGAGAGAGCGGGGCGGTTTTCTCACGGACAACTTTTGGCCTGGCGGTCCGCACCTTGGTCGCACCCTTGCCGGCAACACCTCGGCAGCAGCAGCAGGACGGCCCATGCACCCTGCCAGCCACACTCCTGCCTGCCCTCTCCTCACCTTGCGTGTGGGCAGGTCATAGCTGATGAGCAGCGTGGGGCTGAGGGGCAGCAGCTCCTTGGGCAGCACCCGCAGGCAGGCATCGGTGGTGGCCAGTACCTGGGCAGGATGGGCAGAAGATGTGGGCCGGTGGGTGTGGGAGGGAGGGGCAAGTTTGCAAGGGAGCAAAGAGAGGGAGCCAGGCTCGGCTGCAGCCACTCCAAACCGATGTCGTGTTGCCCGCAAACCAGTCACAGATGCATACGCATGCCCTCATTTTTTTCCAATAAGATTATAGGCCCTGTACTCACTCAAGGCCCAGCCTTCCCACCTTCCCCCCACTCTCACCGCGACAAACGGTTGGGCAGCCTCTTGCTGCTGCGCCTCCCGCTCCGGCGAGCCGACAGCTGCTGCCCGCCTCTGCCGCTGCTCCCCGCGCTGATGCACGCCGCCGCCGCCGCCGCCGCCCTGCTCCTCCCGCCCATCCGCCTCCCCTTGCTGCTGCTGCTGGTGCTGCTGCTGCTGCCATGCAGGCTGGGTGGCTGCCCTGTAATCCCTCACTGTCGCCTCCACCTCTCGCTCAGTCATGTCGGCATGCTGCACGCACAGCCCCGGCCGGGGGAGGTATCAGCACATCCATTTTAGATTCAATTCCAATGAAGAGCGCTGCGCCTAGACTGGTCCCTCACGGTGCATCAGTGCACATTGAGATTGGGACTGGCAGGGAGGCAGGCAGGGAGGCAGGGAGGCAGGGAGGCAGGCAAGGACATCCTGAGGGTACCCGCCCCCCCCCCCCCCTGTGCTGGCCGCTCACCAGCACCCACACGCGGCAGTGCGGCACGCCGACCACCGCTGCCACCACTGCATCCAGGCTGTCACGGGACCTGCACACAGTTGCGGGCTCATAGTGTGAAGGTAGAAATGAGTAGTGTTTCACGACATCAGCACAAGCTCCCTGCCTGGGGCCACCGCTGCAGCTGGTGGCACCATGTATGCTGCGCCCGTCCCTGCGAGCACAGAATAGCACAGAGACACCCCAAAGCTCTGCCCCAGGTGCTCACCCGCAGCAGGCCACCACTTCGAGGGGCGCCGCCGCTTCGAAGGCACGCAGCAGGTCTAACAAGGTGGCCTGCATCAGTAGCGGGCGGCGGACAGGCAGCAGCAGGCAGGTGGGCGGCAGGTAGGGGCGCGAGCACTGGAGCGCTACAGCGGCCTCCAGAACTTGCAGAGCAATCAGAGAGAGACGGGGGACGCACCAGTTTGTTCTCAGCGCTGCTGACGGCGACATAATACTGTCGCAGGGGATGCCCCGCTCTCTCCATGGGCTTGAGAAGTTAAGATACAACAATGCAAGCCTGTTATGGCCAATCGACCCGAGTGGATCGGCCAGTAGCCCGCTCTAGGCACTCAAATTGCGCGCAGTTTTCTTCCTGCCGCCGGCGGGCAGGCTCTCTGGGTGTTCCTTCCCCGCCATCCCCTCGTCATCCTGACATCGTCCCAGCCCAGCTTACGGCTGCTCGGCACCGGCCCAATTACCTGCTGCCCCTTCGCCCATAGTAGCCCCCGAATGACGACACCGAACCTCAAGAGCGCCCTCACCGTCGCCGCCATCTGCGGCCTGATTGCTGCGGCATCCTATCCTATCGTTATTGTGAGCAGCGCCCCCGAGCCTGCTACAACAGGGCAGCACACCCGCCTGCCACCGCCGCTGCCGCCACCGCTGCTGCTGGCGTCGCTGCTGCTGCCGCCGCCAGTCCAACTCAGTTCAAACTGACCAGTAACATCCATGCATCATGCAATCCAGCAGAAAGAGCGAGTACGTCTCCTGCGCCAACCTCTGCCTGCCATGCCCGCTGCAGTTGCCGCTTCAAGACCGGTCGACACGGGAGGCACCGGCGGGGGGCTTCAGCAAAGGATCGATGTGGAGCAGTGTGGACGCCGCCGCTCGCAGCAAGCAGCAGTAGCTTACAGCCCAGGCCCAGCCAGCAGCCAGCAGGGTGGCCGGTCCTACCTCTGGGCCCAGCAGCAGCGGCACTCGCTCGTAGCAGCGGCAGCAGCAGCGGTACAGCTAAGCGTGGTACCGAGTACTCGCATTTAATCGGGCGTGGCATGGCAGACACCCACAAGTAGCTTCTTTCCCCCTTTTCCAAACAAATCTTGTGAGTCTCAGCCATGCTGGGTGCTCTAGGCCAGCTGGCACGCCGGCGGGCGGCGGCGGCGGCACAACAAATAGCAGGCTCGGCCGCGGCATGCGAGCGGAGCGCCGTCTCTGGCAGCAGCAGCAGCAGCAGCGGAAGCAGCATGGTTACCGCTGTATCCAGGAAGCTCAGCCCCGGCTGGCAGCTGCAGCCCGCCCGGCATGTGGTCAGCCAAGCCAGCGGCAGCGCGGAGCAGCAGGCGGCAGCGCTGGGCAAGGCCCGGCGCATGGCGGGGCCGGTAGGTCTCCTGGCAGGTGCGCTGGGGGCCCGCTGCATGCCAGCTTGTGCCCCCTTGACTGGGTTGATCTTGTGCTGTGACGCTGCCTCTGGACCTGGTTCAACGCCCTTTTGATGCTGCTTGATCGCCAGCTCAACCTGCCTGACACCTTTGGTCCTACCTTCTGCCTGCCCCGCTCCTGGCCTGGCTCGGCCCGTGCCTCCTCACACCCGTATCTCAACCCCCAACCTGCCCTCTCTGCGCTGGGTCCCCCGCAGGCGTGTTTGGCAGCATTGTTGGCGTGGGAGGCGGAGTCATTATTGTGCCCACCATTGTGTCGGCGTGCAAGACCATCCCGCAGAGGTGGGGGCTGGGCCAGCTCTGCATGCTCTGCAGGACTCTGTGGGGCGGGGCGGGTCCTGGGGCGGTGGGTGTGCGCACTCGAGGGCCATGAAGGGCAGCGCCACGGAGGGCAGCCGTGGCTGCGGTGCTGGCGCACACTGCCAAGCGTTCTCTGTACCGTGCACACCTCCGATCGGTGTTGACACCTCCGGCATACGCCCCACCCGCCAAATCCAGCCCCCCTCTGGACGGGCAACAAAATGAAACTACTGCACCTCCCTTCCCTGTCCCCACGCTGCCGCCGCCGCCCCTCCTCTCCTGCCCCCCTCCAATGCGCAGGGTCGTGTCTGGCACCTCCCTCGCCGCAGTGCTCAGCACAGCGCTGGCCAGCGCCTACACATACAGCAACCAGGGGTGTGTGGACCTGGCTGCTGCCGCCCTCATCTCCCCCGCAGCCATGCTCACCGCCCCCCTGGGTGCACGGCTGACCAGCCGCCTGGACTGTGCAGCCCTCAGGCGCATCCTGGGCTTCTTCCTGCTGGCAGCCGCCCCCATGGTGCCGCTCAAGGTGCGTGGGGAGGTGTGGGAAGGTGTGGAAGGCGTGGGGAGGTGTGGGAAGGTGTGGGGCTCCTGCCCACGGGGCAGCTGCAGTGTGCGAGCGCAGCGACATGTGCAGGCATGTGTGTGTTGTGTATGTGTGTGTGGCGCCATTGTGGGGTGGGCAGGGAGGTGTGAGGGGTGTGAGGGACACAGGCAGCCCCTCGCGCTGATCTGGCAGCACGCATGCGCCCAGGTGCGCCAGCCTGGCATGACACATCCGCACACCATGCGCCCGCCCGCTGACCCTGCCTGCCCCATGCACCCTCCCTCCCTCGCTGCACAGGCGTACCTGCTGTCTCGATCGGAATCCAGCAGCACGGGCGCTGAGCCGGCCACCAGCAGCAGCAGCGGCAGCAGCGGGGGCGGCAGCAGCGGCAGCGCCGCCCCAGCGGCAGTCGCGGCCGAGGCCCCAGCGGCAGCAGCAGCGGGCGCCAAGGCTGAATCCATGGTGGAAAGCATGGTGTTCCCGCCCCCCGCCAAGGCGGCCCTGCTTGTGGTCACCGGTGCTGTGGCGGGCGTTGCCAGCGGCCTGCTGGGCGTGGGGGGCGGCCTCATAGTCACCCCTCTCCTAGCAATGACAATGGACTACCCTCAGGCCACAGTGCTGGGCACCTCCCTCCTTGCAATGATACCGCCGGCAGCGGCAGCCCTGGCGCAGCACCGCAGGTGCGTATGGTGTCGGCGTGGTCGGTTTGGGGTCGGGGCTGGGTGGGGCGGGCGCTTCTGTTGCTTTCGCAGGCAGGTTGGCAGGCGGGCGGGCAAGTAGTACCAGTGTTTGTGCAATCACATGCATCCCTGTATCTGTGCCACATGCTCATCACACAGCATCAGCATCACCCCACAGCCTGCCTTTGCTGGCCCACGCTCTGTTCCCCACCTTGCCTGCCTCTCTGCGCCTGTGCTCCCCAACCAACCCCCGCCACCCACCACACTTGCAGGCTGGGCAATGTGGACTGGCGCATGGCAGCCGGGTTGGCCGTGGGCACGGCAATAGGCAGCTTGGCAGGCAGCAACGTGGCGGTGCAGGCGCCCGCCGGATACCTCGAGGCCGCCTTCTGTGTGGGCATGCTGTTCCTGGGGCGCAAGACGCTTGCCACGGCCAGATGACCCAAGTGACGTGGAGACGCTGCTGAGAAGCACAGGTATTGTTTCACAGCAGCAATTCAAAGCGGCTAAGTGCCTGGTGCAGCCAAGCAAACATGTGTGGGAGGGGTTGCAGCCTGAGCGGTGGCCAAGCTTGCGCGTGCAGGCACCCCTGCCCTCTTACTAGACACATGTTTGTGTCAGCCTCTGTATTGTTTGTAGCCTTTGAACGCACACCCCTGACATGTAACAACAGCACTGTGCCAGGATACCGGTGGATACCGGGGGCTCATCAGCCACATAGAAGCTGCTTCACCCATGCTGAGCTGGCGGTCCTGCGCAAACGGGGATATAATCCGCCGGCGCGGCTGCCGGGCACCTCGTTCGCGTGCAGACATGATGCCGGCACCCACAAGCACCAACAGCTGCGTCTGGTGCGCCCTCAGCGGCGCCTTCTCGGCCTTCCCTCCCGTCCCCCTCGTCGCGCACGCAAGCCCCGTCGGCTGCCGCCACCAGCGGCGCAAGGCGATGCCCGAGCACCGGCAGGCGCGGGACGGGAAGTGAAGCCCTAGGGCTGCTGCGCCGCTGCACCCTGCCCCGCTTGACCAGCGGCGGCGGGCTGACCCGCCCTCCCCACTCCAACAAAACTCAACAAAACTCAACCTGCATGCTCCTATATATCTGAGCCTGCTTTGAGAACTGGTTTCCCCCCTCTCAAGCCATTCTCCACAACTCTTCTGCCCTAACTCCCGCCACCCATCCCGACCAGTCGTCTTCCACCTCAACCTGCGCCCGTCACGCTGCCTACAGGTGCAGTGCCACTGCCTTCTCCCCACCTCTCGCCATGCCCCCCTCATCCTGACCTACCCTTGTTTTCCCCGTACAGCTTCTTTCCTGCATGATCTGCCTGCCGCATGCAAAGCCCTATGTACCCTGCCACCCCTCGTGTATACCCCGCCCCCTTGCCTCCTGCATATGCCCTTTCTGCACCTCGTTCTGTAAACCCATCAGCTCGGATGTGTAACCCACTGGCATACCACGGGCAGCAGGACGGTGCAGTCACGAGTCTGGCCGCCAACAGACCAGGGAGATTTGACAGGAAAGGTGTGCTGGGTGCGGATGCCGTTGTGCTGTGCAGCAGCAGTGAAGTGAGGGAGGCGCCAGAGCTCACCCAGGCATGCCTCCCTGCCCTGCTCATAGCACACAAAGTGTATGCTGCCCTGCCCGTCCCATCGCTGCATGTGGTGCCTGCCCTGCACTTGAAGGGATTGCTGCTGCCGGCAGGTGCCAGCTGTCGCTTACGCCTGGCTTACCCGCAGCTTCCTCACCAGGTGAGCCACCTTCCATGTGGTCCTAACAACGTACCTTCCTGTAGGCGGCCTACTAGGCCTTGCCTCGGACGCCTCGTTTCGCGTTCGTTCGTCCAGTCTGCGTGGCATCAGCAATGCCGGCACTCCTGGGCTCCACCTGCTGCATCTGGTGCGCCATGAGCGGCGCCTTCTTTGCCCTGCACCCAGTCCCCCTACCGCTGCACCTGGCCGCCCTCGGCTGCCGCCACCAGCCGCACAAGGCGATGTCTGACAAGCAGAAGAAGGCGCTCGCGGGAAAGTGAAGAACAGGAGGCACCCCCGTGCAGGGGCGCAGGGGCGCGCTGCCGCCGCTTGGTACTGCTGCCAGCGGGCTCGGGCGGCCCACAGACCACTTGAAACCTTCAGCTCTTCAACACCTGCACTGCTTTAAGCCCGCACCCTTTCTGAACGTTGACACCTGCCTGCCCCACTTCACAGTTGCTGTCCAACTTTCCAGATACCTGCCCTCTACAGGCCCGGCCCCCTGTTTCTTCTGCACACGTTCTTGCACGATTGCCTCTTGGTGTAAGTAAGTGTGCGTCTTGAATTACAGGCGCAATAATGTGTAGCAATGTTTGGCCAAAGTTGAGGAAACAAGTAGCAGGGAGGGGTGATCTGCTGCAGCAAAATTGGGGGGCGCAGCAGGGCAGTACATTGTTTTGCACAGCAGCCCGCAAATGGGCAGGGCTGACGGCAATAAGGGCAGGCGTGGGGTGGCCAGGGGGAAGGATGTACACAACAATGAAGGAGGGGCGGAGTAGATCTGGGAGGTGGTGTGGTCAATGGCAAATGGGCAATAACACTCAGGCGGGTGGAATGGGGAGCGTTGATGGGTCCTGCCTAGAGGTGTCCTGGGTGCCGAGGTACTGCTGGGTGTTAGCTGTCCAATGGGGAATGGCGGGGGCGGGGGCGGTCCTAAACTCCTGAGCGGGTGGGGTGGGGTGGGGTGCGACTCGGCTGCCTGGTTCATTTGCCCGGCTGCCGTGGGGCTTCTGCCCCATCAACTGACTCTTTGTCACTGCTGTGCTATGAGCTCTCATCAACTAACTATGAGGCCGGCCGCTGCTGCGGCTGGGCGCTCAGTACGCCGACACTGTGTCGGGTGGCGCAAAGCGGCTCATGCGGCCGCCTCCCGGCGTGCCACGGAAGCCGGCCATGCCGCCGGGGCTGCCGCGGTAGCCGCCGCCCTGGCCGGCAAAGCCGGCGGGGCCCGCCCGGTTGCCGGCGTGCCGCGGCGGCGGCGTGCTGTGCTGCATCATGGGGATGGGCATGGGCAGCTCGCCGCTGCTGCCGGGGAAGCCGGACATGCCAAAGCCGCCAGCCGCGTCAAAACCGGCGCTGGCCGCCGCCGCTGCCGCCGCCTGCTGCTGCATCATGGCGTTTGCCATCATGTTGAAGTCGTGGGCGTGGTGCATGGGCGGCCCGCCCAGCATCGCCGGCATGCTGGGGCCGGGCGACAGCGGCAGGGCGGCCACTGCCGGGGCCATGTAGGCGGGCACCGCGGGCATGTGCTGCATCGGGCTGCCCAGGTTGCCAAAGTGCACGGGGGCGGGGGCCGGCGGCGGGCTGCCCAGCAGCATGCTGGTCACACCCATGGAGGCCAGGTTGCTGGCGGCCTGCGGTGGGGGGGGAACACCACGGGGGAAGAGGAGATGGTGGTTAGGCAGAGTGGTGAGGGCATGATTCCTGCATGGGCGGGCTGTGGGGGCACACACACCTGGGAGGCTACCATTCCACTCCAGCTGTCTTGTCCTGCCCGCCTAGCCCCTGCCCTGCCGTGCCTGCCACTCGGCCTTGCAATCCATCCCCTGCACAACCATATCCCAGCAACTCGAGTGGGCGCCATCACCGACGCCTCGCCCACCCACCCATCCCCCCCTCCCCCTCCCCCTCCCGCCACACACGAGCACCGCACATACCTGCTCCGAGGAGATGCCGTGCGCGCTCGTCTGCGCCTCCAGCAGCGCCTTCATTGCCCGCTCCTGCGCCCGCCGCAGCGTGCGCCGCTGCCGCGCGTTGAGCCGCACCGAGCCGTCGGCGTTCAGCTTGGGGGCGCTCTTCTGCCGCTGCTTCTGCTGCTGGCGCTTGGAGTCGGGGGAGAGGGGGGCGCCCGAGGGGCCGGTGGGCGCCGGCGGGCCATAGGCGGGCACCGCCGACACCAGGCCATAGGCGTGCAGCAGAGAGGCCAGCTCCAGCAGCTGCGGGCGGGGGGGAGAAAAAGGGGCCGAACAAAGGGTCACTATATGGAGGAGTGCTGTCAAGGGGTATCAGCGGGCACCCATGCATGCGGCCCTGCCAGGCTGGCACGGCAGGAGGCGAGGAGCCACCCCTCAACATCCACACCCTCACGTCTCAGCGCCTCCCGCCCCCCACCCTGCCCACCCACCTGCTGCGGCGGCTCGCCAGGCAGCTGCTGCGCCGCGCACATGGCTGACGCGATCTGGCGGGCTGCGTCAGACACCTCCAGGCTGCCGCTGCCGGCGGAGCTCATGCCGCCGTCGGACCCTTCGCCCTCGTCCCCGCTGCCGCTGTCCTTGCTCTCGGGCGGGGAGTGCGACCGCTGCTGGCGGGCGCCGGCGTCGGTGCCAAAGTACTGCGCCAATGGAAGAGGGGGTGGCGGGCAGACAAGAACGAAGAGGTTGAATGGAGGGCAGTGGTGGGTTCAGCACGCCTGTTCACGGCTTGCCCGGCAGCGCTGCCATCTGAGCTGGACAGCCTCAAGCCACAGAGCGCTGTTCAGCCCCCACCTTCCTGCTGTTAGCACCCCTCCGCAGCCCGCACCATGCCCTGCCAACCCCACCTGTGCAAACATCATCTGGCTCGGGCTGAGCAGCACGGGGCTGCCGGGCATCATAAAGGGACCGCCCGCCGCCATCGCTGCGGCGGCAACAGCGCCCGCCGACCCGGGGCGCCCCCGCACGGGGGTGCTGGGGTCGGAGCCAAGTGCCCCCGAGGCGGCCGCAATCTGCAGGGCGGTGGGGCTGTAGGGCATGTGCGGGGCAAAGCCGCCCCACATCACTGCGGGGCCGCTGCCGTACATGCCGCCGCCGGGGGTGCCTGGCTGCGAGGTGTGCAGCATGCTGCTGTCGGAGCCGCCGCTGCTGGGGCCGGGGCTGCCGGCAAAGGCGGACTGCAAGAAGGGGAGGGGAGGGTGGGGGCGCATCAGCTGTCAGTCAGGGCATCAGCTGGGTCAAGGCATCTGGGCTGGGCTGGGCTGGGCTGAACAAAGTAATGTGCAGGCATCAAGGCAAGAGCTGAGGCAGCAGCTCCACCCGTTCTTTGCTCACCATCGACGTCCACGCCTGCTGCTGCTGCTGGAAGAAGGGGTGCGGCACCCACATGGCCGCCATGTTGGTGGGGCTGGGCGTGCACACGCCCTGCGAGGGTGTGAAGGGGACTGCGGGGGAGGGAGCGGGGGCGGCAGGGCAGCGCCGGGGGCGGTTGAACAAGTGGGCAGGCTGCTGATGGCATGGCAGGCGGGTGGGCAGTTCACATGCTGCGGATGCCCCTGCAACTCTGCGTACATGGTGAAATGCAATAGCAGCAGCAGCCGTGTGTTAACAACTGGCGGTGCCGCCAGCGGCACAGGGCGCCGGCGGGCGGCGCAACTCACTGGCATCGAGGGTGGCAAGCACGTCCCCGCGCTGCCGGCTGCTGGTGCGGATGGGTTTCACGGGGCTCTCCCGTTGGGGCACCTGCGGTGGGTTCAAGAGAGCGGCGTTTGGTGGGCGGTTCCATTGTTAGTGCGGCCTCGAGGCAGTTGCTGGGGGCCTTCGGGGACTGCCGGGGGGGCTTTGGGAACGCGTTGCAGCTACCCAATGCAGCAACAAGGCCCTGAAGGCGGGCGGTGGGCCCGTGGCTTACCGCGGCAGGGGCCCACTCAGGGGCGTCTGCGCGCAGGCTCTCCCCTCCGGAGCTAGCCCTGCTTGGGGACTCCGCTGAGCTGGCCATTGTTTTGGGCGGAATGCAATGCAGGGAGGGCTTCGGGCTGCTACTAGGAAGCAACCGCCGCGCCAGCGAGGCAGCCACCTGGCAGGTAAAGTTGCACCGAGGGTCGCAATCTTGAGCTGCTTGCATGGTAACAGAGCGGTGTATTGCTTCCGGTCATATTGCGACACCCCGCTGGGCCTCGCTCTCCACTCCATATAGCCACCGCTCTGCCCCTCCTCTCTTCTCACCCAGTGTACGATGCCCGCCCTCGCCACCGCAGCCAGCGCCGCACTGGCCCAGCCAATGCAGCTGCGCAGCCAACTTGGGGCAGGGCGGCGGTGCGCAGCAGCGGGTCGTGGCAGCGCCACCCAGCTGCGGCGGCGGCAGCCCACGGTGGCAGCGGCGGGGCTGGCGAGTGCAGCAACCCTTGCTTTCATGCCTGCGGAAGCCAGCGAGGCGTTCGTCGACCTTACGCCTGGCGTGACTGCGCAGCCCACTGCTGCTTCAGATGCGGCGGCAGCGGTAGCGTCCGAGGCGCTCGCGGCAGCGCAGGCAGCCGCCGCCAACGACTCAACTGACCTTGTCTTCACAGTCCTCTTCACCATCGCGGGTGCGGGGCTTGGTCTGGACATAGACAGGCTGCTTGCTTGCTGCTGCCCACGAGGCCCACCAGCCAGTTGGCGCGGCGCCAGCGCACGGCACAGCACCCCCGCGCCCCCCGGGTGGCCCCGCCGCCTTCCTACTACCGTCGCCTGCACCCACTGACCTTAATGCCCTTGTGCCCCGCCCTGCTCCTTTCTTCCTGTCTCATGCAGTGGGTGCCCTCTCTGTGGTCACGCTGGGCGTGGCCTACCTCTCCTTCACCTCTTGGAACGACAGCCGGCTAGAGGCCGAGGACCGCTCCCGCTTTGACAGCTCTGGCGTGCGCTCCAGCAGGTGTGCGGGTGTATGCCAGTGTGGACATGGTCATGGAAGGTATGGTTGCATACAGGCATGGCTGCAGGCTGGTAAGGGAATCGACAGCAGTGTGTGGCGGGTGCAATATGTTTCGGTGTCAACATGGCACCTGCCCGCCGGGCATGCTGCCGCTCGGTGCGGCCTGCTGCTGATGGTCTGGGTGCCTGGCCGGCCAGCTGGGTGCAGGCAGCAAGGACCAGATCGACCTACCTGTGCCAGCCCCTGCCAGCCATCAAGGAAACCGGCCAAGCCGGCAATCCCCGACCTTGCCAGAAGATTGCACTTCTTCTTACATGCATTTCACCTGCCCATCCCCGCCACAGCAACGGCGCCAGCCCTGCCAATCCCAAGAAGCCTGCCAAGCCGGCCAAGGCGCCAGAGGAGTACAAGGGCTTTGGCAAGAAGTGAGCAGCGGGTAGCAGCTTCCTCCCCCTGTCAGCTTCTCCTCCCTCACCTTTTGCGTATGGGAAGACGCAAGCTGCTCAGCTGCTGCTTACCCTTGAGCATGCAACGCGTGAAGCGGCCCCCTCGGGAGCACTCGCAAGGCAGCAAGATGGGAAGCAGCAAGTGAGCTGCCTTCTTCGGGGCACCTGCCAGGCAACGCACGTGCAGCTGTCAGCCACCCAACAGCTGCTTCACTGGGCGACGGCGGCGTCACAACTGTACTGCTCACTCGCTGTTGCGATGTTGCGTTTGGACACGCACCAACGAAGCTATAAGCTTGTTTGTAAATTGCAGGTACAGATGTACAGAACAGGTGGCGGGGGCTGGGCTTGGACAGGTAGCAATGCACAGGTCGAAGGTACAGGGGTTGGCAAGTTGAGAGGTGAAATTGAAGCTGCTGTTTGGCAGCGCCAACGGCATGTGGGTGCTGCCTGTTCTGAGTAGGCAGTCTCAAAGAGAGTGCTGCCGTCCGCCGCGCGCCGCAGACCCTGGGCTCTGCGGGCCTCCGCCGCCGCCGCCACCGCTGCTGCTGCCGGTCCAAAATGTGAGCCCGCCCGCCTTGTCGCATGAAACCAGCGGCAGGCCCTGCGGGCACCACGCGCACGCCACCGCCGACTGCGTCTGCTTGGGCTCGCGCAGCCGGGCTGCCACTGCGCCCCTGCCCACGTCCCACACAAACACTGTGCCGTCGGCCGACCCTGCAGCCGCCTGGTGCTCCGTGGGACTGCGGGTGGGTGGCAGGGAGGGGTGGAGGGGTGGCAGCGGCAGGCAGCGCTGGGTGGTGTCTGAGGTGGTAGGAAAGGGCATTGCGTCCGGGCAGAGATGAGGTGGTAGGAAAGGGCGTTGCGTCCGGGCAGAGATGCAGGGCAAGCACGCAAGCAAGCAGTGAGGCGGGGCAAGCAGGCAGGCGGGCAATGACACGAGGATCACGGAGGTGCAGGATAGCGGGCAGCACAACACACCTGAGGCAAGCTGCGGTCCAGGCGCCTCCCACGCTGAAGCTGGGGGCGGACAGGGTGTGCCGCATCTGCAGGCAGTAGGCAGATGTGGGGGCCAGGCGTGGGGCCGTCGAAGAGCCAGCCCAGCACACGATCGGTGCATTGGTGGTGTGCACACATGGCAGGCGGTTGCCGAGCACCAACCGCAGCAGATGCACACAGCGCACAGCACACACAGCGGCACTCCCCTTGGCCTCGTGTCTGTTACTACTCTCGTAGTATTCAAGGCGGCGGTCATCTAAATCAGCACAATTGCACGATGCGCACAGCACGCACCTGCAGCCTCACAACGACAGCCACCACCACGTCCAGCTCACCTCGAACCGTCGCACATCCACGCAGCGCAGCAGGTTGTCCTTGCCGCAGGTCAGCACCAGGCCGCCGCTGCAGGGGGCGGCGATGGCGGCCGGGAAGGGAGTGATGGAGGGCGGAGAGGCGACTTGCCAGCTTTGCAGCCCCGCCTTACAACCAAGGGCTCGCAACACCCTCCAACAGCTACGGGTGGGATGTCTCCCACACACAGGTGGGTGAAGAACACCGTGCTCTCACCTGGGACCCACCGCCACCGAGGTGATCTGCTGGCTGTGCAGTCCCGCCACCTCATGCGCCTGCCTCCCGCTCCTGACGTCCCAGAAGCGCAGTGCGCCGTCAAAGTGGCCCGAGGCGATGAGGGAGCCGTCGGCGGTGAGGGCCAGGGAGTTGCATGAGGAGGGGCACATTAGGGTGCGGATGCAGTAGCCCTTCTCAAGGCCCCACACCTGCAGGGAGGGTTGGGAGGGAGTGAATTGAGAGGGGGCGGCAGGGAGTTGGGGGCAGGCTGTGGGCAGGGGAGTCTCAACAAGATGCACGCAGCTGTCAAGCAGCCCGATACAACACCGAGCGCCAGCCTGTCAAGCAGCCCAGACCCCAGCTTTCGCATCAGCAGCAGCAGCAGCCAGGTGCACCCCCTCCCACAGCCGGTTTGCCTTGATTGTGCGATCAGCGCTGCAGGTGGCCACCACGTTGGCATCTGCCGGGCTGCACCCCACTCCCATGACTTTGCCGCTGTGCCCCGTCAGCGACGAGCGCAGCCGCCCGCTGCTCACGTCCCACACGCGCACAGCCTGCGGCGGTGGTTGGCATCAGTTGGAAGGAACACCACGGCCGAGGTGGCAGTTTCTTGGTCTTATGGGCGTAACACCTGTGCGACTGCGCTATGTGCACAGCACAGCGCAGCATCGCTGACCGCAGCGCAGCACCAGCACAAGCCGCACAAGGTCTTGCTTCTTGCAAGCACATCGCGTGCTCCCCACCTGTCTGTTCTCTGCTCCCAGCACCAGGCGTGAGTCAGAGGTGAAGGCAACCGCATTGATGCCCTCAAAGGCACCCTGCAATCAAGGTAGTGGAGAGGCGTGCCGGTGGAAGGGATCGGAATGGACTGGAGGGAGGAAGTTGGGGGAGGGAGAGGGTTGGGGGTGGAGGCGGCTGCGTTGGCGGCATTCACCGTAAAACATTAACACGCGTGGTGGCAACACTTTCAGGCTGCGCTGCTCCCAGCCCCTCCCCTCACGTGTAGCGTGGTGGTCAGCGTGGCGGTGGATGGCTCCCACAGGCGCACGCATTTGTCGGCGCCGCCGCTGGCCAGCAGCCCGCCGGTGCGGCTAAAGGCAAGGCCGTAGCAGCCGCCCTCGTGGGCGCCGGGGACGCTGCGGGGTGGGGCGTTGGGGGGGGCAGAGTGGGGGGGGCAGACTTAGCGTGGTGGAGAATGGAGACGTGCAGGGCAGCGCACGCGGCGCAGGAGCATCGAATGCCACAGCAGCAGGCCTGCCTCTTTAACTCGTGCGGCCTGCCGAGCTCCACACGCCGACCCACCAGCCCCAGGTCAACGACCTGCGCACACACACACGTCCTCCCTTGCCCCCTGTTGCGCACCTCTTGAGCACCACAGCAGGCAGCTCCCCCTCTGCCGCCTCCCCCAGCCCCAGGCTCCGCATCGCCCCCTGCACCATCTCCGCTCCCTCGCTGGCGGGCCGCCGTGCATGGGTGAGCGCCTGAGCTCGCGCCTCGGCCAGAATGGCTGCTGCCTCCTGCTTGGCACGGGCCACCTGCAGGGAGGCGGGCAGAGCAGGGCCATGGGCGGGGGTGGTGAGAAACCATGGACTGCAAACCATGATGTTCATTTCGCTCAGCCGCGCCCGCCTCTCTGCATGCTTACCACTCCGCCTCATAACATTCCTCCCTACAGACCACAGCGTAGCTCCCCTCACCGTCTCGGAAGCCATTGCATTCATCTCGTTGAGCCGCTCCGCCTCCCTGTCCTTCATCTCTATCACGCGCCTGACCAGGTCCGCATTCTCCCCCTCCAGCCGGTCCACTTTACCCGTGGCCGCCTGCGCCTCCGCCAGCCGCGCCTGCAACAGCAGGGCAGGCAGTTTGGACGTGCTGTAAACAACAAACAGTCAATTGACTCAACAGCAGCCCCACCTCAGCAGTTCGTGCCTCTGGCAGTTACGCCTGCAGAGGTGGTGTGGCAAAGGGGCAGGCAGGGCATGGAGTGGCGAAGGAGGTCTGCAGTTCCGCCCCCCCGCCAGGCTTGCAAGCATCCATGCAGGCAGGCAGGGGCGGGCAGGCACACAGCAGGTAGCCAGCTCGCGGTGCAGACACACGTGCCTGCATCTCTTGCGACACGGTGGCGTGCGCCTGCTTGTAGTGCTCCACCTGGCCCCGCAGCTCACGGATCTAAAGCACCAGTGGGGAGGGGGCGGAGCTATGAAGGTGGAGCACAGGGGAGGCGTGTGCCTGTTAATCATGCTCAAACCAGGCCCCGGAGCTCGCGGAGGCACTGGCCATCTCCCCCCCGACCTTGCATGCTGGTCAACAACACATCCCCCACCGCGGCCTCACCTGCTCCTTCAGCTTCCGCGCCTCCTCAGCCGCATCCGTCAGCTCCCTGGACTGCCGCTCATTGATGTCCCGCACCACCTGCGGGGGGCGTTGAATCAGACGTGCTGGGATTGGGATCCCCCCCCTCCCCCCCGTGCTCTGGGCGGAAGGGCGCTGGTCGTTGCAGTTAGAAGTTTGCTTGGCGCTAGTAACTTGTCGACTCGAGGAACATCAGGTTGGTTGGTTGGTTGGAAGCATGCGAGCGAGTAAGGCGTGATGCAGGCACACCAAGGTGTCGGAGGCATGCCGACAGCTAAACATTTTAAGCTGGTGGCTCAGAGCAAACAACACCCCCATTTGGCAGGCAGGCAGGCAGGCAGGCAGGCAGGCAGCGCACCCAATGGCACTCATGTGGCCGCAGAAGCAGCCACCCCATCTGCTGGCACAACCGCACCTGCAGCTGCTGCCTTTGATTCATTTCTACCCCCCCACACCCCCGCATCCCTGATACCCCGCACCTGCAGCTGGCGGGTGGCCTGCAGCGACGCCTCCGCCAGCGACGCCTTCTCCTTGTACGCCCCCGTCAGCTCGTCCTGCAGCTGCTGCGCCCGCGCCTCCAGCGCCGCGTGCTGCAGCCAGGGAGCAGACGGAGGAGTGTAAACTGAAGCACGTACACAAGGCCAGGCAGCGTTCTTTATTGCGCTGCACTGAGCCAGCAAAACGCAGGTGGAAAGGGGCATTCGGGTTTCTCATGCATTAACCCTCCCTCCCTCCCTCCCTCTCCCTCCTCTGCGCTGCGCCGAGCCAGCCAATGCAGGTGGAAAGGGGCACTCAGGTTCCTCATGCTTTACCCCTCCCTGCCTTTCTCCCTCCCTCCCCTCTGCGCTGCGCCGAGCCAGCCAATGCAGGGAGAGCGGGGCACTCAGGTTCCTCATGATTTACCCCTCCCTCCCTCTCTCTCCCACCTGTGCGCTGGCCACCACGCTCCTCCTCGCCTCCTCGGAGCTCCTCAGCAGCGACTCATTCTCGGCCCGCAGCTCGCCCGCCTCCCGGTCCAGCTGGGCGCAGCGCACCTGCAGGAGCAGCATGAGCGCATGGCGCTCAAAGCAGGGCAAAAGGAAGGGCGTGTGGGGGGATCCCTAGCGTCCCCCGTCCAGCTGGGCGCAGAGCACCTGCAGGAGCAGCGCGTGCCAGCCATGCACACACACGCGTCAGGGTGCCGCATGTGCCAGCCATGCCCAAGTGTCAGGGTGCAGCATGTGCCAGCCATGCATGCACAATGATTGGTGTAGAAAGGGCGTGTGCAGCAAGGGCTCCCTACCACCCATGTGCCACCTAGGCGCCTCCAGGCGCACTGCTGTGCATGCTGTGCTGTTCTCCCTGCTGCCCTGCAGCCACGCGGTCGCCCAAGCTTCCACACACATCCCACCTGCTGCCCTGCACCCCTGCATCTCCCACCTGCAGCTCCCGAGAGCGGTGCAGGCAGGCTGAGTAGTCCGACACCACATCTGCCCAGGCGCCCTGCTGCACCGCGTTGAGCTGCCGCAGCTGGCCGTACACGCTGGCCACCACGGCCGGGGGCGCTGCCACCTCCATGGGAAGTGGCGGAGCTGCCTCCGGGGCTGGCAGGCCCTGGGCGGGGTTGGGCTGGCGTGGTCACAGCCCTGCACGGCAGCAACAGACGGGAGCGGGAATGGAGCTCAGGCAGCGACCGCTTGTTTGGCACTGCGTGCCCTCTTACCTGTTAAGATGTACATAGGAAGGGGCGTGCGGGGCGCAGCCGCAAAACAGCATTCATGCCCTGCTGCTGCTGCTGCTGCCGCCGCCACACCCGCCCCGACCGTTTGCCGGCCCTACCTCGAGCGACTTGCGCGAGCCTCCCGGTCTCGCAACCCCCGTCCACCTCACAGGGGGTCACCCGAAACTGATGCACTCAGCGCCCTATCGCAAGCACCGCGAGCGAGGATGTCGAAGGGCGCTCGGAGGCGCTCTGCGGTCGGCAGGGCCCCTACATGCGCACTGCCTGGCCCGACCTTACCATTACATACAGGCCTAGTGCGGCGCGCCAGAACGCTGAACACCTCGCCGTGCTGCGCCCGCTGTCCCGCCACCGCCGCCCAGCCGTGGCACCGCTCCACGTTTACAGCGAAGGCTTGAGGCGCATTCAACTTGACTTCCTCTCATCTTACTGTTGCTGCAGCTCTACAGAGGCAAGTGTGCTTACAACTATACAGGCGCTCTTGCCGGAACATAGCTGCCCAGCAGGCGCCCGCTTGGACCTCCCTCACAGCAGCTTGTCCAGCAGCGCCGCATCCCCCGCCGCCGCTGCCTCCGCTGCCGCCGCCTCTGCATCCAGCTCTTGGATCGACTCCACCACCCGCTGCGCCTTCTCAAAGTCCTCAGCAGGCACGCTGGCCAGCAGCCTATCCAGGGCAGCAATGACGAGGTCGATGCGTCCGGGCGCGTCTGCCGGCAGCCCGCTGTCGCCGCGGACAGCCTGCAGGGGGCAGTGGGGCGCGGAGCGGGCAGAGCGGGCGGGCGGGTGGGAGGGAGTGGGGAGTGACAGTGGCATGGTGCATTGTTGGAGCCACCGAGGCTTCAGACTGACTGAATGTGACAGCCACCCAGCCTTTGCCGGCGTGCGCGGCCCGCTGCTTCCGAGGCTTCAGAGTGTGCGCCGCCAGCGCATGCATACGCTGCTCCGCCCCCTATCCCATGCACCCAAGGCAGCCCCCCTGCCTGTCGAATCCTCCCGCATGTCGCCACACCGCGCCTCGCCCTCAGCCCCCAACCCTGCCCCAGCACCCACCTCCCGCAATGCATTGTCCAGCCCCCCAGCCCTCCACCCCTGCCCCTGCACCCACCACCAGCAGCGCAACATCCAACATGTAACCCTCCAAATATTTGGCCACCTCCACCCCCACCCCTGCCTGCACCCTGCACCCACCTACCCGCAGCGCGTTGACCAGCCCCTCCACCTCACCCAAGCCGTCCAGCACCCGCCTCCCGCAGCACCATCCAGCCCTCCACCCCAATCCCCCACCCCTGCCTGCCCCTGCACCCACCCCCAGCACCCACCTCCCGCAGCGCGTTGTCCAGCCCCTCCAGCTCACCCCTGCCGTCCAGCACCCACCTCCCGTAGCACCATCCAGCCCTCTACCCCCAGCTCCACCCCTGCCTGCACCTGCACCCACCCCCAGCACCCACCTCCCGCAGCGCGTTGTCCAGCCCCTCCAGCTCCGTGAAGAAGCCGCGCACCAGGTCGGTGCCCGAGCTGTCGCCGGCACGCTGCGAGGCATACTCGCCCAGCGACCTGCGGGAGTGGCAGGGGGCAGGGGGCAGGCGACATGGCGGGCTGTGGATACAAAGGTTGCAAGTAGCGGCTTGCTAGCCTGGAACTTCAGCAGGGCAGCACTAGGTGCGGCGGGGCGGGCCCAAGCAGCCCTGCCCAGCGCACCGGACGTTGTCACGCAGGCCTGCAAACACGCCCGACCGCAGCAGCTTCCGCGCAGCCTCCGGGTCTTGCACTGCACGCATGGCGGGTGGGGCAGCGGGTGGGGCAGCGAGGTCTTATTGTAAGGTCGAAACGAGCATTGGCGGCAGCACCAGCAGCAACAGCGGGCAGCAGCAGCGGCAAGTCTGCATCCCTTGTGCAGCAGCCCCCACTCGTGCATTACGTGTTCCCTGCAGCAGCAGTGTACGTGTGGAGCAGTCAAAGCAGCGGCAAGTGTGCATCACTTCACGCAGCAGCCCCCAACTCACGCATGACGCGCCCCACGCGGATCAGCTGGCCGCGCGCCTCCAGCAGCGGTGGCACATACGTGTCCAGCCGCTCAAGCTTCTTCTTCTTCACATACCTGCATGTGTGCGGGTTGGTAGCAGATGGACACGCCACATGTTTCTTTATGGCAATTTGTTTGTTAACATTGGAAACATACAAAGACGCCACATGTGGCAGTGATTAGAGAGCAGGGGAGAGGTGCCCCGTCCTCCCCTGCTCTGCAGTGACTGCCACCCTCGTTGCCCATTGGCTGCCCATGCCGCCACCCACCGGTTCAGCCCGGCCTTGACAGCGTCATTGTCCTGCAGCAGGCACAGCCAGTAAGTGGCGGGAGACATCACCCACTTAAAAGGCGAGAGAAGAGGGTGCACAGGGGCATATGGGCCCCACAGGAGATGCGCTGTAGCAAGCCAGCGGTGGCAGACAGGCACAATTGCAGACAGGCACAATGCATCGCTGCTGCTGCTCTGCCACAGAACAGGTGACGCGCCCTTGTGAAAGCAACCGCACATCACACCGCGTCAGCACGGACGGCTCACCGCCAGTGCAGCGCCCGAGAGCAGCCAGGGGGCGGCAGCGCCCGCCAGTGCCGCCAGCGCCGACCGCCGGGGCACCGCTGCTGCGGAGCTCAGCTGCGGCTGCGGCTGCGGCTGCGGCTGCGGCTGCGGCGCAACAGTGCTGCCAAGGTCGCCAAGGGAGGCTGATGCCATCACTCGCCGCTCCTGCAAATGTTGGAATACCAAGCATTCACCAGCCTGTTGGGAGGCCGGCAGTGGCGCCGCTGTGCCGCTGCACGGTGTACGCCGCCAAAGCGCGCCTCCCATCCAGCCCAGCGGCCCGGGCAAGCGCATTCCCGCACCTTTCGCCGCTGCTGCCTGCCCAGCCCAGCTGGGGAGGTCAGGGCCGCCCTGCACTGGCTGGCGCAAGACATTTTTCCTGGGATTTTTCAGACGGTGCTCTTCAGGCCGCAGCGTCGCCTTGCTAGGGATCCCACAATTGCAAATGGGCGGCTGCAAGCTCCCAGCTTCTGGCGATGCGAGACAGACAGGCTGGCATGTGCAATGACAGGCTGGCAGCGAGGAAGTGTCCTCTTTCGGCCTGATCGCGCCTCATTTCGATCGCAACTATAGCCCCGCTAGTGTCGGCACGCCTGGATCGACAGCATCCATGCAGATGGAGACGGAGCACACGGAGCACCGCTCCTCTTCCAGCGGGCTGCAGTTCCAGCTGCATCCGGTGCGTGCATCAGTTCATGAGTGGGAGCTGCGCCCGCCCTGCCGCCCTCCTCGATCACTCCGCCTTGCTCACTGCCGTGCCTTCTCCCCCTTGCAGCTGGTGCTGATCAACATCTCAGACCACCACACTCGCACATGCGCCAACGCGGGGGCGCCCTCCGGCGAGGTGGTGCGGGTGCTGGGCTGCCTGCTGGGCAGCCAGGCGGGGCGCACGGTGGACATCTCAAACTCCTTTGAGATGCGCTACATGGAGGGCAGCGAGTCGGACATAGACGAGCCGTTCCTGCAGAAGAAGATGGAGCAGTGTGAGTGGGGCGCTGGCGGGGGGTGCAGTTCTAGGTGAGGAGGGGGACGCTGGGAGAGGGCCGCCGCCGGGGGGTGCAGGGGCGCCCTCCCGCCTCCCGCCCCCTGCGCTGCTCAACCTCCGCTCAGCCCCTCCGTGCTCACCCGCCTCCCCGCCACCTGCAGACAAGCAGACGTTCCCTCAGCAGGATGTGGTGGGGTGGTACGCCACGGGGCGTGAGATCACGGAGGTCGACATGCACATCCAGCGCAAGGTGCGGGGTGACCGACTGACTGAGCAACAGTGTCCCCTCGCAGCTGCAACCAACGCTTTTAAGGATGGGGGACAGGGACGACGGGAAAGAGCAGCGGTTCCCGGTGCGCCGTCAGCAGGCAACATCGTCATGGACTGACGTCCTCCTTCCTCAGCACACACGCACATGCTCACCTCTAAAGCCGTCCTCCATTCCCTCGCTCTGGTTTCCCCTCCTGCCATCTGCAGCTCATGGAGATCAACGAGTCCCCCGTGTTCCTGCGGCTGGACCCCAGCCGCGAGGCGGGCCAGAAGGACCTGCCCGTGTACCTGTACGAGAGCGGTGCGTGCTGGGCGCTGTGCTGCGCTGCGCTGGGCTGGGGGACGTGTCGGTCTACATTCAAGAGAGTGGTGTGTGGGTGCTGCGCTGTGCTGCGCTGCGCTGTGCTGTGCTGTGCTGTGTTGCGCGGCTGGGCTGGAACTAGGCCGGGAGGAGGGGCAGAAGGACCTGCCGGTCATCCCTTATGAGCGGAGTGCATGGGTGCGGGTGTGACTTGAGCTGGGGTGTGCTTCAACGGCCTGCCGGCTCGGATGCGGCTTGCTCAGAAACCCATTGTAGGCGCACGTGGTCACCTCCACCCTGCCCGCCGGCTTCGCCTCGCACCTGCCTCCCCTGCCGCCCTGCAGAGCTGCATGTGCTGGAGGGGGTGCCCTCCTTCATTTTTGTGCAGGCCAAGTACACAATTGAGGTGAGGGGTTACACTAAGTGGCAATTCTGACTTAAAATTGTGGTTGCGTGAAGTGTTGCATGAGCTCGAGTGCAGTTCCACACAGTATGCATGCACTTGAGATGAGGTGGTGCCATTGCCCCGTCCTACCTCAGCACCTCGACCGCTCCTCCTCCTCCTGCTCTTGGTCCCCCTCCCTTTGCCCTCCATCATCACCAACCTCCTCACTCAACCCCTCTCCCAGCAGCCCTGCCCTCACATACCTGTGTTGCCATTGCCTCACCCTCTCCCACCCTGCCCTGCCCTGCCCCGACAGACCTCCGAGGCCGAGCGCATCGGCGTGGACCAGGTGGCCAAGATCCTGCCCACCGGCTCCGCCAGCGGCAGCACACAGCGTGCGTGACACCAACTGTTTGTAGGGTAGAGTGCGGATTGCCGCTGGGTGTGTCCGACTTCCAGTGCCAAGCATGCGTTAGGTACTCGCTCCGGTGACTGCACGTGAGACAGCATGGCTGGCGCTGCGGCATCAGCATTTGGTGCTGCTGGTGCTGCATCTGCTGCCACCATAGGGTGGGCCGGCTGCTGCCGCCATCCCCCGGAGACGCCGCCGTCACCCCTTCTGCTTGCGCCTCCCCCCTTCCCCGCCTGCTGTGCGCGCTGTGCAGTGACGGCGCACATGAGCAGCATGCACAGCGCGATCAAGATGCTCATCAGCCGGGTGGCGCTGCTGCACCAGCTGCTGCTCAAGATGCAGTCAGGTGGGGGAGAAATGTGGGCTGGAGGGGCAGGGGGGCTGCTAGTAGTATGGGGCAGGGCGGGCAGGGCAGGGTGGCAGGGCGGGCACTTGGTCACCACCACCGTCTCCCTCTGCAACCCCCCTCCCTCCCTCAGCCTGTTCCAACCACACCACCCAAGTGCCCTCCCCCCTGCTCCCACCACACCTCAGCCGTCCTTCTCCGCGCTGCCATCCCACCACACCCCCCATGTGCCCTCATTCCCCCTCCCCCTGCCCAGGCGAGGTGCCCCTGGACCATGACCTGGTGCGCCAGGCGGCGGCGCTCATCAAGCGCCTGCCCGCCGTCGACTCGCCGCAGTTTGCGCAGGACTACACCACGGTGCGGGGGGACAGGGGGAGTTGTTCCTGGCGACTGTGTTAATACAGGGCGTCTATGGTAAGGTGGACGGAGGGGTGCGTGTAAGCTCCCTGCAGTTTGCGCAGGACTACACCACGGTGCGGTGGGGGGGCAGGGGTTGTCAGCATGCCTGGATCATGTACAGGGGCATGACGGCGGGCGCCTGTGGCTGCCTATCCTGCCACCAGGCTGCTGCCCATCCTGCGCGGCACATGTGTATATGTGAGTTGCACAGGCAGCAGGGCGGCCTACGTCCCATCCTGCGTGTACAGCTCACCTGCTGTGTTGCTCACATCCCCGCCCCGCCGTGCCCGCAGGAGCACAACGACACGCTGCTGGCCGTCCTGCTGGCCGCCGTCACCAAGGGCACCGCTGCATGCAACGAGATTGTGGACAAGGTGAGTTGCTAGCACACACGTGTCACCCTGCTTGAAGTTTGTCTGCTGTGCATGCTGTGGTGCTCTGCTTGCTTGCAGCTGAATCCATTTAGTTGGTGTTCCAGTGCTGATCGCGGTTCGGTGGACAAGGGGTTAGCAGTATGGGACGGGCCAAGGGACATCGGCGTGCCAAGCCGCCTGCTGCCCGGCCCCCTACACCCTTCCTCTCCTGATCCCCCGACCCTTCCCTTCCTGCCTGCAGTGCCACCTGGCGTTTGACCGCTTGAGCCCCCCCTCCCTCCTGCCCTGCTGCTGCACTGGCTCGCCCTTCAATTCCTCTTGCCTGTCCCTCCGCAGTGCAACCTGGCGCTCACGGCCAATCTCCCTTGAACTGTTGTGTTACTCTCTATTTCCCAACAATGATCAACCCTGCCCCACTTTCGCTGCCCTTCCTGCCTTCAGTGCAACCTGGCGTTTGACCGCGTCAGCCTGAAGGGCAGCCGCAAGGGGGGCGGCGGCATGGGGTCCACCATCGGCCTGGGGCTGCCCATGGGCATGCTGGGGGGAGGTGTGCCCTTCGCCTGATGCACTTGATGTTAGGCTCGTGTGCAGTACGTGGCATGGTTGGCGGCGGCTCCAGTAATCCAGAGGACGCCTCTGTGGCGGCGGCGCCTTCTGTCTCGAGTGGGCAGGCGCCTCCCTCAGCACAGGACGGTACGCCCTCCCTCCATTCATTTTATGCCCCTTGTCAGCTGGGCGCGCAGCGTTTCACAGCTCTTCCCCACCCACGGGCTTGCTTTGCCCGGCACACACACTGGCACATCTGCATGCAGCACTGCTTACTTCCCTGCTCCACACCCGCTCCGCACTCGCTCCTGCTCGCCCCCTCCCCGCTGCCTGCTGCGCCCCCGCTGCCCACCCTCTCCTGCTTCGCATTCGCTCCTGTACAACAACCTGCTGCTGTTGCTCACAACAAGCGCGTCATCTGAGTCAAACGTAAATGAAATGGTTGTGTGCACTGACATACAGAAGTCATTCCCAGAGTGTGCACAGGCCAAGGATGGTGGCCAGGCCAGGCCAGGAGTGGACGTCAAATACTGAAACATGGGCAACAACAGCCGACAGCCAACATTGGCGAGAAGGAGAGGGCAAGGGTCGAGGCAGCCATAGTTGACATGCCCGCCGCCTCTCCGCCGAGCGGCCCTCCCCCTGCCTCTGCCTCCAGCTGGGCGGGCAGCCAGGAGGCGGTGAGAGGCCCGCGTTACTTGCGCCGCAGCAGGCCGCCCGCCTTGGCCGCCACGTCTCCCACGCTGTGGGGGATCTTCTTGGGGATCTGGAGGCGCGAGTGCAAGAGGGTGGAGGGTGGGGCAGAGCAGGGGGCGTCAGCTGATATACTACATTGGACCCTTCTTCACCTTACTTGTGTGGCGAGGTGCACCGTCACGAGCACCACCACACTGCCAACCACGACACGCGCAGCGGCACACCCCACCCACCCCACCTTGTAGTCCTTTTTGAGGTACTTGGATGCCGCATGGTCTGCCCGGTGGCACAGGATGCGCAGCAGGACATCTGGGTCCATGGCGGCGGGGGTGCCGGCGGGCACCGACTTGGTGCTGCGCAGCTGGGCGTTGGCCTGCAGCACCGAGGCAGAAACAGAAAGAGGAGGTGAGGTGGGGCGGTGGGCGAGCGGTGGGTCACGGCGGCAGCTGTGTACCATCTCATCTCGCCTGATTGTGGTCCACACATTCTCACAATGGTTGGCACCAGCAACCCGCGGAAAACCCCCAAAACTTGCCCTTTGACAACCCTCCGCCCCCGTTGCAACCTCCCTCCAACGAACGCCACCCCCCTGCTTCAGGTTCTGCTGTATCACCAGCCCCGTTCAGTCCCCCCACCCAGCACCCAGGCTGGATATTGACCCCCCCACCCCACCCCCAAGCACACAAAAGCGCACGTCGGCCACGAAGTCCCCCGCAACCACCCACCCACCCACCTGCTTCAGGTTCTGTATGACCAGGCCCGTGTCCAGCCCCATGCAGTCCACCACGTCGCTCAGTGGGCGGCAAATGGCGTCCACCTCCTCCAGGCTGATGCCGTCGCCGTCGGCGTAAAACATGGCGCGCATCTGCGGGCAGGGGGGGGAACAGAGGGCAGCGCACGTGCAGCAGGTTGGTGGGGGAGCAGGCATGTGTGTGTGTAAGGTTGAGGGGGGGGGGGAGAGGCTGCAGTATGTGGCATTTTACTACAGCTTGGGCATGCGTGGGATGGCGCCCGCCTCCTCCAGCCCCACATGCCGCGCGTCGGCAAACTACGCCCACCGCCCCCGCCCCCCGCCCGGCACAGCATTACGTGCATCCGCTGCACCCAACCCACCCCCACCTGCGCCATGTCGGCCTCCAGCATGTCCACATCCTGGGGGGTGAAGAGCCTGCGGGAGGGGGTGGGGGTGGGGTGATTGGGAGCGGGCAGGGAGTGAGGAAGCGTCGCATGAGGGCAGAGAGCCGAGCCAGCAGCCCCGGCCTCTCTGTCGCTGCCTGCCGGTGTAGGTCCTTGCACTTGCCGTGCCCCCACAAATCCCCTCAATCCCCGCCGGTACGGCCTAGTAGCGCTCTCTGCTCCACGCACACCACCCCCAGGCTCCTTCTTTCCCTCCCTCCCCCAGCGCCCCTGACCTCGCCCCCCTTCACGCCTCACCGGTACGGCCCGCCGTCCAGCAGCACGCTCTGCACCGCGCCCACCAGCGCCACGCACACCGAGCGCGCCAGGCGCGGGGGCAGTGCGTCGTGCACGCGGCCGCAGATGTCGCCCAGGTGGTGGTCCACACCCTGCGTGCCAAGCAAACATAAACCAGATGGTGGGAGTGAGGGGCAGGGGTGTGGGTGAGCGGTGTAGGAACGCAAGGACGCGACTCGCCGTACTTCAACAACCGCTGTGCACCGGTGCCCGGCGCACCGCCTGGACAGGGGGGCGCCGAGCCAAAGACCCGCTGTCACACAAACACCAACACCTTCCGTATCTGCTAAAAGATCTATAAAAAACACAGCAAGGCCGTACCTGCAGCACCGTCTCGAGGCGTGTGACCTGGACATGGAAGCGGTACAGCCGCTCGTAAATGTCGTCCCGCAGCTCGCCGTACACCAGCTGCAGTACACACAGAGGCAGGGCGGTACAGGTGTGACACAGGCAGCGGGGAAGCTGGTAAATGGAAAGATTGCCATCAATGGGTGGGGCAATGTTGGGCGAGTCGGAGGGGCAAGTGGATCTCATCTCAGAAGCGCAGCGCGTCTTGTCAGCCCCGCTCAACATCCCATTCCCCAAAACCCTGGCTAACATGGCATACTCCAAACCATTACAGACCCCCCCATCTTCCCTCACCTTGATGCCTATGTAGCGCGCCAGGTGGTCGCGCGTGCGCGCCGCCGTCCTGCGGGCACCGTCAAACATGCCGGCAATCCAGTCGTACGCGCCCTTGCCCTCGCGCGCCACCGCTGACCGCGGCCGCCCGTCGTCCCACCTGTCGCGCACGAGGGGGGGTGGGCAGCAGGGGTGGGCGGGGGAGGCATGCACAGGGTTTGGCAGCATGCGGAAGGCCAGCGGGCAGGCTGGAATGCAAGGGTGTGCCATGGCATGCACAGTCAGAGCAACATGCCAGTTGAGGTCGCAAGGTCTGGTGCATCTATCCACCATTTGCAGCGCCTGCCCCCCCTGCCCCCCCCCACCTGTCCACCACCATGCGCTCCAGCCCCGCCCCCCCACCTGTCCACCACTATGCAGCCCAGGTCAGCACCGCCCCCCCACCTGTCCACCACCATGCGCTCCAGCCCCGCCAGGCTGTCCAGCAGGTGCTGCACGCTGTTCAGCCGCACCACCAGGCCGTCGTAGTGCAGGGACATCACGCGCCGCTCCTCCTCTGCTGGCAAGCGAGGGGGATGAAGGCGGGGGCGAGGCAAATAATGAGAGTGGAGGCAACGGCAGTAAGGGGTCAGGCACATCACGCGCCGCTCCTCCTCTGCAAGTAGGGGGGAGGAGGCGGGAAAGAAGGATGGGGGCAAACGCAGTGGGTAGCAAGCGCCAGCCAGCGCACAGCCCAGGAGCGGGTCAGAATCCAGTGGAACGGGCGGCAGATATCTGGGCAGCAGACCGGATTGTGAGGGTTCAAGTGAGGGCGGAAGGAGACATGACAGCGGGAGCTGCAGCATGCAGTGTGCCGCTGCCGTACTGAGCATTGCTGCCGCAGCCAGCAGCCTGCACCCGGCGTCATCCCCTCTGCCCCCGCCACTCCTCATGCCCACCTTCCCATTTATCCCCACCTGTGGCTCCCAGCGGCGGCAGCCACTTGGTTGACATCACCTCCCCCAGCTTGCTCTTCATCTGCACAGCGCAGCACAGCACAGCACAGCGCAGCGCAGCATGGCACAGTGGGCACGGGGTGTGTGGGGAGTGCCGAGCTGATGCTGCGCGTTGAACGCACCCCAACCACCCCGCTGCGCCAGCCCTTGCATCCGCTGCTGCTGCTGCTCCCCTGGCGGCCATGCCCCAAACGATGCCCGCCTGTTGCTGCCAACCTGACCCAGCCCCCTCTCGCAGCCCTCAGTATCCCGCCGCACCTTGGACAGCTGCCCCGAGGGCACCCCGCCCGCCGCCGCCGCCGCCTCCTGCTCCTCCGCCGCCACCGCAATTTCGCGCTTGTAGCGGGTGAGCGGGGGACGGGGCGGGATGAGGGCGTCGGGGGAGCCCACCTGCGCCCGCACAAAGTCGCAGTACCTGCAGGCACGGGCGATTGAGGCAGGCCAGGGATGAGGAGCATGATGTAAGGGTGAGGTGAAGGCAGCACGTGAACCCACCTCGGCATGCATGAGGTTGCAGACTGTGGAAAGAAGAGAGTGGGCGGACAAGGGCACACACATGTTGCCCGAGGGCAGCTCAGCGGTGGAGGCTAGGGCTTGCCGGCAGGGACCAATTATAACCGGCTGGAGCTAGCTTAACCTCCCTGCCCCACCTCAGCTCCTTCCCCCCCTCGAGCCTCCTCACTCCTGCCCCGCCAGATCGATCAGGCAGCGCACCACACCTGCCCTCCCCCCGCTCCCAACCAAACAGCAACCTATATGATCAAAACCACCCACCGCTCCTTCACTTGTGCATGGCCAGCTCAGTCGAGCAGTGCCCACCCATGCCCTCCCCCCGCACCCCACCAAACCACACCTTATACACCACCCACCCCTCCCTCACTTCTGCATGGCCAGGTCCACCCCCTCAGTCAGGCAGCGCACCACCCCCGCGGGTATGGCCAGCTTCATGTCAAACAGAGCCTCCAGCGTCTCAGTCACAATCTTGATCGTCTCAACCACAGACCTGCAGGCAAGGTGGCGGGGTGGGTAGGTTATAGCATGGTTTGCATGGGGTGCAGACAGCAGCGCGCCCACTCCGTGCCCGGTCACAATCTTGATCGCCTCAACAACGGATCTGTGACGGGTGGATGGGTAGGTAGGCGAAGTGGGAAGGAGGGGGACAGGCGGTGAGGTGGGCAGGGGGGAGCATTGCTGCAAGTTCCAGTTGAACGCCTGAAACCGCTCCGTTTCAAGACCGGTCCGACGCAGGTCCAAGCAGTTCAGCTCACTTCATGCAACGCTGGCCAACAGCCCTGCTGCCCACCGCTTCAGGCCCAACGGCAGCAGCACGGCACAGCGGACCCCCCACTCGGGGGCAGCCTAGGCCCTAGGCCTGGAGGCATACGCACCGCGAGCCGTGCGCGCGCTGCTTGGACATGCGGGCCCAGTCCTCCGCCGCCAGGATGCGGTCCATCCAGCCGCCCAGCATGCTGATCTGGCCCTGCACACCAAAACCCACAAACAAAAGCTGATGTGTTTTCACTGAAGTGAGAACAAACATGCAACTGTTGTACTGTTGTTCTAGCGCAGGCCCCCCGCTGCGCAGGTTGGATCCAGTTGGGCACATGCTGAGGCGGATGTAGGCACAGAGCGTTGTGCTGGTAGCAAAGCGTGCCCTCGCCCCCCCTTCCCCACGTGACGTGCCTGCGCCCAGGTGTAGAGCAGCGGCGAGAGGCGCTCCATTGTTCCCCAAGGGGCGGGGGGCGCGTCCCGGCACTCCTCCAGCAGCAGCTCCTCCAGTGCCATGGCGGCACGGATCGCCTCTAGCGCGCTCTTGGTCAGGCCGTTGACTGCAGGTTGTGTGTGTGTTGGTTGGGGTTGCCAAGTTGCAGTGGGGTTAGGAGCGCTCCTCCAGGGCCATAGCCATCCGGCATGGCCTCTAGCACGCTCTTGGTTAGGCCGTTGACTGTGGGCAGCCAAGAGGGGCGCACCCACGACGCAGCTTGTTTCCAGAGTTATGGATGCCCGGCACGCTGGGCACGGCTGGGCAAGTGACAACGCGTGCACCCCATGCCCCAGGGATGTTCCCCACCCACTCAGGCACCTCCGACCAGCAACGCTCTGTAAACCTCATGCAGCGCCTGGCCCCCGCCACACCCCACACAACCTCAGCATGCCTCCCCCTCTCCCCACCCCGCTGCTCAACAACACCCTACCTCCCTACCTCCAATCAGCCAGGGAAGCATGCGGGCGCCGTACACCTCGTGCAGCGTGCTCGCCGCGATGGCCCGCGCCTCGGGCTGGTGCGCCGCCAGCAGGGGGGAGTACTGGGTGGCCTCCCGCTTGAACAGCTCCGCTGAGCTGGCGGACAGCAGCATGATCAGGTCCTCCTCTGCAGAAACACAGGGGACTTGCGAAGCAAAGTTGGGCTGTGAGCAAAACGGAGCAGTAATGGAGGGGGTCTGCTTTAAGCAGCTCTGCTGAGCTGTCGGGCGGAGGGCAGCATGATCGGGGGCCTCCTGTGCAGGACGAAAACAGGCAGGCCGAGCTGGGACAACAGGGAGGGAGGCACGCCGGCACCACAGCACAGCACAGCACAGCACAACACAGCATGCGCAGCGCACCCGCCGTGACGTTGGCCGACAGCTGGTCCATGCTGGCATCAAAGGCGGCCTCCACGGAGGCGGCAATGCAGCCCTCCAGCAGCTGCGGCAGCTGCTCCCGCCGCCCACAGGCCGCCTCGGCTGCGTCTAGCACACCGATGAGGCCCTGCAATCAACGGTGGTTAGGCAGTGAGCTGACACAGTGACTGCATGCTGCATGCAGGGTAGGGTGATGGTGAGGTGTGAGCGCGATGCGCCCAGCCTGCAGCACCTGCCGCCCTCGCTGCGCCACAACTGCTTGCCTCCTGTACACAGCAGCACTCGCCCCCCCCGCCCCCACGCACCTTCATGACGCGCGCGTCGTCCACCGAGGCATGGTAGCTGCTGAGCTGGCCGCACACCCACTGGCTGATGCAGGCCATCACCTCCCCGGGGAACTGGGAGTCGTGCTCCTCTGCAGGGCAGGCGGGGCGGAAGGCCAGCAAGCCCAGAGAGCGAGAAAAGAACAATGGGGATCCACACAAAGGGTGGGCGGGACGGGGAGTTTGCAGACTTGGAAGCTGGGCGTGTGGCGTGCAGGTGTGTGTGCGAGGCAGGACACAGGTGCATCATGCAGGGTACGGGGTACGGGAGGCAGGCGATTAGTTCTGTAGCAGCTGGGCTCGGGCACCGCAACCTTGTCGAGAGCCGCGGCTCCCACCACACTGGCCTGCTCCATGCCCGCCCCCCCTCTACCTCCCGACCGCAGGCCCGCCCCGCCCCGCCCACCCTTTGTGACCAGCAGAGGCGAGCTGCTGCCGTTCTGCTGCGCCGGCGGGGTGGCGGCCTTGACCTCCTGGATCGCCTGGCGGGCCACCTCCAGCAGCAGCAGCTCCTCACTGACCGCAAACTGCGGGATTTGAGCGGGAAGTGATGGTGGGGAGGCGGCACAGAGGGAAGTGATGGTGGCGTGGCGGGACAGGTGGGAGGCAGCGGGGCAGGGCAGTGTTGAGGCAGAGCAAAAGCTCCCAGCTGGTCGCAAAGGTGTGTGTGTGTGTCGCAGGGAAGCAAGAGAGGCAGCAGGGAGGCAGGGGTGAGGCAGGCCGGGCATGCAGCAGCAGGGAGGCAAACCCAGCGGACCCACACGCCCCAGCAGCCCCCCGAGCCCCACCTGCCGGTAGTGCACCCAGGCAAACACGGCGTTGTGCACATCCGGCGTGATCTGCAGCTCCCGCCACACGCTGCCCTGCAGGGGGGCGAGGGCGCCAGGGGGCAGCCGGGGCAGCGGCATGCCAGGTCAGGGGGCATCCGCACAAACAGTGTGAGGGACGCTTGCAGAATGTACGTGCATGAGAGGACACTTCACTGCGTCACATCCCGCATGACCTCACGACGGCACCTCCATTGCTGCCCATGGGGAGCTTGCCACCTCACCAGGCTGTCAGCTCATCAGGCTGCCACCTCGCCAGGCTGCCACCTCGCCAGGCTGCCAGCTCACCAGGCTGCCAGGTCACCAGGCTGCCAGCTCACCTGCAGCAGGCCCAGCAGCTCCTGCCGGCTGTCCGTGTACTGCCCCTCGTCCAGCGTGTCAAACATGCCGCGCAGCAGCAGCTCCGCCAGGCGGGCGCGCAGGCCCCAGGGGAAGGCCCAGCCTGCGGGCGGACGAGCGGGTGGGGACGAAGCTGGGCATATGAGGTTGGCGGACCGGTGGTGTTGATAAGCCGGTGTACAGAGTGGTGCGCACTGGCAAGGCAGCGGGGCGCCAGCTGCCCCCTAGTGGCGTGCCGGCAACCTCCCAAAAACGACCGCCAGGCTGTTCAGGCAGGAGAGCACCAGTGCCCCACAAACACGGATGCATGTGCGCCGCTGCACCGGCTCCCCACCCTGCCCTGGCCTGCTACCTGTCTGGCACTGCTGCGCAATCTGCGCGGCTGCCGCAAACACGCCCTCTGCTGCCTCCCCGTATTCCCCCTCATCGTAATCATCAGCCTGCAAAATGAGTCGAGCAAATGGAGTGGAGAGTGGGTGCAGGGAAGTGTGGGGTGGTAGGGTGGGGGCGCCACCACGTGACCCCCAATCATGATGGGCCAGCTTGTGGGGTGGGCAGAGCAGGTAGCACAGCTTCAGAGCAGACAGGCACATGGGATCCGTCTGCAGGGGCCTGGGGGTCCGGCATGGCAGGCAACACAAGAAGCAGCGCGTGCCAGGGCACAAGCATGCTCAACCCACAGGCCAGCCCAAGCCCCTTGCCAGCCACTCACCGCGCGAACATCCAGCCGCCGCAGCCCTCCCTTCAGCCGAGCCAGCAGCGCGCGCGCCGATGCCCCCGCACCGCCCCCATTCGCCTCTCCAGCAACCGCCGCTGCCGGCGAGCCGCGTGGCGTTGTCAGCCAGGTGTCGCGGGCCGCCTGGCTGAGCACCAGCCACACCACCGAGGTCACTGTGTCCCGCCATTTCACAAAGTTCCGGAAGTTGTCAAACGCTGTGGGGCGCACAATCTGCGGGAGTGTGGGTGGCACCAGGCACAAGCAAGCAAGCAAGCAAAATAGGTCAAGGGGGCCTACGAGAGGCAGCAGGAGAGGAAGGGGCACCGCGACGCAGCAGCAGCAGCAGCAGCACACACCACGGCACTGCCACCACACCTGCAGCAGCTTGACGCGTGCATCTGCCGGCTGGCCAGCACAGCACCGCCTCCCGCTGCTGGCCACCCCCTGCAAGTTGCACCACCCACACCCTCCCCAGCACCCACCCACCTGCAGCAGCCTGACGTGCATCTGCAGGTTGGCCAGGCTGGTGGCGCCCGGGTGGCGCCCCACCAGCGCCGTGATACGCGCCAGCTCCTCCGCCCGCGCCTCTGGCAGCTCCAGCGAGGCGCGCAGCGAGGCCAGCAGGCTGCGAGAGGCGGCGGAGCCGCCGCAGGAGAGGAAGATGGCGTAGGCCAGCTCCTTGAGCTGGTACTCAGCCAGGCCTGCACGGATATACACAGACAGACAGACAAAAGGGCACTCGTTTGAGGTTGGCACTCTGCAGGGCAGCTCAGGTTGGGGTGGAATACGCGCAATGTTTGTGGCAGGCGGCCAGCAGCAGGGCCGCCGGGCCCAGGGGCACCCTGGCGCAACCGTGCTTCCAACAGAAAGGGGCTGTTGCCATGCCTCCCAGCATGCGCAGTCAAACCGCAGCAGCAGCCAGCAAAGGCAGGCAGCAGCAGGCCTGATCCCCACTCTGCGACCCCACGCAACTGTTCCGCCAGCTCCGCCCACGCACCAACATGCAGGGATTTGAGACGCAGGCGTGGGATGCCCGAATCCGCCTCGTCCTCCGCCTCGTCAGCACCCACCGCTGCCGCCGCCACCGCGCCGCCGCTGATGGGCGTGCCGGTGCCGGACACCAGGCGGCGGAAGTCAACCACCTCTGGGTCCTCCAGCTGAGAGGAAGCTCCCCTGGGAGGCGTGGCCATTGACTCCCGGCGGGCTGCAGCCGCTAGGCTGCTGCCGCCAATGGAACCGCTGGTGCAGGCATTGATGAGGTCGAGCTTCTTAGCACCCGCACGCAGCTGCTTGAGCAGGCGGTCAACTGACAGCGCATCCAGCAGCCACTCGTCATAATCGGAGCAGCCTACAGGAAGCAGCACCTCTGTGCCCCGCGCTTGCAGGTCCTGCGGCGGGCAGGGGCGACGCAGGCGGGCGGTGGCGGCGGCGGGTGGGCGGGCGGCGGCGGCAGTGGCACTGAGCTGCAGGCCAAGCCTCCGGGAGACGCTTTCTGAAACATTAGCTGGATAATAGTGGATGTCTGTCTTTGTTGCGGGCCGCTGCGCACCCACAGCCCACCTACCCCCCCTGCCCTCGCGCCCCGCCCACCTGCAGCAGGTACTTGAGGAGCGCCCTCCTCTCGACGGCCAGTTGCTGCGCCGCCATGGCTGCCTGCCGAAACCCGTCCTGCCAAAGTTCACGCGGAGCAGGCCATCGTTCCAACAAGAGATCGGCAGCCGCTGGGCAAATTTGAGCAGCCCCCTGACTTGCGATGGATTGTCGACAGGCAAGATTAGGCTAGGAAGGCAGGGGTGGTACTCTCCAGCCTGGCAGCTAGCCGGCTTCAGCTAGCCGCCTAATGCCGCCGCCATCCCGTCCCGCCTCTTGCCCCTGCCATCTCACTCGCCTCCCCAGCCATAGGCAGGGGACAGCAACCCACTGGATGGTTCCTGGCAGGCTATGTACCTAATTCCACGTCCATAGTAGTGCCATCTATAGCAGCAGTCCCAGCTAGCCACGGCCACTTGACTTGCACGGTCAGCCGCAGCCAATGCGGCATGTGCAGCCAGCTGCAGCCACACGGATTGCAGCGGTTCCAGGCACACCAGCGCACTGACTGCTCCTCTTCCCCTGCTCTACCCTGGCCAGTCTTCCCCTCTCTGTTGTGAAGTTCTCTATCCTGCTTACACCTCTCACACGCCCTGCCATGGACGACAAGTGAGGCTGAGCAGCAGGGCACCCATTGCCGTGCCCCCAGAAGCGGCAGGCACCTGGGGCGCGCTCACTTGCCACACTCCTTGCGGTGCCTGGGCCACGCCTTGAGCTGGCAGGCAGCCGAGCAGTACCACCTGGCGCGGCACCCCGAGCATCGAAGCAGCTTGCCACCCTCCACTCGCTGCGTGGCGCCGCACTCTGTGCAACACTTGGTGGGGCTGCTGCCGCCAGCGCCGCTCGAGGTGCCCGCTGCTGTTTCGATGCCTGGCAAGTGCATGTCAGCCTCTGCGCCTGCACCTGCAGCAGCTGCTGCTGCTGCTGGCCGTGACGTTGATGGTGCATGTGCCTCTGCTGATGCCCCCCCTGCAGGCCCCGCTGCCAGCTCCCCGCGGCACAGCTCCACAAGCTGCCCCTTCTCGAGGCAGCGCCGGCAGTCCACACGCCGTGCCGCCAGGAACGCCTTCAGCTGCCCCACACGCCAGGTGGAGGGATCCCCTTCAGGCTGCTGCTGCTGCTGCTGCTGCTGTGGTACCTGCCTGCCATCTGGCTGAGATGCCGAGGCTTGCGCAAGCCGGTGAGCATCCGGATGTGCGCTGCCGGCATCGCCGCCGCAGCAGCTGCAGGTGCCGCTGTGCTGGCGGCTGCTGCCCGGCTGTGCCGGCGCCATAGGGTCTTGCTGAGCAGGCGCGGCTGCGGGCTGGCCTGCCTCATACTCCCTCAGCCGCTCATCCAGCTCAGCCACGACTGCAAGGTCATAAATTTAAGTCGGCAAGGGATGAGAGTGCCGGTGGTATGTAGAGGGCAGCGTGAAGGCAGGCAGAGTGAGGGCAGGCAGCAAGACCCAGCAGCAGCAGCAGCAGCAGCAGCAGCAGGGAAGCGCAGCACAAACGTGCGCGGATCCCCGGGCCCTATGCGCACAGGTGCTCAACTTGCATTTCACGCACATACACCTCCACTCAAGGCTCCGAATGCCCCACAGCTCTCACCTCCTAGCGCCCATGCGACACCGGCTTGGCTGCCGTGGGGGCCCGCTTCCCGCTCTCCCTTGCCGCCTCCGCCAGCTGCTTCGCTAGACCACTGCCTCCAGAAGTTGAGCAGCACGCTTTCCATGAGGGAGCACGACTGGAACTCAAACCAGGATAAGGAGGATCCGTCTGCAGGCAGCACGGGGGCATGGTGAAGTCGTGAGGCAGCTGAGGAGGGAGGTTTTGGGGGTGATAGGGTGGGGGGACGAGATGGTGGTTGTTCGCAGCAGGGTGGGGTATGACGAGGCGCAGGTGGAGGGAGGGCCGCTCGGCAGCCAACCCTGCCCTTCCATGCCGCTCTCCCCCTGGCCTTGCCATGCACTGCGCACGACTCCCCCGCCTGCATCCTAGGCATGCCCAACCCAGGCCCGCTCTCCTAGCCCGGCTATCTTGGGTCCCAGCCCACCGCTGCCTTGCCCAGCAAGTTCATAATAAGCTGACGCACGGCTGGAGCCCCCCTCACCGAGGTGCTCCTCCAGCGCTGCCAGCTTCCCACCCAGCCCGCCCCAGATGCTCCGCCGCTGCTCCGGGCGGAACACAAACGGGTCCGCCCCTGTGGGCCCCAGCATCGCGGTGGTGCGCAGGTCGGGCCGCGGCACGCCGACCTGGCGCAGGCGGGGAGCAAAGCGCCTGCAGGGGCGCGGGAGGCAGGGGGGGTGCAGGAGGCAGGGGAGGAGTCAGCCTAGGAGAGCAGGTGGTGGGGTTCGGAGGTCAGACTGCTGCACATCCACCACCCGCAACTGCGGCCGCATGCGCGTGCATAGCATGCGGGGGGCTTAATCAAGCGAGGGGCCAGGGGGAGGTACCAGCAGCCTGCACTGCCACCCCCCCCCCTAACGGCGCAGCATGCATGCTCCCACGTAATGGAACCGCCACCGAGCCTGCCAGCACCCACCGTTGCGAGGCGGCCATCTCCACCATAAAGGCGGCGCATGATGCAGCAAACTCCTCGGTCGGCAGGTGCACCCAATCCCTCAGGAAGGCCAGCGCGGTGCCGCTGTCCCGCACCGCCGGCCCGTGCCTGCAAGCACAGGCGAGGCGCAGCCGGCACGGGATCCTGGGGACGAAGTCTGGCGGCAAAGATGTATTCACGCAAATGCAATGCTGCTGCAACCAAGCAAGCTTCCATCGGCCCAGGCCCTGCAGGGGGAGGTGTTCTCTGCGTGACCCACCTGTCTTCCATTTTCTCCACAATTGCTGGTCCCAGTGCAACCAGCCCCTTGATCTCATCTTCAACGATTCCGGCAGCTCCCCGGCACACGAACCACTTGTCTGTGCACCACCTGCAGGAGGCGTGCGAGAGGTGGTGAGGCCGAAGCATGCAAGGCGGGCTGCTGGCGGCGGCGGCAGCGGCGGCACGGCCGCAGTCGCCTGGCACCGCCGGAAGCAGTCCAGCGGAAGTCTTACTGCTTGAAATCATTATTAAGCACTGTAGAAACATGGCGGACTCCCGAAAGCAGCAGCAAAGTTTGGGCCACATCGCTTCGCCGGTCTCCAGGCGGAACAGGTATGCCTCCATGATCCCCCATTGCGATTACTGTGTGGTAGAAACGCGGATGATAGATCAAGCCGAGCAAGACAAGTTGCACGAAGCAGCATGGCCAGCTAGACGTCTACAGTTGAAATCGCGTGCCTACTGCCATCGGCGCATTGTTACCAATCCTGGGATGCCGTGTACATCTGCCATAGACTGTGTACATCTGCCATAGACTGCGGCCGCACGGGTCGCAGGAGGAACGACTACAGCGTAGGGTTCTCGGTCTCCATCCAGTGAAGCGGAGAGTCGTCCGGCAGGTTTGTCCCGACATCAGTTGCCTCTTTGGACCGTTTATGGCCAGACACACGCAGCTGGCGATGTCCCGCTGCTGCCGCCGCCTACCCGCCGCTGCCGCTGCCGCTCCCTGCCGCCGCAGCAGGCGATGCTGGGTCATGGCATCAAGTGCTGCCTCCCTGCTGAGAATGCCTTTTATACCGACACATGACAAGATGGCTTGCACCCACGTTCCACTGCCCGCACTGTTTGCAGCCTCACGTGATGAAGCGCGCACGCAACGGAGCCACGAGCGTGCGCAGCCCTGACGATGTTGACTTTGACTCAGACGACAGCTTCGGTATCATTGATCTATGTGCGAGCGCGTATGAACGCGGCAGCCGCGGCGGCAGCTGGCGCGGCATCAGCGGTTGCAGCAGCACGAGTGCGCCGTGGTGCAGCCCCGGGCCAGCACGCCGCCGCTGCTCCTGAGGCAGCCGCAGTGGCAGCACGGGCTGCTGGCGGTGCTGCAGGCGGCCCAGGAGGCTGCACTGCAGGCATGCCTGCAGCAGCAAGCGGCAGAGGAGCAGGTGCAGGCGGGCAAGGCGGCAGCGCAGAAGGAGCAGCAGGGGGTCCCTCCCTGGCCAGCCTGAGGGGCAGCCTGGGCAAGGCAGTACGGACAGGGGACAATGAGCACCGCTGCCTGGCAGCGGTGCACACGGCGCTGGCGGAGGTTCAGGAGAGCGCGCTCAGCGCAGCAGACCGCCAGGTCAGCTTGGATGCGGCATTGGAGGCAGCGGTGCACAACCACAGTTTTGCGGCCTGCCTGGCAGCCGTCAGGGTGCTGGCAGGGGAGGGTGCCCACCCGGGCCCCTTTGCCGCGCTGCACAGCTTCCTGCGGCTGCAGCGGCACACCACCTGGGAGGGGGCTGAGGTGGCGGGTGTGCTGACGGCGCTGCTGGGTGCTGGGGCCGACCACAGCGCCAGGGACGGCAGCGGCCAGCGCCCGCTGGACCTGGCAGCGCAGCTGGCCAACGCAGCAGCAACCAAGGCCGCTATCGCAGCGCTCCTGGCTGCTGGCGCCAGCGCGCAGGCGGTGCCCGGCGCTGTGGCGTTCAAGGGGCGCACGCCGCTGCACAGCGCTGTGCTCAACGGGAGCCCAGAGGCGGCCCGCGAGGCGATTGTGGCGCTGGTGGCTGGCGGTGCCGACCCCATGGCAACTGATGCCGACGGCAAGCTCCCAATCGACCTGGCGGCCGCCAGCGCCAACACCCAAGCAATGAGGGCATCTGCTCAGGCGCTGGGGGCAGGGATGGCGGCTGGCTGGCAGCGGGAGCGGCAGCAGCGGCAGCAGCTGCAGGGCCAGCTGCTGGGGGCACGCGAGGAGCTTGAAGCTCTGCAGACCTGCACGGTGTGCATTGGCTGCGCCGCGCACCACAGCCTTTCTCCCGTGCGGCCACTTTGCCCTGTGCTCCGCCTGCGCTGCCAGGCAGGCGGGCGTGTGCCCCGTGTGCCGCAAGAAGCGGTGCACCACACAGACCGTGCACCTATCCTAAATGGGCTGCCTTGCATGCAGTGGCTGGTACCACCCTCCACGCTCACTATCACCCAGGCATGCATTGCTCGCACTGTCATCCCATGTTCCGTCCTTACTTTGCCCCTCCATCAACCAAATGCGTCCCCGCCTCCCCGTGCACACTCGGTGCATGTACATAGCGCTGACCCCTGTACTGCCTTACCTCTTGATCAGCGCCCCCCCCCACCCCCCCCCACCCCCCCCTGTACAGCGGCTGCTTAGGCGCCTCTATGCTGGGCAGATACTTTACACGCGCTGCAATGCCTCATTGAGGGACGGGGCAGCAGGGGATGCAGCTGAGCAGCTGAGTCGTGAGGGGCGAAAGTCTTGTGCGAACCACCCTGGGGGGAATGAATGAGATACATATATTGGTGGGTATGGTACAGCAGCCGCTTCCCTGGCTGCCCGTGTGTGCTCCCTCGGCTGGCAGCCCAACACTTTGCGCCTCTCCAGCCCTGCCACATGAAGAGGCAGCTGCTGCCACGTTGGGCCGCTTGACCGCGTCCCCTGCGGTCCCCTGGGCCCAACCTGGCTCGTGCTCTCAAGTGGTGGGAAGACGGCGCCACCGGGGTAGACAACTGCCTGCCAGCTGGCGCGCCCGGCGGGCCGTCACACGCTGGCATGTGCGTGCCAGCTGGCACGCTGCCTTGCTGGCGCGCCGCCTTGCTGGCGCGCCGCCTTGCTGGCGCAGCGCTCACTCCATGATGTCTTCCTGAAGCAAGCAATTAGGGGCAAGACACAGGGGCGCGAGGCACACTTCTCAGCGAGGTGGCGGCGAGTCAGAAACACCCATCCGCATCATCACCCACACAACCCCTGTTACATGCACCCCAAATTTCATGAACACACACAGCTGAGTAAAAAACGCACACCAACCTGCGTGACAGTGGAGTGCCTGCGCCTCGTCCTTGGTGAGCTTTCCACACAAACCCACACGAACACCCGCGCACACACCACACACGCATACTACACCCGGCCACACACACACACACACACACTCACCCACCCGCACCCACCTGCGTGACTGTGGAGTGCTGCGTCTCGTCCTTGGTGATCCTCCACATGAACTCGGCATGCTCGCGGGTGCCGATGTGCCGCGCAAACTGCATATGATGGAAAAAACAACACAAGAGGATGTGTCAGGGCAGCACCTGCTGTAGTATGTGAAGTGCAGCAAACTGCAGGGATGTGCCGTGCCAGGAGCAGAACAGTAGGGGAGCAGGTTTGGAGAGGTGCCCGAGAGGCAGGGCAGCGGCGGCAGCCGGCCAGGGGATACACTGCCCTTGATGCCTAACAAGCGGCAAAATGAAATACGGATCACCACCGCAGGCCGCTGCCAGCGCCTCACCGTTTCGTCGTGGGTGATGACCACCAGCTGGAAGTTCTCCTGCAGGGCACGCAACAAGAAAGAAAACAACAGACGGCATGACATGGGTGCTTGCTCATACGCCCATGCTCAGGGCGCCCAGCCGGAGGGGAGTTCGTCTGCAGGTGGGAGGGTGCCTGCTGCCCTCCCCTCCCTGCCTGCCTGCGACACAACTGCCGCCCAGCCTCCCCCGCCCCGCCCCACCCGCGCCACCCCCCTTGCCTGGTCCCGTCGGTTCTGCATGATTGTGCGCAGCGCCTCCGCCAGGCTGGCGCTGTTGTCTGCAGGAGTGGTGGGGCAGTTGCACCTCGTGGTGGTGTGTTGTGGTGTAGGCAAGGCAAAATGTGCAGCGGGAGGCGCCTGGCTCGCCCCATACTGCACAACACTTCCTGCCCATACACTTGGCCCCGCCCTTCGTTCGCCCCGCCCTTCGATGGCCCTTTGTTGGCCCCGCCCCTCACCCACCGGCATCCAGGTTTGTGGTGGGCTCGTCCAGCGCCAGGATGCCGCAGTTGAGGCAGAAGGTCTCGGCCAGTGCCAGGCGGATGATGAGGCAGGCCAGCACCTGGGGTGGGGGAGCGGGGCACGGGGGCGGGGCAGGGCAGCGGGGAGTGAAGGGAGGGGGCAGGGGGGCAGGAAAGCACAGGTTTACAGGGAGCCCCGGGGGTACGGTGGGAAGGGAGGGAGCTCCTTTGGGCCGGACCGGCTGGTGGAGAGGCCAGCGGAGCGCAGACCAGGCCAGGCTGGGAGCTGCCTGCAGGCAGGCGCGAGCAGCGTGCAGCATGCTGTGTCGCAGGCCCCACCTTTTGGCCCGCGGAGCAGCGGCCGCGCATGTCCAGCTCCGCCCCTCCTGTGTGCATCACCACCCGGTAGTTGTAGGACCGCCCGGCTGCGCCCTCCTGGTCCGCCTTGATCTGCAGACAAAGCGGGGCACCAGTGGAGGGTGGCAGGGCAAGGCCAGGTGAGGGGTGCCTGGCATGGGTGTGGCAGTGCAAGGGGGCAGTGGCAGGCTGTTGCCGGGCAGCCAGTCCACCCGCCGCCGTGCCTCACACTGCGCCCTTGTGGACATGGTTTCTGCTGAACATGATTAATCCTTCAGAGATGTAACAACTAGACCAAACCAGAGTGCAACCTGCTGCCCCCCAACCTGTCTGTTTCCTGACAGCCACTCCACAAGACGGACCCTGCCGCACACCGCGCTCTGCCACAGCCTCTCCCCTCCCCACCTGGCTGCAGTCGATGTCCGAGCTGCAGAACGTCTTTATTGCATTGTAAACAGCTGTACCAACTACAGACACGGCTGCATTGCACCCTGCCGCCCAGCTGTACCAACTACAGAACTAGGCTAGATTGCACCCTGCCGCCCAGCTGTACCAACTACAGAATAGGCCAGATTGCACCCTGCCGCCCAGCTGTACCAACTACAGAATAGGCTAGATTGCACCCTGCCGCCCAGCTGTACCAACTACAGACAAAGCTAGATTGCACCCTGCGCCCCCGCCCCACCTGTATGTAGTCGATGTCCGAGTTGCGGTACGTCTTCTGCCACAGCTCCTTGATGATCTTGTTGATGTCCGCCATCTTGCTGGTGTGGAACGACAGCAGCGCCTTCTCCAGGGCCTGTGGCACAAGAGGAGAACACGGGCGTGGTGAGGATACCAAATGTCTGCCAGGTGCACAGGCGTGTGAGGCAGGCAGCAGGTTTTCTCAGATGATGAGAAAGGTGGCGGCAGCTGGAAGACGGGGCAGTCGCAGCAGCAGTGCTGGGCACACATCTTGGCGCGACCAGGGAGGGCACCAAGAGCACAGAGGCATAAGCCTGCGGTGGCGCACGCCTGGCCTGCTTCTGCAGTACCCCAGTGCGGCAGTGCCAGCGGTACCGCAGCAGTACCTTGTGGTACTTGGACAGGTCGGACTGGGCCATCTCCGTCGTCTTCAGCTCAATGTTCTGTTTGCGGGTGTGGGGATAAGGAGGGCCCAGGAGAGGGGCAAATACAAGATCTGTGAGGAGGGTCTGATGGGGCGAGACAGGCACAGGTTATCCGGTGCAGGGAAGACACCCGCCACAAGGCTGGGTGACCCAAGGCCTGCCATCCATCGATTTCAACTTCCGCTGGTCCGCACCACAACTGCCCATATTGTACTGCACGGTACCGCACCTGCTGGCGGTACTTCTCCTCGATTTTGTGGTACTGCGCCACCCCCAGCTCCTGCCGGCACATGTCGATCTGCAGGGGGGGAAGGGATTGGGGTGCAAGGTAGCAAAACGAGGCCGCAGGGGTGGGCACATGGGCACAGTGGTGAGATTTGGGGCTGCGGCATGTGCTGCGCAAGCATCGCAGTGCGAGGCAGCCTCGTGCAGCCCGCAAGCTACGGCCCCAGTGCCAGCAATTCCCCGCACACACCCCTCCAGCCAGCTTGCAGCAGCCCTGTGTGTGCCAACGATCCCACACAGCCTCCACCCCCACCCCCGCCTTCCGCCCTCCCCCCACTCTCACCCGCTCCAGCACCGTCCCCAGGCTGCCACGCTGCATGTCGCGCTCGGTGTGCAGCCGCCGCAGGCGCGTGTCCAGGCTGCCATACTCCCGCTGGATCAAGTGCTTGTCTCCCACCTGATGTGACGGTAGCAGGGCAGGGGGGCACGAAACAACGGCGCACAGAGTGAGCGCTGCAGAGTGATGTGCACACTCTGCCAGGACCCCTGAAGAGCGGCACAATGGCAGGCACTGGCCCCCGGTGCGCCTGCCATGTAATGCAACCCTAGGCAGCGCATCCCGTCATTTAGCCCCCCACGCCTCACATTGCCCTGCGCAGCGTTGATGGCGTCCAGCTGTGCCGCCAGCTCAGCCTCCTTGGCCTTGCCCTCGTGGTACGCCAGCAGGTCGTCGATCTGTGAAATTGTCAAAAGTCAGGGCGGGCACGGTGGAGATGTTGGTGCATGTGTGTGCGCATGCAAGCCTGCTTGCCTGCCCCCTGCCCAGCTGCCACCTGGCAGCCTCCCTTGCACACCTGCTGTCGACCCCACTGTTCAACACACCTACCAATCAAAATGTCGACACCTATCAATCGAATGTCAACCAAGCTTAATGACGCCTACCTGCCGCTTGGTGTCGTTCTGCTCCGCCTTCTGCTCCTGCAGCGCCTGGTACCGCTGCTGCAGCTCCTGCAGCGGTGCGGGGCCACGAGCAGGGGCAGGCGGGTGGCGTGGGGCACGTCACGCCATGGGACGATGGTACAACGGGTCAGCCTAGCCATTTAAAGGAGCCATGGCGTGAGCAGCGAGCAAAATCAATATAAGGCCAGCAGAAGCTGCCTGCTCCTCCTGACCCCGCTTGCCTTGAGCTTTGTCTCTGCCGCCTCCTGCCGGTGGCGCAGCCCCTCGAGAGCCGCGTTGACCTTGGCCAGGGCATCCGCCTTGCCCTGCAATGAAAGCAAAGAGTGGGAGGGTGCAGGGGCGAGGAGGAATGAGAGGGCAGGCCCAGCCTCTCCACAGCTGCAATCATTAACACCAGCCTCACTCCGCATATGCTTTTTGCACACGCCCAGACAGCAAACCCAGGTATTGAGCCACCCCTCCACCCTCCCAGCTGTGCCTTGCTTCCACCCTCCCGCCAGGGGGGCTCAGGAGCCCATCGAATCAGCCACCCACCCAGTGCACTGATGCATACCAGCCTCACCCTTCCACCAAGCAGTGCACCACTTGCGGTAGACACCACACCCACCTATTGAGCCGCCCATCCACCCAGCCACCCACCCTTCAGCCACCCACCCACCAGCTGCGCATACTCCTCGATGGCGCGCTGCTTGGCGCCCAGCTGCGTGTCCCAGGTGTGCAGCTGCCGCAGGCTCCGCTCCAGCTCAGCCTCGCGTGCCGCCCACTCGGCCCGCTTGGTCTCCCGCTCCCTGCGAGGCAGGTGAAAGGCAGGGGTGCATACAAGATGGGTGGGAACAGGCACAGCGCGGGGGTGCAACCAAGGGCTGGGGGAATGCCACCCACTCAGCACGCATGGCCTCAACTATTAGTTGGGCAGGACATGGGGTTGATGGGCAGGCAAGCATGCCACACACTCGGGCGGCGCCCCTGTCCTCTGCCCTGCGCTGCCGTCCGCTGCCGCTGCCATGATGCCCCCGGGTGCTCCTGTTGCCGCCACTGCTACCATCCTGCCTCCGAATAGCAGCAGCTGCTGCCGCTGCTCATGGACCATGCTACGCCACAGCTGCTGCCGCCAGCGCTCCTATTTCTAATCCCCCTGCCATGCACACTCACGCTCTGCCCCTGCTGCCAACCCTCTTCCGCTACCCACCCACGCTCACCGCAGCAGCGCCGCCCGCTCCTCTTCCTTGGGCTGCCTCTCGCGCTTCACCGCCTCAATCTGCAGAAGTCATGTCGGATTCCAAGGGGCCGTCATAACACACATGCGCAGGACCTTGGCAGGATAACATGGTGAGCATCACAGCATTGATCTGTCAGGGTGGAAAGATAAGAGTAAGCAGTAAGAGCCAAGGGAATGTTCGGAGCTGCTGCACGGGTAGGCACCGGGTTGCCTGCATCCCCAAGCACTTCGTCAGTCGAGCAGCAAATGTAGCGGTTGCCCACAAGATGGCAGGTGCCAGCTCAGCGCCAGCTCAGCGCCAGCTCACCTCCTTCTGCAGCGAGTCGTTCAGCTGGAACAGCTCGCCAATCTGGCGCTCTGCACATATGACGGAAGTGGTGAGAGGTAACTTTGATACATGTGGCAGTGAAGGGTAAGCGGAGGGGTTGAGCAAATATGGCGCCCCGCCTCGAAGGAGGCAAGAGCCGGGCCAGCACGGGTCAAGGATGGGTAACCGCGCATGGCAAGGCGTAGGGCTGAGGCCCCGATCGGCAGGAGGGCGAGGGTGAGCAGGGGCGGCATCAGGGGAAGCTGCAGCTGCCCAGGGCATGCACCGCAAGCGTGCTCGTGCAGCTCCTGGGAGTGACACAGAACTCCCAGGAGCTGCCCATGCTGAGCACGCTTTGGATCTACTGGAAGCAGCAAACACACTAGGTCAGAGTAGGCGAGAGCTGCCCCACGCACCGATGGCGCTGCGCTTCTCCGCCGCGCCCTCCAGCCGCATCCGCTCCTCCCGCGCGTGCTGGTGCTGGCTGCGCATGTTAGCCACCTCGTCGCTGCAGGCGGCAGGCAGCAGGTGCTTCAAAGTGGCCGAGACTTAAGACGATGCGAGGGAAAGATGAGAGGGAGCGGCAGGGACGGAGTCGAAAATGTGCGCCACCCTGTCTGTGCACAATATCAAACTTGTAGGCCTGGCAGGTAGATGGGTGGTGCAAGGCAGCAGGCCAGGGAGCCGTGCTGGCATGCACCGTGCCGCGCCCCACGCTTACCGCAGCCGGTTCTGCCGGCGCTGCGCCTCTGTCCGCCCCTGCTCCGCTGCCGTCTTCTCATGATCGACCGCCTCCAAGTCGCTGTCGACATTACTCACTACAGGGGTGGGGCAACGAGACAGTATGTGGTAAGGAGCGCAAGGAAGCTGCGGCTGCTTAAAATCAACCACCCCCACGCCACGATCCGCCTCGAGAACTGTGGGGAGGTATGGGAAGAGCACGGCAATCATAGTTGGGATGCCCACTCCCAGTCTTGGTGCGCCCAACTGGTGGGGAGGAAGGAAACCTGGGGAGGACCGACAGGGGAAGTCAAGAGGCTAGGGAAAAAAGGCGGGGGAAGAGCAGGGCAGGGGCACAGGAGGGCAGAGCACCCGAGAGGCAAGCTGGTTGGAAGCAGCAGCGTGGCAGGGGATCTCATAGGATCCATGGCAGCAGCAGCAGCAGCAGGAAAGCAGGCTGTGAGCAGGCTTGCACTACAAGCGCGCACCGGGCTGGCACTGCAACCGTGCACGGCGCACCTGTCCGGGTGCCAGCCGCCGCCGTTGTCTCCCCCTGCAGAAGCAGCACCTCAGCTTCCCTATCCCTGCAGCCGGTTGAGGGGCAGGTGGCGGGGGTGGGGGTGAGCTGGATATGGCTGGATGGCGACGTGGGAACGGCAGCCTCACAAGAGCAGAGCAGAGTGCAGTACATATCAACAGTACGGCACATCGTGCAAAGCATGCAGCAGGAACTCTGTCCCAAGGTGTGTGGTCATCAGGTCGCAGCAGCAGGGCCGCTGTCAGCCTACACAGCCAGCACACAGTACCGCCAAGTCACGGCAGCCGGGCAGCTGTCAGAGGCAACCACGGCACACAGCAGGCGCACCTGATCTCTGCCGTCACTCGCTCCAGCCCCCGCACCTCCTCCTGCAGCTTGCGCCCCTCCTGCACCCAGGACCACGAACTTCGACTTGCAGAGTGTCAGCGCAATTTCAGGCGGGAGTGCAGGTTGGTGCTCTTCAGAGAGGGGCTGCTGCAGGGGCAGGTCCGGCTGAAGCAGTCCTGGATCGAAACCAGCAGCCGCGGCCCACCCGCCATTTTGCGCCCTGCCTGGCTGCGTGTCCCCCCCCTGCTCCATGCCGCCAAACCGGCATGCCCACTGCCGCGCCGGCGCCGCCCACGTCGCCACGTCACCACCCGGCCCCCCGCCACATCAGCGGCGCCACCTCACCTCCAGCTCGTGCTGCGCCGTGCTCAGCGCAAAATGGTTGTCCTCCTGCCTGCTCTTGTCCTCCTGCGGCGCGGGAAGGTGGCGGGCAGGTGTCAAGAGGCAGTGCAGTGGCGAGCCCAAGTGCATGACCATGCTGCTCCCGTGCTCCTGCGGCGACGGCGATGTGCCCTCAAAGTCAGCGCTGCGCCTATGTGAATGCTGCTTGTTGTCCTCTGCTGTAGCGCAGACCGACCAGTGCAATTCCAAATGAGCATGCCGCGTGCCGGCCGCTGCAACGCCAGCCGGTGGCACTTACGAACTGCACGCCCCCTTGCGCCCCACGTGCCTCACCGTCAGCGCTGCCTCCATCTCGCCCACGCGCTTCCGCAGGTCTGGGATGTCTTTGGAGCTGAGGCTGTCGTACCTGCAGGCAGGAGGGGCGGGGCAGCGTGTGGTGTAACTGTGAGGAGTGGGCGCAGGGTTGCAGTGGGTGGTGGTGGGGGGAGGGAGTGCAGGGGTTCGGCGGGCGCAAAAGTATGCTTATCCCAGGTCGGGTGGGACTGTGCACTTGCAGGTCAACAGGGAGGGAGAGGGCAAGAACTTGGTTTGCCTTCAGGCAGCGTGGTTTCGGTTGAAGCCGCATGCGGGCACGGGCCTAGGACAGCTGTTGGCACACTCCCACAGTCACACGGGACAGGGCACAGCAACAGCCTTGACCTGCCCGCCCACCGCCCGCCCACCTCAACGCCGCGGGCTGCAGGCTGCGCAGCGTCCGGATGCGCGTCTCAGCCGCCGCCAGCTTCTGCTCCAGGGTGGTCACCATGGCGGGCACCTTGGCCAGGTCGGTGTCCTGTTGGCCAGGTGGCAGGGGAGGGCACGAGGGGGAGCGGGGGGTGAGCAGGGCAACCTTAGTGCCATGGAGCCAAGGGGGAGGGGAGGGAGTGTGTGGGGGGCAAGTGACCGCGGTGCCCTGATGCGTTCCCAAGGCCACATGCGTGGCCTGAAGAGGACAAAGAGGACGCCCTCAAGCAGGGTTGAGGATGCCAGGACAGATGTGGATGCCCATAGGCGGGGCCACATGTGTTGGCTTCCGAGTCCTGGCTCTTTGGAAGGTCAGTCTCCCGCCTCAAATGTGAGAGTGGCAAGGCCGGCCGTGAGTGGAAGGGCAGCAACAGCGCCTCGCCAGTGGCCGCCGGTTTGGACAAGCCCAGCCGGCTGTGCAAGCCGGGCCCTGCTGCCGGCGCCACGCAGCTCTGGCGCCACGCAGCTGCATGGTGCCGGCCGAGGGTTGGGGGCTGCCTTTGCCCTTGAGAATCCGATACATGGCAACATCCCTTCGCCCTTCGCCCTCTCCCTCCCCCCTTCCTCCTCTCTCCCTCCCATTCACCCTGCCTGCCACAGGGGCCCACCCACCTGCTTTGCCAGGAACTGCTGGCGCTCCGCTGGGCTGGAGAAGGGCCGTCCGCAGGTGAGGCACAGGTTCTGGTTCTGGGCCGCACCCTTGAACCGGTCCGCCATCGTCTTGAAATTACGGCACTACAGAGGGGGACAGCGTGGAGAGGCGCAACGCATGCAGCGCGCCATTTGAGGGTGCAGCTGTGACCCGTGGGCCATCCACAGGAATCCGGAGAACAGTGCAGTTGTTGTGCACGGAGTGTAAGCAGCCGGCATCCTTCAATTTGATCATTGACTCAGCTCCATTGCACTGGCCAAGTCACCCTCGCCTAACACAACTCACCATGGCCAGCTGGCCGGCGTCTGCCTTGGTCTCCTCCTCAATCTGCTGCGCGCGCTGCTCCACCACCCGTGCTGGCGTGGGCGGCTCCGCAGCACCGCCGCCGCTGCTGCCGGCCGCTGCCAGGTCGGCGCCGCCGGCAGTGGCCAGCCCGCCCTGCAGCTGGTTGTGCAGGGCTTGCTGCTCGTGGGAGGCGGCCTGCAGCTGGCGCTGGGTGGCCGCCAGAGTGCCCTCGGCTTGGGAGATCTACAGGGGCAGGCCAATGACGCAGATTGCACTGGTCAGGTTTCTGGTTGTACAGAGCTTGCCTGCCACCTGCAGTTTGCACTGCCAGGGTGCCCTCGGCTCGGGAGACCTGGACGGGCCGAAAAGTGCGCCCAAGATCCACTGCTCCATGCACCCCCCTCTCGCGTGACAACACCGCCTATATTGCCACCCCCACCCTCACACCTTGGCCTGTAGCTCCGCTGACTCCCGCCGCAGCCCCTCCACCTCCCGAGCGCGCCCCTGCACCGCCTCTGCCACCCGTGCCGCGAGCTCCTCCGCCCCGGGCAGCTCTGCATGGGGTGGTGGCAGCAGGTCGGGGTCAGTAGGCAGGGCTGAGAGGCGGGAGAGGGCAGAGAGGGGCATGTGGGGCTGCATGGGAATGGCGGTCCAGCAGCCTGCGCGTTCTGGCAAAGGCATGCGGCGCTCCCAGCAGCTGGCATGTTGCGCTCTCGAGATCCGCCCAGCACTGCAGGGCACCCCGAAGGCTGGACAGTGAAGCGGCAGCCAGTGCAGCATGCTGGCTACTCCTGGCTTACACCGCAGCCCAGAAACTGGCATGTCCGGCTCCCTAGATCCACCCAGCACAGCAGGACGCCCCGACGGCTGGGCAGTGTACACGTACCGGCGCCAGGTGGCAGCCCCAGAAGCTGGCTGAGCTTGTGCTTTGCCTTTTGCCGCATGCCCTCCAGCTGCACCTGCTTCTGCAAACAGCAAAAGTTGAGGCAAAAGCACGGCGCGAATGAGAGCACACACAACACCAGGCATAGGCGTAAGCAGGACAGACAAACCACAGCAGGCCCAGCATGGCAGGACACCAGCCTACTTCGTGGAGCTCCCGAGGCTTCAGGCGCAACCAACCACAGCAGTCCCAGCATGACATTCAGGCAGGGGAATGAAAAACCACAGCAGGGCAGGACAGCTGCCACCTCGCGCAGCTCCCGAGCCTTCAGGCGCTGCGGCAGGGTGTTCAAACCACAGCAGGCCCAGCAGGGCAGGCCAGCAGGGCAGGCCGCCCGCACACCTCGCGCAGCTCCTGGGTCTTTAGCCGCAGCTTGGTGGCGCCCTCGGCGCTCGCCGACAGCGTGTCCCGCTCCTGATGAGCAGGGGAGGGGGATGGGGAGGGGCATTATGAGAATACCAGGAACGCACAAGCAGCAAGGGAGAGCCTAGAGCAAAGGACACTCCTCCTTTGAGCACTAAAGGGCCAGCGCAAGAGCGGCTGCTTGGGAGCTGGCAGGCCGGCTGCCTGCCGTCTACGCAGCCCAGCCGGCGTCTAGCAGGGCTGCCAGCTCTGCCGCCCCCGCCCAGGTGGTCCCCTCCTCACCCGCCTCAGGTCGCTGGCCCGCCGGTTCAGCTCCTGCAGCTTGTCGGTCCACTCCTGTGCCTCCGCCTCAAACCTGCAGGGAAAAGGAGGGCAAGGGGCCGTCCTGTCTTGAGTGAGATAAAATGCTGGTGTTCCCTCGTGCACTTCTGCCTGAAGCATGCAACCAGCGCAGAATCTGCTTTGTTTACACATGCACATATCGGGGTGCAAACCGACACGAGAGCAGGAAGCCAGCCTGCGGCCCGTGGCAGGGACACGTGAGAGGTCGTGAGGGTATCAGCCACAGGCACGTCGGGGTGTGGTGGCTGCAGAGAAGACTGCCAGCAGCCGGGGTGCAGCCAGCTGCCTGGCAGAGGAGACTGCTAGCGGCCACATGCAGCCAGCAGCACGCACCTGGCCATCCTGCCAAGGGCGCCGACACAGCAAAGCCCTGCTGCTACTCCATCCTTTGCGCCACGCTACTACACCCTCCCGCCCGCCCCGCCCCGCCCCGCCTTGCCTGCTGTTGGCCAGCAGGCTCTGCTTGGAGGCCAGCAACTCGCCCACCTCCTTCTCCAGCTTGCGGGCATCTTCCAGCATGGCGGGGTTCACCAGCAGGTGCGCCAGCTGCACGTTTGAGTGGCAATCAACACAGTGGGATGGAGGATGTGGAATGTAGGAGTTGCAATGCAGTACTTGAGATGGCAGCGGAAACAGTGATCAGGGCTTGCTCCACCGTACCCCCCCGCGTCCTGTCGACGCATGGGCCCGCCGTGGCCTGCCCAACCCACGCTTGCTCTGCTGCCGCCCCCAACACCCGACAGCCTGACCATGCAGGTCCGCTGCCTTGCACTCATTGCGCTGCATTTGCCCCCCTCCACTTGCGAGCCACTCTCCATAACTTCCAACCCGAAACGTAAACCTTTGTTTGACCCCCGCACCTGCCCCTGCAGATCTGATGCCCGGAACTCGTTGCGCTTCATCTCCTCCCCCTTGAGCCGCTGGGCCTCCACACGCCCGCTGAGGTCGGCGTTCACCTGCAATCCAGAAGGACACAGGCGATCAACTGCAATCCAGAAGAACACAGGCGATCAACAATCACTGGAACATGCAGCCGTGCACAGGGGGACCCCAGGCAGCACAGGACATAACAGGCACCGCCACAGCCAGGCTGTGGAAAGAGCCTGCCTGGTATTCTACCAACTCCCCGAAGCAAGGAGCAATCCCACAGATGGAAAAAAGGAAAGGAAAGGCTACACCCTAAGGCGTGAGTTGAGTAAGTATGCCGGACTTAATGCTGGGCAACCGTTAACCAGAGCGGGTATCTGAATCGTTTTTCCCGGTTAATCTAGACACCTAGGCATCATAGAACATCGTGGAAACATACTACCATAGGTTTGCCCATGTAACTGGGCCGAATGTCCGCCTTTCCGACTGGGGGCAAGACCTCCCTAGAATCCACACCAGCCATTTTTATCGAGCCTTGCCGTATAGACAGGGAGAACCCCTGGTGGAGGCTACCGGGCAAAGACCGCCTGAGAGTTTCTCACAGATTTCGAACCGCAGACCTCCGGACTAGAGAGGCCAAACGATCCAGCTACTTATTTAACCCCGCTAGCCAACGGGGGAATCCCACAGATGCTGTCAACAGCGTCAACAGCGTGGCACATCCATGCACATGCCAGCACAGCGAGCACGGGCCAGCACAGCACAGCGCAACCACACCGTAGCGTGGCCATCAGACCACCGCAGATATCGCAGGACGCAGCGCCTCACCGCGTCAGTCTGGCGTGCCAGGTTGTCGTCCATGCTGCGGTGCGCTGACTTGGCGCTGTCCAGCTGGCGTGACACCTCAGCAAGCCGCGCCTTGAAGGCCGCCGCCGCTGCGTTGGGGTCGCCTGCGGCGGGGGAAACGTGGTGAGCGAGTGATGACTTTCAGAGCGCAACGTAGCCATGAGGGGCATGCAGATGATGAACGTGGGATGCGGGGAAGTGGTCACAAGCAGGGTGGGGGGTGCCCTCTTTGAACTGCTGCCTGCCCACCCACCCGCTCCCGCCATGCCCTGCACGCATCCTCACCACCCCAGCCACCGCATCCCACCTACTGTCCACGGAAGCCTAGCCTCTAATCCAAGGGGCACGCCCTCGCCACACCACAAGCCTAAGCCAAGCAGCATGTCTTGCGAAACCTGATGTTGACTCGAGGGACACACACCCACCGTCTGCCGGCGCGATGCCCGCCTGTGCGCAGACCTCCTGCAGGAACCCCTCCAGCTCGGCTTGGTTGCGGGCATGCGCCTCGGCCTCCGCTGCCAGCCGGCCCTACGAGATTGGGGGCGGGGGGCAGGGGTGGGCATGTAAGGGAGGAGAGACAGGGCAGGGGCAGGGGTGCGTGCAAGCGAGAGAGAGGAGAGTTCGGGAGGGAGGGTGCGGGGAGGGTAGGTGAATTGCCAAGGCGGCACAAGCATCAGCGCTAGCGCATGGTGATACTCTCATGCTGCTGCCAACACGTCATGTGCTGCCCCGCCAGTGCCCCTGCCCCACCTGCTGCGTGCTGACCCCCGTGTACTGCCCATTCGTCCCACATGTACGGCGTGTACCGCACGCTGCACTGCCTGTACCGCCCCGCCCCACCTGCTGCTTCACGTCCCGCGTGTACTGGTCCTTGGCTGTCTCCACCTCGATCTGGGCCACGTTCATGTCACGCTGCAGCCTGCAGCGGCAAGGGCCGAGGGCAGGACATCACCGGTCAACACTGGTCACAAAACGGGTCAACACTGGCTCAAGAACCCTCCAGAGGCAGGCATCGTGCATCCCAATCCGTGCCATATTGCTAGTCTCGTCCTCTGTCTCCCCCCCACACGCGCGCGTCTCGTTGTTGCTAATCAGCGCACACTGCCCGTTTCTAACGCTGCCCATGCCCCGCACACTCCACTCACAAGCGCATCTGCTGCTGCATTGTTGATCAGCCCACACGCCCGCTTCTAACGCTGCCCATGCCCCGCACATTGCACTCACAGGCGCATCTGCTGCTCGTTGTTGATCAGCCCAGGCTCCAGGTCCCGCTGCATCGCCTGCAGCTCATCCATCCCAATCTGGGCATCCTCCTCCCCATAGGCGGCCTGTGTGGGGAGGGACAAAGTCGGTGGAGCAGGGATGCATGTCAGCGTGTCATCATGTGCCTGTGGGTCACGGCAGCCTGGGCTGTCCAAGCTTGTGTTTCTGGGCAGCTAGCTTCTTCTGCACAGGAGCCGTGTGTGCATGGCAGGCGGGTGGAAGACAAGAAGCGAGGAGGCATGGAGATGCCGGCCGGTGCTCCACCACCCCCGGGCCTGCGCCACCCTGCAGGCTGCCGCCCACGCTGCTCCACCCCCCACCCACCGAACGCCACCCTGGTTCAGCCCTACACCTGCAGCCGGTTGAAGCCCTCAGCGTTCTGTCGGACCTGCATCTCGTGCTGCAGAAACAGGGGGGGAACACAAACAGCGCGGGACGGGGAGACGGGTGGTGGGCGGTCCAGTGGTCCGGCATGGGGAGACACGCCTGCTCTCACCCGGCAAGGTGTGTGCACGTCGATGACCTGCCACAGCCCAGCACACACCCACGGCGTAAAACCGCAATCCACTGCATCCAATCCCCTACCTGCGTCTGCAGGCGGGCCAGTTCCTCCCCCAAACACAGCACACGGCTCCTTATTGGGTGCCCACGTGTTGGAAAGAGGCTTTCTTGAGTCGGGATCTGCCCCACATCAGTGGCCTTCCCCAGCACAGCACACCCACTCAGAACGGAAGTACACCAAACGCACGTCCAAGCCACGCCCCTCTCACCTGCGTCTGCAGGCGGGTCAGGTCATCCCCAAAGTCGGCAATCTGCCCAAGCTGCCCCGTCAGCTCGTCCAGCCGCTGCTGGGCGGCCTGCACGGAAGAGGAAGCAGGAGGAGGGGAGAGATGCTTCCTAGGGATTCAAGGGGTGCCTCAGCATGTGCACAGCATGGGCACAGCATGTGCAGCAGCTGCACCGCCAGCGCCTGCCCAGCCGCTGCCCTGCACGGAACAAAGTGCGCACACATAAACGCTGGTGAACACACGCATTCGCAAACCGCACCTGAATCTCCGCCTCCAGCTGTGCGATTTTCTTGTCGTACTGCTCTGCCGCTGCCCCGCTGCTCTCGATCTCGTTGCGCAGCTTCTGCAGTACATGACGCATAGCAGCAGGGAGAGGGCAGGCAGAGGGGCCGGTGAGGGGGCGGGGCGGGTCCGCTTGCACAGCCCTCTCCGCGTTGCGCAGGTGGTGCAGTTTGCAGGCAGACAGGGAGGGGCAGTGAGGCGCTATGAAGGGTGGGGTAGAGAGTTCAGGCGGAGGCAGCAGGCACACACAAACAGAGCAGCAGCGAGCCCCCAACCCAACCCCATGCCTTCATTCATTCATTCATTAAACAGCGCTGCAGCAACACAACTGTGTGCCTCAGATGCGTCCCCATGCCTTATCCTCCACTGTGCACCCGGCCCGCCTCCACTGGTCAATCACCACCTGTGTGTTCCCCAAGCTCATGTGTGCCCCCAGTTCACGCACCCACGCGCGCCCACGACGCCACAAACACAACCCTTGCCCCACCCCGTCTGCGCCTGGTCCCTTGGCGCCTTGCCAGCCAGCCAGCCCCCAACCCACACATGTCTTCGCCCCACACGCACATCATCCCCCAGTACCTCCCCCACTCCCTCCCACCCACCCCACCTGCGCCTGGTCCTTGAGCGTCTTTGTGTTCACCAGGACCAGCCGCATGTCCTTCACATCCTGCCCCTTCTCAGCCTGCAGCTTGCGCAGCACCTCAAGCGCCTGCGCAGGGATGGGAGGGGGAAAGCCATGCATGCATATGAGCAGACTCCTTCACCAGGTTGATGTCGTCCGAGTACAGCTTGCGCAGCACCCCCAGCGCCTGCACAGCGGGGAGACGAGGAGTCACAGGGCGAGGCAGCAGCAGCCCCTTCTGTGACACCCCATGTATGACCTCGTATGCCGGGGGCCACAGAGAGCTGGCAGGAAGAGACCACCAGGAGGTGCCGAGTGCTTTGGTGGCACAAGAAGATTGGCAGGCAGTTGATCCCCAGGAGCGGGGCCGGCAGGCGGTGCAGAGTGCTGGCCCCCGCTGTGCCGTCCCACTTCCAGGCGCCTCGGGCTGTGGCAGCTCACCTTTGTGTACTTTGTGGCCGCGAAGATGTCATCAAACTTCTTCTTCAGCACCTGCACAAGCTCCCCACAAACCAGTGCAGAAAGTATGTGAAAGCAGGTGCGGTGCCTGCATTAGCAACAGCACCCCCCTGTGCAAAAAGAATCGTCAACCCTCTGCTTCATCACCGGCAGGGCGGCACAGGAAGAGGGGGACTCAAGGTGAAGACGGGTGCTAGGGGCGCACAGGGACGCTGTGGGGTGAAGCCCCTGCCCCTGCCCCGCCTGGCACACACACGCAGGGGGCAGCGGGAGCTCCCCGCAGCGGCTGCCCACGCACCTGCCCCTCCGCCAGCGGCCAGTTTGACTCCTCCTGCAGGCACGCAAGCAGGCACGCAGAGGGAGGAGGGATGCGTATGTGTTGAAAGAGAGCGCAGGCAGCACAGCCGCCATGGAAGCAGCTCTGGCGGCATGGGAGCCTGGCCGCCAGGAGTGCTGGCCACTGCCTGGGCCCCACATGCATCCAAGCTTGCAGTGCGTCTCGACATCACAGCAGATAGCAACGCTTCGGTCATTGACATGCAGCCAACTCACAATGCAACACTAGCAGGGCCCATTGCCTGTAAAACGGGGTCCACCTCTCACCAGGTGCACAAAGATGACATTCTCCAGCACTGCTCACAATTCTACAATCACAATGCTACACTACAAGGGTCCAGGTGCATGTAAAAGGGGATCCCTCACCTGGTGCACAAAGATGACATTCTCCAGCACCGCCTTGCTCACGCCCATCAGCTGCGGTACAATCCTGTCAAGGCGCACGGCAGGGAAGGCAGGGAAGGGGCAGACGGTGCATGTACGGATAACAGCCAGAGCGGCAGCACGGCTACACAGTGCCGCCTGTGTCACTCAGGCAGCGGCACCGTGCTGGCTGGCTTGCGCCTCTGCGCCTGGACCACGCTGCAGGTACCTGCCGCTCAGCATGCACAGCAGGGCGGCGAGACCGCCTGTGAGATCAGCCCCAGCCTCGGACACCTCCTGCCCATCTGTGCCCCGCCGCCCGCACCTGTCAATGTCGGCGCAGCGGTACGAGAGCGCCTCGCGCGCCCCCGTCTCTCGGTTGATGGTCTGCAGCACGTTGTCCAGCGCTTTGAACTGCATGGTCGTCTTCTTCTGCAAACGGTGAAAGAGAGGAGCACACGGGAGGCTGGTGGGTGCTAAGCAATCTATTACAGCACGTTGAACTGCAGGCGGGCAGAGAAGAGAGAGGCACGAGGGAAAGAAGGGAGCTGGGGCGGCCGCCCACTGCTCAGCACGCACGCCCTTGCCTGCCGTTCCCGCCGCCGCCGCCGCTGCCTGGATTGCTCAAGGGTGGCCTCCCAACCAGCACAGCAGACGAACAGGCAGGCTGCCTTGAGCAGGCTCCTCTCGCGTGAGTGCCTTCCAGGAGTGCCAGAGTGACTTGGCGTGTGTGACATCCCCACAAGCCAGCCTGCCCCAGGCTACCCTGCTGCGACATGCACGCTGCGCGCCTGCGTGAGCTGGAAGGAGCGTATGACGACTACCGGCTGACGCGTGGCCGTCATGAAACGCAGCTTGATCTGCGCCTTCACCTCCGTCTCGCCAGCCACCTGCACGGCGTAGAGCATTCGCAAGCATTCGTGAATGGTTGCCCACCCTGCCAGGCGCCCTGCCCCCGCTAGCGCCCGCCCCCCGCCAGCTGTATGGGCACATGGATGCAGCTCCTTGATTTCTTCTGCAATTTAAGGAAGCAGCTATGCGGGGCTGGCGATGCGCTGCCCCGGGCCCCTTCCACATGCAGGCCCTACTATGCCTGGCCCTCCCACAGCCGCCGCCCCTCATGCCCTCCCTTGCCTTGGGATCATGGATGAAGCTCTGGCCGGAGCGCGTGTTGGGCGGCAGCTCGCCAGTGCACGCCATCTTCAGGCACTCAATAACCGTCTGTGTAGAGAGTTATGGACGGGGAAGGCAAGGGTGGAGGTAAGTCGTGGGCGGGCAGGGCTGCAAACGCACAGGTGGGCGGCAGCAGGTGGGGAAATGCAACAGCAGGCGAGGAGCAAGGCGGTGGCAGCCGCACCGTCTTGCCCGCTCCATTGTGCCCCACAATCAGCGTGAGAGGTTTGTAGAACTCGATCACGTTTTGGTTGTCCGGGCTGAAGGACCGGATGCCTGCATCGTGGCGGCGGGAGGGTGGGTTGGGCAGCGGCAGTGGCAGCGGCGGCAGGCGGCGGCTGGCGGCCTGCTCGGCGCCTGGCATTTCGCGCTGCTTTCGCCTCAAAGCAATCGGCAGATCACTATCGCAATGCACAAGGCAGCCTGTAGATCGCAAGGCCTGCGCTTTGGCAGTGCTCACCCTTGATGAGCATCTGCAGGGGCAGGGGGTGTGTGATCACTTGGTAAGGAACTGCTAGCGGGCTGCTAACCCCTCCTGCATCCTGCAGCCACTCCGCAAGTGGTGCTGCCGCACAGCCATGTCGAACTGCGGGAGCCACTGGCCTCCTCTGCGCGCAGCTCAATATCACAATCTCTTCTTCACAGCTCACCTTGTCTATGTTGCACCCCATAGTGCCTGTCTCAGCGCGCGGGCGAAGCCCGCCTGTGCTTTGAGCGCCCGGGCCTCGGGAGAGAATGCGCTGGCCAGCTGAGTGTGGTCGGAGAGATCCGGGGCTGCAATGCAGTCGTTGGGAAGCCCAATTGGGAAGAAACAAGGGGTTTGGCGCCCTGCTGCGCTATGCTGTGCGCTGCTGGCGCGCCAGGCTGTTTGCCAGGCGCCCTGGCGTTCCCTTGAACCCTTGTCAGGTGCACAGCTAGAAGACACTACCTGGCACCGCCTCGAGACGCACATCTTGTCGCTCGCCCTTGCTTTCGCTGCGCAGCGTCTGGCAGAGCGCTGGGCGGACCCTCGCGTGACTGTAACCGCGTGCGCCGTGCACAAGCAGCATTGCTGCGGCCTGGCCGCCTCGGCGGCCCCTTGACTGCCCCAGCGGCGCCGGAACAGAGAGTCCCGTGAGTGCAGCAGGCAAGCGAGGGCCTGGGCAGCCGCCGCCCTTGCAAGGCTGGCCAAGGGCGGCGCCGCCGCCGCCGCTCGCGGTAGCGTTTCGCAACATCCCCACCGTGCGCCTTGTTGCTCCTGCCCCCAGCCCGCAGGTGTGCCTCCCTATGGTGCGCGTCAAGACCACCGCCCGCAAGCTTGTGGGCGGGGCCCTTGGTGCAAAGGGCATCAAGAAGGAGGTGGTATCGCCCGCGGCGGCGAGGAACCCGCCGGCCTTCAAGAGACCGCGCGGCGCCACCGTGAAGGAGGAGCCCAAGGAGGGGCCCCAGAACCGGCGGCGTACGCGTGAGGCCGTGCGCAAGTACCGCCGGCGGCCGGGCGTGGCGGCGCTGCAGTGAGTCGCGGGTGCTGGGTGCTGCTTGGAGGGGGCCCGCAGGGTGCGCGCCTTGTGTTGCATTCCGCTGCGCGGTGCTGCCTGTCGCGTGCGGCGCCATACTTGGCTCTCTTTTCCTGCCCGTGATGCCCCTTGCCGCTCTGCTTCCCCACTGTTGGTGCACCCTTCATTGAAAGCCAACCCGGCCGGCCCCTCGCCTGCAGGGAGATCCGGAAGTACCAGCAGAAGGGCAACGAGGCGACGCGGCGCCTCATCCCAAAGGCGCCCTTCTGGCGCGTGGCGCGCGAGCTGCTGGGCTCCTACCGGCAGGACTTCCGGTGCGCACCGCCTGCTTGCAGTTTTGGTGGGATGCAGGAGGTAGCAGGGCCTGCCAGCGTGGGTGGCCCAAGCCGCCGCTGAGACATGTGTGCCGTCCGGTGTAGGGTCCATGGTGCGTTGCGGCGTGAAGAACTGTAAGTGCTGAGGAGCAGCAGCATGCTGCCTGTGTCCACCCTTTCCTGTCCGCAGGTGGAGTGTGCAGGGGGTGCTGGCGCTGCAGGAGGCGGCAGAGGCATACCTGGTGGGGCTGCTGGAGGACTCGCAGGTGTGAGGGGTGGCTGGGGGGGCTAGCTGGTGTAGTAAAGCTGCTGGCTTTACTTGGAGGGCTGTAGGAGGCGCGCAGGGCTGTTTGAAGGCTTGCAGATGGGCAGCAGGCGCACTAGCGGGGCAGGCGCATACTGGTGCCGGTTCTGCTGCCGGTGCTGGTGCTGCAGCGCTGCCCGGGTGGGCGCGCAGCGCTGCCTGCCGCCAGCTCTCTGACCGCCTCCCCCTGAACACTCGCCCTCCCGCCCGCCCCCGCAGCTGTGCGCCATCCACGCCAAGCGCGTGACCGTGTTTGTCAAAGACATGCAGCTGGCGCGGCGGCTGCGGGGCGACCACTGGGACTACATCTCCAACGCACCTTGACCGACAGACCGGCTGGCTCCGTGAGTGGTGAGGAGCACCGTTGAGGACGCTTCCCTAGGTGGCGTGACACGGCCGCTCCCACGTCATCCCCAGCACCCACATCACCACGACTGCACCGAAATGGCATGCTCGCGGCTGCAGGTGCAAGACTAGCGGGGCCATGCTGTGCGCGGCTCCGCCCTCAACATGATGTTACGTCCCTGCTGCCTTGCCGCCCCCTGCCCTCTCATTTCAAGTTCCCGCGTTCCCGCCTCTCCTGTCCTCGGCACTACAAGCCAGGCCTTTTTTTGCTGCAGGTGTATCTCTCATCGCTTGCCTCTTCTGCGCTGCCCTGTCCACCTCATAGCTCACACCGCACAGCCATGGCCCCCTCCCACCGGCCCCCCTTCCCTTCCACCGCTCCCGCCGTTGCTGCCCCAAAGGCCCGGCACTCTCACCCACCCCTTGTAAATTATCTAGCATGCCCCACGGGTTGATGGATGTTCAGGCTGGTGTAACTGCAGCTTGGCAGCCGCGCGTCTGTACGCCTGGTCTGCCCCAGTCGCAGCCCAGTCATAGGTAGCGGCTACCTCAGAGCTGGGGTGAGCGTGAGCGCCAAGGGCGCGCGCCTGGTTGTGCTTGTATGGCAGGTGAGAGAGCAGTGCTCCTGCCCTCTCCTGAACGCTGCCGTCTCTGGATTCCTGTCGACTACCTTGAGAGTGCGTTCGACAGACAGAAGCAGTGTATGTTGCAGTGCGCCGGTTGCTTCCAACACAGGAGTTGGGCACCACCCCGCTGGTTCCTGGGCGGTGACCCGCCTGCCAACGGCAGCTGCTGCAGCCACCCCGTGTGCCTCTATTGATACAATCCTAGGTAACAACTTACATGATTGAAGGGGAAAGGCGCTTGATGGGCTGGGTCAAGGGTGGCAAGAAGCCGCTACAGCCAGCTCCTGGGGGCGCCGCCACCGCCGCTGCTCGTGGTGGTGAGTGGCACCCTTCAGGACGGAATTATCTGGGGATCCATGCGAGGGCAGCGGCCCTCGTTTGCTCCAGGGGATAATCGCCTTGTGCAGAACCAGAGAGTGGCAAAACCCCGGTTCAGCACCACGAGTCGTAGGGCCGCGGACGAAGCACGCAAAGCATCGCCAAAGTGTCCCGTCGCAGGTGTCACATCAGCCTGCCTCCCCCTTCTCTGCAGTCGTGTCTCCAGTATCTACCTATCCTCCGACGCCCCCCGTTGACCCTCTTCCAGCGCTCGGTGCCACAAGCTTCACATCCGGCGGGGAGCAACCGGGTAAGCCGCGGCTTACTGTCTCTGCACAGATCCTCGGTCTACACGGCGCTGCGGGGTGCCAGAAGCAGAAGCAGTTCACCGAGGGCCGACAGCGGGAGTGGCCGCCCATGCTGCCTGTCCCATGCGTCCGCTCCCCGCCGCCGCCGCCGCCACTGCTGCCGCTCACCGGCACCCGGCTAGCACACAGGGTCTGCAACCAGATCCGTTCTACTGTCGCTGCTGCAGGGACGAATTCTGCAGCACACCCACCCAAGCAACGCAGCTGAACATGCGGTGGTCGGCACTTCTGTGCGTGGCGCTCTTGGTAGCCTTGGCAGGTGCGCATGTGGCGGCTGCAGGGCGCAAGCAGCACTGGGGTGGCTTGAGTCATGGTCGGCTGCTGTCGTGCCTAGGACAAGCACCCCATGCATACTGATGTTCCTCGTGTGCTGAGCCCCCCTCCTCCCCCATGCCCCGCCACCCCTGGCCACCGCCCTGCAGCAGCAGAGGAGACGGAGGCAGCCTGTACCGTGGGCAAGAACAGCTGTAACGCTTGCACCGAGGCCATCCCTGGCGGGCCACCCACCATGTGTGTGGGCTGCGCTCCCGGGTTCAACCTGATCCCAGCCCAGGCCCAGTGCACCGCCACAGGCTGCACATACACGGGAGGATCGTGCGTCAAGGTGCGCCGGCGGGCGGGCTGGGCATGGCAGCGCCACCTGGCGGGTGGGCGGGCTTTGGCACCGAGGCTGCATGACCAGCACTGTGCATGCAGCACTGCTGCCTGCCTCCCAGTGTCCTGCCCTGGCAAGTTGGCTGGCGTCTGGGCGGTGTGCGCGCAGCCAACGCATTCCTGGTGTGCCCTGCCCTGCCCCCCGCCGCACGCTGCAGGACGCGACCAACGCGCCCACCTGCACCGTCGGCGTGCGGGGGTGCATGACGTGCAACAAGGCGCGCACCGCGTGCGCCAAGTGTGACACGGCAAATGGGTTCCAGCTGGCGGCTGGAAAGTGCACCAAGGTGAGGGCTTGAGGGGGCTAAAAGGCACTTCGCCACCTGGCGGCACGTGGCCTCGCCGCGTGTGGGTTGGGAACACATGCATGCATGGTTGCGCAGCGGATGCCCCTGCTCCGTGGGACCCCCGGCACCTGCCGTATTCCTTGGCCACGCACATGCGCTGCTGCCCCGCAATGCTCACGCCTTCCCGACCTCCAGCCCTCCTGCCCGCCCGCCCGCCTGTGCCTGCAGTGCCTGCGCGGCGCCGGCCAGTTCACCGACTCCAAGGGCGCGTGCGGCAACTGCCCCGCCAACTGCAACACCTGCACCAACGCCAGCACCTGCACCGCCTGCCGCACCGGCTTTGCGCTCAGCCGGGGAGCCTGCGCCACAAAGGTGAGGCTGGCGTGCGACAGAGCGCACATGCGGAGGCCAGTCTAGTAGCCATGCTACACGAGCACCGCCCCACGGAAGAGCTCTCAACTACAGGGTCAGAGGGCATGCGGAGGCTGCGCGGACCAGGGCTGCAGGCACACGGAAACAGCATGGCCCGAAGCGCTGCCGCTGCCCACGTGGCACGTGCTGCAGCATGCTGAGCCACGCTGCCCTCCCTGCCGCCCACCCCACCCCAACACGCCCCTTGCTCCCTGTGCAGTGCCAAGTGGCCGGCTGCGCCACCTGCAGCGCCGCCAAGCCCAAGGAGTGCCTGACCTGCGCCGAGGGCTTTGTGCGCATCAGTGCCACGCGGTGCGACAAGTGCAACGCCCAGGGATGCACCACCTGCTCGGCAGCTGCCAAGGATGAGTGCACCGCCTGCCAGGCGGGCTACACGTACAGCAAGGCAGACAAGGCCTGCGATGGGGTGAGTGGGCGGGCGGGGAGAGACGCGCGAAGCGTGGTGGGCTGCGCCTGGTAGTTTGCAACAGCTTGCGCCAGCCTGTTAAGGAATTCCTGGCCCCGACAACCCCGTCCAAGTTCTCAAGGGCCTGCACCTGGCTGCCTGCACAACCCCAGAACACTGAGCAACACACAACGCCGGTGCTCGTTGCACTGCAGTGCAACGCCCCCGACAACTGCGCCAAGTTCTCAAAGGCCTGCACCTGCCAGGCGTGCCGCCCCGGCTACCGCCTCGCCAACAACGCCTGCGCCGCCTGCGACGTGCCAAACTGCCAGACCTTCGGGGAGAGCTGCACATGCTCCGCCTGCGCCCCCGGCTACCAGCTGGACGCCGCAACCAACACCTGTCTGGACTGCCAGGTGGGCTCAAGGGGATGGGAGGGCTTAGGGTTAGGGTTCAGGGTTAGGGTTTAAGGTATCAAGTACAGGGGCTTTGGTGTTTGCAGCGTGCACGGCGCTGAGGCCGACTGCCCTGTGAGGAGCCGGGTAGGGCTGGGCGGATGGAGGGGGCGGTCTTAAAGAGGAGCCGGGGCAGGTGTTGCATTGCGGCCTCCTCCCATACCTGGCACGCCTGCCTGAGGGTGCACATCGGAGGGGCCTGGCTGCCTGTGCGCCCTGCCCGGCTGCCCGCCCCGCACGCCAATCCCACAGCAGCCAACAGCCTCCTCTGTGCCCTCCTCTCCCCGCCCCTGCAACCGACCCCCTACTTTGCCCCGCAGGTGTCTGGCTGCGAATCGTACAGCTCCGGCTGCAAGTGCAGCGCCACCGAGACAAACTTCCAGCTGGTGGGCGCCACCGGCGCCACCCGCTGCCGCACCGGCTTCCAGCTCACCGCGCCCGGCACGTGCCAGCAGGTGCGGGGGGGCGGTGGCAGCAGGGGAGCGGCCCTGCCTGTTTGTCAGCCGTGTGCCCGGGGGTGGGCGGCCTGGTTGATTCCCTGCGGCCACACAAAGTGGGCTGGGCGTTGCCCATGTGCGGCTGGTTGCACCACGGCACCACGGCTGCCGCCACACTCATCAACTGCCCGCCTCGCTGCCGTGCCCTGCCAGCCTGAGGCCCGGCACGTGCTGTTGCTGACAATGTTTGCATGTCGCATGCGCCTGCGCACAGAAGAAACACAAATTCTAGAAGCATCGTAGGGTTAAATCAAGCAACCCAGTGCCCTCTGCCCCCCTGCAGTCCTGCTCGAAGATCAACAACTGTGTGCAGCTCAAGGCCCTGTTTGACCCCACTGCCGCCGACCGCTGCACATGCGCCACCTGCGCCGCCGGCTTTGAGCCCAACATTGCGGGGACCGGCTGCGTCGCGGTGAGTCGACCACCGGGCACCCCAACCCCTGCTTGGCCGGCAGGCCGGCCGGCAGGCGGTGGAGCAGCTGGAGCAGCAGGGGCGCTGCTTGCGCGGGCAGCCAGCCAATGAGGAATGCAGGCGTGCTGGGGTGGAGGTGCCACAGGCGGAGCCCAGGCAGGTCACACACCCCGCCGCGCCTCCACAGCCCGGTGCCATCTCGTGAATCCACCTCGCGCACAGCGCTGGGAGGCGGCCGCTGCACCGCCACCGCCAGCATCACGGCTCCCAGCCGTATCTCTGCCCGCACCAGTTTATGTGCACTCACTCGAGCCTCACCATGTTGTGCCATTCTCCCCCTGCAGTGCGCCAAGTCCCCCAACTGCACCGCCGTCAACAACAAGTGCGAGTGCACCGCCTGCGACCCCGGCTTCCTCCTCAACAAGGGCCAGTGCCAAGGGGTGAGTGGGAGCCGCCTGTGCCGCCGGCGGGAAGCCTGCCTGGCCCCACCCTGCTGCTTCACGTGAAGCTGCACCCGCGCCTTGCCCTCAAGGCCACTTCCTGCTTGCTCCCCGGTCGCGCTCATGCCAGTAATCGAGTATGCGATGTGCACTCTGGCATCGCTCCACCAGCTGGAATTGCGTGCGCACCCTTGTCTTGTCTTGATCACCTGTGCACCCTGCACCCGCAGTGCGCCAACACCACCAACTGGAACGACCCCAACTGCCGCGTCGCCATCGGCTGCACCTGCCTCTTCTGCAAGCCCGGCCACTACCTCAGCGGCAACAAGTGCTTGGCGGTGAGTGGGCCTGGCAGCTGGCAGCTGTGGTTCTCTCACTCAAGTAAGGCTTGGCCCCACTCCCTCGGCGGGAATAAAGTACGGGGCTGTGGGACCCAAACTGCCGGAACTAGCAGCACCCTGCATCCTGCCGCCTTGGGCGTGTGCAGTGCGCCGACCCCTTCTGCACCAGCCCAGCACTGACTGAGGCCCACGAATCCTGCACCCCCAACTGCAGTGCGCCAACCCCTTCTGCACCACCCCAGAACTGACAGAGGCCCATTAATTGATTTAATGGGTATCTGTTTTTCTTTTTGATCATTCATTGATTCTGCACCCCTCCTGCAGTGCGCCAACCCCTTTTGCAAGGCCTTCCCCCAAAAGAACAGCAGCACCGACGGCGTGCTGGAGTGCGAGTGCCTCGACTGCCAGCTACCCTACCAGCTCACCACCGCCGCCCCCGCCCCCTTCCGGGCCAAGTCGCGCTGCCAGGTGGGCAGGCTTGCTGGCAGCTGGCACGGGCGGTAGCCTTGCAGGGGCGTGCAAGTTGCTGGCAGCTGGCACTGGCAGTGGCCTTGCGCATCGTGCAAATTGCTAGCAGCTGGCACGGGCGGTAGCCTTGCAGCGGCGTGCAAGTTGCTGGCAGCCGGCACTGGCAGTGGCCTTGCGCATCGTGCAAATTGCTAGCAGCTGGCACTGGCGGTGGCCTCACAGGGTCGTGGTGAGGGCACAGGGCAGGTGCCGTGCTTTCAAGCAGCCCAACGCTTGAATGTGGTTTTGCATGTGGGAGGCTGACTCTGTGTCGATCCAAAACTGCGACCCACGCCCTGCGCCTGCTCGCCAGCTCGTTAACGCGCCCTGCCCACTCCGGCCCGCGCGACCCCTGCCACCCCACCCCGCCCCACCCCTGCAGTGCCCGCCCCTGCCCCACTGCTCCACTTACGACGACAACTGTCAGTGCACCAAGTGCGACGGGTACACGCTTGAGCAGGGCAAGTGCCGCACCCCCTGCACCGCCAAGAACTGCGCGACGTGCACCACCGAGGCGTGCACGCTGTGCGACTCTGGATTCAAGCTCAACATCACCACAGTCACCGTCAACGTGACTGCGGGCAATGACACCACCCCCGTCAATGGAACGGCCCTCAACGGCACGGCCGGCAGCAACACCACGACCATCACCACGACTGAGTGCCAGGCGGTGAGTGCCCAGATCAGTGGTCGCATTTGAGCCTGCCTGTGGTCGGCCACCGGGGCGGCACATGTGTGTGTGTGTGAATTTGAAGGGGCAGAGGTGAAGTGTGCAGGCCACCCTCCCGCTTGCCCTGCATTGAGCACCCAGTGGCAGGCCTGGGTGCAGCAGCAGCATCACAGTTTCCACAAGTTGTGCACTTGCTGCCGCCCCGCCCACAGCCATGCAAGCGCACAGCCCCTGTGCCTGCCTGCCTGCCTCACGCTGACCATCAACTTTGCCCTTCTCCGTTGGCCTCTGCAGTGCCCCGCCATTGCCAACTGCGAGACGTACAACGCCGACTGCTCCTGCCGCGTCTGCGCGTTCAACACATTCAGATATTTCCTGCTCAAGCAGGGCAAGTGCGAGGTGAGGTGGGGGGAGGGATGGGCGGGGGCCTTAATCAGGGGGCAGTTGGCTGGGGCAGAGGTCTGCGCATGTGTCACGACCAGCCCGAACCGGCCATCGATCTCATCCCGAGTCTGGCAGCCAGCCCAATGGGCTTTGGGGTGCGACCCGTCCCACCCCATCCTCATCAGCAATGCAAGGCGCAACAATTAATCAATCAGCAATATTATTTGCTTGATTATCAATTATCAATAATATCAAGCAATATTATTTGCTTGATTGAATGCCCACCTGGCCCACCACTCCTGCTTTAAACCTCACCGCCACCTCCCTCGCAGCAGAGCAACTGCAAACTGTTTACTCTTTCCTCTCTCTTGTGTTCATGAAGTCCTTCCCACATCTCTCTCCCTCCCTTCTTCCGGTGCAGTGCAACTTGGCCAACCCCAACTGCTCCAAGTTCAATGCCGACGGCTGCCGCTGCGACACCTGCAAGACTGGATGGAGCGAAGTGGCCGGCACCTGCGCCGCACCGGTGAGCTCGGCACGCGGCGCCTGGACTCGTGTTGTCCTTAGGGTGGCAGGGAAGCTGGGAGGTGGCGGGTGGCAGAACCGCCTCTGTCACAACACATTGCGGCACACCTCATGGCATGACGTGGCATGGCCAGCACAGCGAGGCGAGTACACGCAAGCCGACGCGGGTGCCGGTGGAAGCCGCACGCCCATGGCCCCCCTTGTGGGGAACCAGAGGCTGCGGGCAAGAGTCAGGTGCAGCGCTCGGTCCTGCTGCTGGCGTTCTCACTGGATGTGGCACACATAATCTGACTATTCATTTGCGACCTCCCCCTGTGCAGGGAAGGAAGAAATAATGAGGGTGACAGCAGCGGCTGGGCGGCCGGCCTGAGCCGCAAGACGGACGGCGCTCGGTGAAGCCTGAAAACTCTGTCCCAACACACACTGACGACATCGCCTCTCCCTACTGCTCTATTCTTTTGTTTTCGTTGTCTTCCTTCGCTTCGTTTCTGTGACCTGACATCCACCCCCCTTTCACCACTGCTCGTATCCCCCCTTTGCGGCGGCACCCCGCCCACGACATCGACTGCTGCTGCCGCTGCCTGGCCCGCAACAGGAACCCCTCGGTGCGTTTGTTCATTCCTCAAGTACAGGAACAGCGTGCTCAGTTGTAAGCACATGTGATTGAGGAGCATAGATGCAGTGGGAGACAGGAGAAGGGCCGTGCGAATATTATTAGCGAGGTGCTGCGGCGCAGTACAGCTCAGCACGGCGCGGCCGGCGGGCAAGGCAGCGCATGCCCCGCCTCCACGAGCTTCGGTGCCGGCAACTGCAAGCGCCGTTTGTAATGTTCAGGTAACGTTCACTTGAACTACTCTGCAACCAGACGTGCCCGCGCCTGCGCTGCCCGCCGCACCGCGTCCCTCTCCCGTGGGCATCCAAGGCGCGCAGGCAAGTGAAAGGCTGCTTTGTTATTGCACATGATGAGCGCTGCAGTGCAGCCGCGACAGCAGCAGGGTTCCCGCCTCCCCGCAGGGCAGGCAGCTGCCGCCTCCCGCCGCCCCTGCCAGCCACTCGCTGCGCCCTTCGCGGCCCGCCCGCTTTGCACCGCTCATCGACGCCCTCTGCCCCACACTCTGGAACCCCACACCCATGCAGCTTGCCAAGATATGTTCAGCCGCAGCATCGAGACGTCAATTGACATTGCCGCGCCGCCGGAGCGTGTTTGGCAGGTGCTGACGGCAGACGGGCTGGGCTCATCAACTTGGAATCCATTCATTACTGGGTTCCAAGGACAGCTGGCAGAAGGGCAGAGGCTCACTGTCACCGTCACGCCGCCCGGCAAGAGTGCAGCCACCTTCAAGCCAACGTTGATCTGTGGTAAGCGGGCTGCACGGTGCCGCCTGCTGGCCGCTTGCTGCTGCCGCTGCCAGAGGCCTGCCTACGGTACGCCAAGAGCTACCCTCTCTGGCTGCCTGCTACCTGAGCCGCCCCACGTGCCGCCTCGCCACCCCAGGCCGCCAGCTGATCTGATGAGCACACCCTTCCTTGGCCGCCCCCTCCCCTCTCCACCCCACCCCTACCTGTAGTCTCCCCTGGCAAGGAGCTGCGCTGGCGGGGCAGCCTGCCCATCCCGGGCCTCTTCTCGGGAGAGCACTACTTCCGAGTGGACCCGCCAGCTGGCGCCAGCGCCGCCGCCTCAGCAGGAGGCGCTGCAGGCACCGGTGGCTGCCGCTTTGTGCACGGGGAGCGGTTCAGCGGGCTGCTGATCCCCGTGCTAGGCGGCATGCTCGAGGCGACAGAGGCCGGGTTTGTGGCCATGAATGAGGCTCTGAAGCGGGCAGCAGAGGCGGGCGCTGACAGCTGACAGCTGAGGTGGCAGGCCCTTGCTCCTTTCTCCGGTAGCCAGCAGCGGGGGGCCCGACAGGGGGCCCGCACCTCCGCTGGTTTCCTCAACCCACGCCCGGTTTCCTCAACCCATGCCCACGGGCGTATCCGTCTGCTTCACCTTCTTTAGCCCTTGCTGTAGACGCTGCCCTCGCAAGCACATGGTGTGCTGTTGCGCCCCATACTCAAGCTGTGCGCCACCCACATCTGCCCAGTCGCTACCGTTTTGACCTGTAATGCACGGCCACGCGGCGCGCTGCGCACGGCAAGGTGCCCAGGCACTCCGGGTGCTGCTCCATCTGGCAGTGCTCGGCTGGGGCCCAGCACAAGGCGTGGAAAGGCGTGGTGCAAGAGAGCAGCCCATCTCTGTGTGCGTACTCTGAAGGACGGCTGGGCACCCTCGGGCTGCGGGGCAGCCCCGCCGGGCTCCTCCTCCTGATACATCAACCCTCGATTGCAAGGCCAGGTGGTGCATGCGCATCCGGCATACTGTCGCGAAGACTGGCATGCGGTCTGAAACACCCCAACTTGAACATGTGCATTTCAAGCCTACTGTGTTCAGTGCCAGGCGCCATTGCAGGTGGCTCGGGTGCTGGCGGTCGGCCAGGGCGCGGGAGGCGGCGCAGCCGGGAGGCGGGGAGGCACCTGTGAGCGCCGGCCGTGCTGGCGACCACGAAAGGCGTCGGCATTGTCGGAGTCGGTATAATCGCAATTGGGCCGCGCAACTGAGAAGGCGCAGGCAGTTGATGCGCTGCCAAGCTGGCTTTCCAGCTGGCGACGCCCTCGGGGAGCGGAAAGCAACCGGAAGCGCAGGCAGCCGCATTTTTCAGTCGCCTTCGTTACAATTGAGTTCCAGGGGGGGAGTTCCAGAATAGCTCTGAGACAGCACAGGAGCAGCCCCGAGACCGGCGAGGAACCCCCAGTGGCCCGAGGGCTGCCCCACTCGGGCCCTCGGGCTCAGACCCTCAGCTTTAATCAGACTGTAACCCCACAAAAGCGAAGCAGCACAGCTGTAGGGTTGTGCCCTCGTGCCTCCGAAGAATGCTTTTTGGGAGCCGGAGTGGGCGACTATGGGCGGCGGTGGCGCTCCTGCTCCTTGGGACCGCGCAGCTGGCGGAGGCGCAGCTCGATATGTTTGGGTGAGGCGGCACCAGGGTTGTGCTCTGGGAGTGTGCTGACGTCAGCTGGGATCACTGGCACGTGTTGTGCTAGTGCTGGGATACGCGCCTGGGCAGCACCACAACACCGTCATCCCCGCACGCTTGCCCCGCCCTGTGCACAACTGGCGCCCTGCCACCTTCCCTCCCACCCAACCCACTCGTGTGCACGATAACACGCCCTCCCTTCTGCCTCCTCCACCCACCCCCTGGCCTTTCAGATACAAGCTTGGGGCACTGGTTGGGTAAAAGGAAAGGAAAGGAAATGTACTCCCTTAGGCGTGGGTTGACGAAACTGGGACGTGGTAAAGGCCTCCTATCGGTAGGCTTCCGTTGGTTGCCCCCTCCTATCAAGTCCGAAGACTATCATACAGGGTATGGCGTAACACGTCAATCCTTAGGAGGGCCCAGCTACGATGATGTATCATTATCCTTCCGGCATAACCGTACCACTTGAGTCAAGTCATCAGCACGACTTGAACCCCGGTCTCCTGGCAGATAGCTTCGCATCGGTTACCACTACACTATCCGGTGGTGTCCCAGGGCGGGGGGACTGGTTGGGTACAGGTTCGAACTCAGTGACGCCAGCGTTTACACCTGGCAGTTCGAGGACGCAGTCCATAAAGCATTCTATGTGGCGGCCAAAGCTGCGGGCGCACGCGAGTGTCTCGTACAACTGCCAGAAGTCCCCATCGGCAACAGATTCTTCAACATCTTCCACTTTCCAGATGGCGCCAAGGACATTGCAGCGGCTCAGGCAATGTTTACGACCCTGAAGACGGAGCCGCAGAAGGTGTGGCCACCTGCACGGTTCCCAGGGCTGACGTTGACCGAAGTGACCTTTGCGTGGGCGCCTCCACCTCCTCCGCCAGAGTCTCCCCCCCCACCACCGCCCCCACCACCGCGTCCGCCTTCACCCTCGCCCACGCCTCCCCCCCCACCCCCACCGCCTTCGCCGCGCCCGCCTCCCCCCCCACCCCCACCGCCATCGCCACGCCCACCTTCTCCTTCCCCACGCCCACCACCACCACCCCCGCCTCCCCTGCCACGCCCGCCTTCACCCTCGCCCCCACCGCCCTCCCCGCGCCCGCCTTCTCCACGTCCACATTCGCCCCCACCCCCACCGCCATCCCCGCGCCCACAGTCACCCTCGCCCCCTCCTCCCCCAACTCCACCGCCTTTGCCGCGTCCGCCTTCTCCGCGCCCACCTCCGCCACCACCCCCACCGCCTACGCTGCGCCCGCCTTCACCCTCGCCCCGACCACCCTCCCCGCGCCCGCCTTCTTACTCGCCCCCACCTCCTTCCCCACCCCCACCGCCTTCGCCGCGCCCGCCTTCTCTGCACCCGCCATCTCCTGCGCCCCCACGTCCTTCTCCACCCCCGTCGCCTTCACTACGCCCACCTTCTCCTTCGCCACGGCCGCCAACACTCTCGCCGTCGCCCCCACATGCTTTCCCACAGCCACCTTTCACACCCCCTCCCTCATCCCGCACCCCTGTGCCAAGTCCATCTCCACCGCGCCCTCCTTCGCCAGGCCCACCCCCACCCAAGCTTTCTCCCCTGCCATTACAACCACCCCTGGCCCCCCCTACGCTGCCGGGGAGACCGCTACCGCCTCCCTCAACCCCACCGCCTCAGCCTCCAGCCCCCCCGAAACCTTCAAACCCACCGCCCTCCCATCGCCCACCCCCACCCCCACCACCCTCTCCCGTCCTCCCAGCTTCACCCCCGCCCTTAACCTCAACTGCTCGTCCGCCCCCTACGCCTCAGCCACGGCCGCCGTCCCGACGCCCTCCACTTCCCCCACCACCCTCTCCACTTGTATCGTCATCACCACCTCCTTACCCCAACGCTCGCTCACCCCCTCCGCTTCTGCGCCCACCACCTCCGCCTCCCCTACCCCCTCCTTCACCCAAGCTGTCACCCCCGTGCCCTCTTTCCCCCGAGGTGCCACCACCCCCACCTCAGCTGCCCCAGGAGATCACTGATTCACAAGCAACGTCCCCGCCGCCCCCCGGCCCCACCATCACCTTTATGCTGTACCGAGCCAGTAGCGGCAACGGCAGCGGCAGCAGCAGCGGCAGGCGGCTGCTCTGGTCCCCGGGGGAGCAGCAAGAGGTGGCGGCGGCCTTGGCGCGGGCAGCCATGGCAGCAGGCCTGGCGTCCCAGCAGCCTGCGGTGGCTGTGGAGGATGCGCCAGGCGGCGCACCTAACAACGGCGTCGCGCTGAGGGTGGCTGTGACGTTCCCTCCCGGCAGCCAACGGGAAGCCGCCCTGCAGCTTGCCACACTGGTGCTGACCCAGCCGCAGAGCGTGTGGCCCGTTGAGCAGTTTGGGGATGTGCGGGCGAGTGATGTGGAGGTCAATGGAGCGCCCCTGAACTTCACACCCAAGCGGCGCATCCCCTGGCGCATCCCCACATGGGCGGTGGCCCTCATCGCGGTGCTTGCTGCTGCCGCCATCCCCGCAATTGGTAATGCCCAGCTGCTGTGCTTGCACATGCCAGCGCTGCCGCCAGTGCCCGCTGCTCGCACATCCCTGCGCTGCTGCCTGTGCCCGCTGCCTGCACATGCCTGCGCAGCTGCCTGGCTCACTGTGCCTGCTAGCGCTTCATGCCCTGCACAGCCTTGCAAGGCTTTCGTCCCGCCTGGGGGAAGCTCCATGTGCATATGCCCCATCCACCTACCTCCCACTCCCACATATCCGCCCCTCCTTCCATTCCGATATGTTCGCCTGATCATTAAAATCAGGATAGCACGACCGGCTCCGATCGTGTGAAATTCGCGGCCTCGCGCCCCGCGCAGGCTGCAGCTGAGCGAGACTTGACTGTCCTTCGGGGGCGACAGTCTCGACTCAATCGGCCAGGAGTGACTCTTCTGAGTCGGTTGCAACCCCATCCCCCCACCCCCAGCACGGTTGAGAACCCATAAATCGATTACCACAAAGCCTACCATCCTACAAAGCCCGCAGTACCTCGATCCTCAACCATCCGTCTGATGAGCCCCTTCAGCAAGGGCGAAACCGGTCACGGTAGCTGACCCTTTCCCACTCTCCATAACCAAATCCGTCTCATGAGAGCGTCACGCGCCTCTACTGACGTTAAAATCCCATCCATATGGGTGCCTGCCACTTGTTTCAATCAGTGCCTGCATGCACCAGTCGCACCCTGCCTACAACTTCAGCTGACCCATTGTGCCTTGTCTTCTCTTGCCCCTCCTTGACCCTGGCGTGCAGTGACAGTGGTGCGACTCTATCGCCGCAGGGCGCGCAGGAGCCAGGAGCACGCTGTTCTGCGCGTTCAAGAACAGAAGGCTGTGTCTGCCTCTCTTCAACCGGGGCGGCCCGCAAAGGAGGCCACTTCAGACCCTGAAAGGGGGGTCGGGGCCAAGGCCCCGCTGGGGACAGGCCTGAAACAGCTGGCTTCAGGCACGCCGGGCGGCGTCGCCCCCATCACTGTGCACGTGCTCACAGACGGCGCACCCGCAGCAGCGTCGCCGGCTGCCATGAAGCCAGGCATGCCTGCTTCCTCGGCAGCAGCAGGCAGCTTGGATGATGCCGCGGCCGCCACCGCTGCAAAGCTAGCGGCCGTGCAAGCCAGGCTGGCGCGATTGGCAGGCCGGGGGTCCTCGTCAGGCCCACATGCGCTCAGGCCGGAGCAGCAGATGCCTCTGGCATGGATAGACAACCCCACTGTCTCCACCGATCTTGAGCTTGCTGAGAAGCGGCCGGCGCTGCGCCGCCTGTCCTCGTCCCTGCGCCAGAGGCCTGCTGCCTTGATGCGGGGCCTGTCAGGGGTGCGGCACGAGGGGATGCCTTGATGCAGTGCCCGTTATGGGGCGGGAAGAGGGTGCAAAAAGTTGTACTTAAGAAGCTTGAGTCTGTGTCGCTGACCTGTCTCTTCAGAGCAAACCCATCTTCCTCCACATTGGAATCTTGTGCTGCTGAGCAAGTCGCCTTGTAATCCTTGTTATCCTGACATGACGCCCCGCCTTGACAATTGGTGTGTAATATTCAACCTGCCAGGCCGCGGCTGGTGTGTGCAGGGGTGGGCTTGTGGCCAGGCACAGGAAGGCGGCACCTGGCACCGCTGGCGGGAGGCGGGCAGGCACCAGGTTCTGCCCTTGTACGTGCGTCGCCTGCGACGGCAGGAAATCCGCAATGTCGCTGAAATACATGAATTGGTTTAGTTCCGAGCCTGGCCGAGCTCCGGCGCGGGCCGTGCTTTCCAGGCAGTGCCCTCGGGGAGCTGAGAGCGAGCTGAAGAGCCGGCCGCCGCAGATGTCAGCTCCCTGAATTCAACCGCAACCCGGTTTGCGCCCAAGACACAGGAGCGGTCCCACTGACCGGCGGAGCCCTCGGGGCGGCCCCACCTGGGCGGCCCTGGCCCTGGGGAGTGCCCTTCCTCTTGGACGGCTGGCAATTTGACGAGTAGCAGTCTGACAAAGCGGATGAAGGCCTCGGCGCTGCTCCTGCTCTTGTCTGCCCTGGCGCTGGCAGCGGCGCAGCCTGCCGCAGCAGCGCCAGCACTGGCGCTCAATGGAAGGCGGCACATTCAACACACCAGCCATGAGCAGGTGGGACGGAGCTGGCATGGCAGGACAGAGTGGGGTGATTGGGGATTACTGAATGTTCGATGGTCCAGCTTACTCATATGCACCCACATGTCGCTGCAGGCCGGTCCGGCTCCGCTGCACAGCCGGACATTGCAGCAGGTGGCGAAGGAGCAGTGCGTGGGACTTCAATTCTGGGACGGCGAGAAGTGCGTGCTGCCAAACGCCATCCTCAAATTCACGCTCACAAGCGCCTTTGGCACCGCGCTCATACTGGGCACAAAGAAGGAGGCAGTGAGGAAGGCGTACCAGGATGCGGCCGTGGCTGCAGGTGCGATTGGCTGTGAATGCCTGGCAACGGCGCTGGCACTGGTGCTGGCACGGGTGCTGGGAGTGGCACTACTGGCAGTCGAGCTGGCAGCACTCCTGGCACTACTGGCAGTACTGGTACAGGCTGCGAATGCCTGGCAGCGGCGCTGGCACTGCCGGCAGCCGAGCTCCTGTGGGATCCTTCAGAAGCAGAAGAAGAAGATTACAGCCCGAGGGCATGGGGTTGAGGAAGCCACCAGGAAATCAAGCCAAATGCACCACGTGTGGGATCCTCCACCCACCCTCAACCCGCGTTTTCCCGCCCCGCAGGCGCAACGTGGCCACCATACACCGTTGCCGACAACCCCAGGGGAGCAGTCACGTTTTGGACGCAGTATGCGGAGAGCGCCCAAGACGACGCCGCTGCACGAAAGATGGTGGAGCTGCTGAAGGCGCGGGTGCATGACATCTTCCCAGTGCCCCTGCTGGGGCACCTGCGAGCGAAAGACGTCACCCTGGTGCTGCCGCTTGCCAGGGCCGGACCTCCGCCGCCGGCACATGGGAAGCCCACAGGGCTGATTGCCGCCATCGCAGTGCTCATTTGTATTGCATTCGCCGCCCTTGGTGAGGCCAGGGTGCTGCGAGCGTTGTGTTTGGGGTGAAACGGGCAGCTTGGTGCGGAGATGCGGTTGGCACTTCACGTACGTCAACATCTTCTGCCACTGTCCGCTTGGTGTATGCCTGCCATTGCCCTTGAACACCTTACCAGTCAAATACATAACCACGCCCTGCCCTTGGCCTGCAGTGGGCTGGGTGCTGCTGCGCCGCCGCAGGGCGCGCCTGCTCCTGGCGCAGGCAGGCATGCGCGAGCTGCAGAAGGGTGCACTGGGCTTCCTGCACTCGTTGTGGCCTGCCAAGGAAACCAAGCACGACCCTGAGAAGGGTTCTCAGGCACAGGCCGCCCCCCTCGGGGCAGGCCTGAAGCAGCTGGCATCAACAAGCAACAAGAGTGCTTCCCCTGGCGCTGCTGCCGCGACCACGGTGCAGGTGCACACGCACAGGGTGCCGGCAGCAGCGGTGCCTGGTGAGCAAGATCAAGCGGCCCTGGCTGAGGAGTTGCTGCAGCAGGAGCTGGCTCTGATGCGTGAGATGCAGCAGCTGATGCTGGCACAGCGGCAGCAGGAGCAGCCAGGGCCTTCCAACTGGAGGGACAACCCGTCGGCACAGTGAGCTGCCTTGGCCACCGGTCGACTGAGTCGGCTGAGTGGCAAATACATTGATGGCATGTGTGCCCAGACTCAGGTGACAGGGCTGGCAGCAGAAGACGCGTACTACTACATTTTTCACCAACAAATGTACCAATGCATGTAAACTGTAGGGCAGCAGGCACTCCCATGACACTTTCTTGAACAGTATTTGACTATGGACATGAAGGGGGCGCAGCCATGCCTCAGCGGCGCCCCTTTTCGCACCGGTGCCGGCTTCTGGGCAGCTTCCAGGCGCTGGAGCTGCATGAGATGCACGCCGAGCTGCAGCCAAGTCATTTCGTGCTTGGGAGGTGAGCGGGCACAAACCGATTTGCCAAGGCATGCCCAGCTGGCAGCGGCTGAGCTGGAATCAACGCCTCCTGCAAGCACCGGCACGACCGGGCCTGCTTCAGCGCAGCAGCACCACACGTCCTGCCTCGTGTCAGTGCGAGAGTTACCGTGCTTGCTTTCCTATGTTTCATTGCAGTGCTTCATATGTAGAGAGCCGATTGCAGGACAATTATAAATGCAAGGAGCCGCACGCCCCCGCTTAACGGTGTGTGGCTGCCCAGGGCGCCAGTATCAGTGTGCCGTGGGCCGGGCCCCTGCTGCCGGCACACTACTCCTTTCCCCACCAGTCGTCCACCCTCTCGCCACCCCCTTCCCACCACTCCTCCACCTCGCTGCCTGCTCCCGAGCGCACGCCCCGCCACCGCTGCTCCTGGGCAGGCTGCCACTTGAACCGCCGCCTCTGCAGCTGGAGGGCCCCAGGCTGACGCTGCGGCTGCTGGGAAGACAGGCTTCGCCTGCCAGTGAGCTGCCCACGGCGCGGGACGCTCACTGCTGCCGATACGCCCTTGCCTCTGAGCTGGGTGCTGCTCCCGCTGCCGCTCAACACGGCTGGTGCAGCCTCGGCTAGCCGCTCTGGCTGTGCCGCCGCCAGGGAAGAGCCAGCCTCGCCCACCGCCGCTGCAGGCACGTCTGCGCTGCTCGCCTGCCGGCTGCGCCGGGACCGCCGCCGCCGCTTATTCTTCTCCACCCCTGCGCCTTCCTCCTCAGAGTGACTGGGCGCCTGGCTGCTGCTGGTGCGCGAGGGCTCACCTGCGGCTGCCTCCGCCGCTGCCTCGTCTGCCGCTCCCTCGTCTGCTGCTGCCTCTCCATCCAAAGCTAAGGAGGAGCGCTTCCGCCGGGGCCGCCGCCGACGCTTCTTCTTCTCCGCCACTGCGCCTTCCTCACACTGGCTGGGTGCCTCGCTGCCGCTGCTTGCTGGCAGCCCCGCTGCTGGAGCTGCAGCCACCCCTGCTGCTGCTGGCGCTGCCGCCTCTGCCTCTGCAGCGCCCTCAGCACTGGAGGAGGGTGTCCGCTTGCCCCTGCGCTGCCTGCGACGTTTCTTCTTCTTCTCTGCCCCGTCCTCCGCATCTGCTGCATCCGAGCCGCCAGCGCCGCTGCTGACACCACCATCCACCGGTGCCGCGAGGGACGCCGAAGACAAGTGCAGTGCAGCAGCCGTGCCGCCCCCTGCTTCTGCAGCTGCGGCCGCTGCCCTCTCGTCCTTCTTCCGCTGCCGCCGCAGGCGCCGCCGCTCGAGCTGCCGCAGCCGCTTCATCTCTGCCCTGTCATCCGCCTCTGCTGCTGTCGAGCTGCCTGCACCACCGGCGCTGCCGTCATCCACGTCACCCGCCGTGAGTGCTAGAGCAGCGGGGAGGAGCGCGCCAGCGATGCCTGCCGCTGCCTCTGCCTCTGCAGCTGCAGCTGCAGGCACTGCCGCTACTCTCTCTTCGTTCTTGTGCAGCCGCCGCAGGCGCCGCCGCTCGAGCTGCCGCAGCCGCCTCCTTTCTGACCGTGCCTCCGCCGCCGACCCTGAGCGGGCGCCAAAGCTGGCGCTGCGGCTTTCCAACACAATGGGCCCGGGCGCCACAGGAGGGGCGGCCAAGGCAGCAGCGCTGTCTGCCTCTGGCTCTGCCAGTGTAGCCATCCCAAGCTCTAGGTTGCGCAGCCGCCGCAGCCGCCGCCGCGCGGCGGTGCCCAGGCCGGTGTGACTGGAACCTGCCCAGCTGTCTGCCGGGGCTGCAGCGGGCGGCACCGGCCCAGGTGGCATCATGAAGCCAGCTGGCGGGCCTGCCTCTGCCACCTGGCGGCGCTGGCGGTGCAGCATCACGCCATACACGGCCGCCAGCATGCGCTTTGTGGGCTCGGGCACCCTGCACCAGTGGGAGCGGGTGGGGGACCACACATGTGGGAGAGCCGCGCTCAGCGCTCTCGATGTGCGCGCTGCCGGGCGCGCAAGGTTCTTTCCCCAAGGTCCTCCCTGCCTCCCTGCCCATGCTGCGCACGCTGACGGGCCTCCCTGTCCTCCCATCCCACGCTTGCCGCCCTCACCCCGCTGCGCACAAGCCCTCCTCCCTACTCAAAAGTTCATCACCACACCCTGGCCGCTCCCCACGAACCGCAACGCTGTCATATAGTACTGCTCAGCTGCACCGCCCTCCTCTTCCCCACTCACTTGTCGGCATAAGACATGAGCTCGTCGCAGTGCACCCACACCAGCTCCTGCCCCTCCATGCTGCGCGGCTCAAACCGCCACTGCTCCGCCACTGCGGGAGGGAGAGAAGCGGCACAGGGCTGTGATGAGCAGACAGCTCAAGGCGCCAGTCCAGCAGCCAGGGTGCGTGTGGCACGGAGCGGTGGGTAGCTAGCCTGCTGCTCCTGCCTGAGAGCAGCACTGGGTGCGCGCTGCCCTGGCCACCACAGCTCAACTCGAGCTGTGACCCGGGGCGGCGCACCTCCCCCACCCACCAAAAGCCTTGGCAAGCCAGCCAGCTGCAGACGTCGCCCAACCAGCAGGCCTCAAACATCCAGCAGATCGCGCCTACCCAGCAGACCTTCCTCGACCAGAGCCGACGTCCCCAATCCAGCAGCAAGCAGCCAACCCTGCCCCGCCCCGCCTCCTCACCAAAGAGCAGCGCCAGGAAGTTGTGTGCCCAGTACCAGTAGCGATGGCTCACAAACGTGAGGGCCTGCAGGTCACGCTCCTCCACCTGCAAAGAAACAACAACAACAAAGACAAAAGGGGCGGCAGGGGGGCATACGGAAGGGCGGGTCAAGGGTGGGCGGGCAGGCTGGGTTGCAGGAAGTGGGGAGGGGCACATCATCGGGGCGCATCATGGGACATCGGGCGCAAGGCGGCAAGGGGAGGCGGGGCACCTGGATTGAGCAAGCCAGCAGGTCCGGGCGGCGCGGAGCAGCGCTCGTACTCTCCCTTGCATGCAAGCCAGGGTCGGGTCGCGATGCATGCCCCGAATGACTCCGCCCCGCCCCCTTCCGGGGCCTGCCCCCTTGCCCCCTTGCCCCTAGCTCACCTCCACCCCCAGCTCCTCATGCAGCTCCCTCTGCAGCGCGTACTGAGGGATCTCCCCCGGCTCCACCTGCAGTACCAACATCAGTACCAGCAATACCATTAGCACAGGTGAACAGCTTGGGTGGAGGCGTGCACCAGGGGCATGTGAGGGGCGGGAACGGCAAAGCAGCGTGCAGTGGGTGGCATTCGCGGCCAGGCTGGTGGGCAAGCAGGCACAGAGCTGCAGCAGGCACTCAGGCGGGCGGGCAGGCAGGCAGGCACACAGTGGCAGCGGGCAGGCAGCCAACCAGCCAAGGGAACAGGCAGCACACAACCGGGGGCCCACCTTGCCGCCAGGAAACTCGTAGAGCCCTCGGAACTTAGAGTTGCCCCGCACCCGCTTGGACAGCAGCACCTGCACAGCACAGCACAGCAAAGCAAAGCACAGCTCGGCACGCACAGCGTGACACAGCAGACCACAGCACAGCAAAGCACAGAGCAGGGCAAACATGGGTGGGTGGCGGGCAGCCTGGAGCCGTGGGCGGCGGCAGAGCGGCAGGCCCCTGCCAGAGTGCCTGGGCATGGCTGGAATGGGCACTGCCCTCTGCAGCTGCAGGCAGCTGCAGCTTGCGCCGCTGAGGCTACGCCTGGCCCCTGCCCATTCTGCCTGCCTGCGGCAAGGGAGGTCGCCCACGCAGCACAACCCCTTCCTCCCTCTTGCCCAAGCAGCAGGCCAGCACGCACCTGGTTCTGGCTGTTCATCAGCGCTGCAGACACCACCAGCACGTTGTTCACGTTGGCAGGCATGCGTGGCGGCCAGCGCCCAGCCCGCCTGGCCTCCCCCTCCTCCTGCACCACCTCCGCCCCGCTTTCGAGCGCGCCGCCGGCGCTGCTGCCGCTCACGTCGGCTGATGCCAGCAGGCTGATGCGGGGCGGGCCAGGCCCGCCGCCCATGGGCCGCAGGGAGGGGGCGGCCCTGCCGGTGACCGGGAAGGTGTGGGCAATGGCTGCATCCATGTCGTCCTGATCAACTGAAATGCTGGCCAGGGGGCCAGCTGCCCGCCCCGCCTGGCGACCCTGCTGCTGCTGGCCTTGCCTGCCCCCCCGCTGCTGCTGCTGCTGCTGCTGCTCAGGCTGCTGCTGGCCCACCCTGCCCTGCTCGGACGCCCGCTGCCACTGCCTGCCGTTGCCTCGCTGCTGTTGCGGCGGCGGCGGCGGCAGCGGCTGCAGCGGCTGCAGCGCGCCCAGGCCCCGCCCCCAGGCCTCCCAGCGCCGCAGCTCCTGCACCGCCTCCTGCTCTTCCTCCTGCTGCAGCCGCTGCTGCCGCTGGTACTCCTGCCGGTCGCGACGCCACTGCCACCGCCGCGGCGGCTGCAGCGCGCGCCGGCTCACGCTGATCAATTCCTCCAAATCCTGCTGCACCGCCGCTGCCTTCTTGGCCAGTCTCTTGCTGTCCTCAGCATCTGGCAGGGGGGCTGCTGCTGCTGCCGGGCTCTGGGGGCGCGGGGATGACGCCCGCTGCGCATGCCGCCTGTCGCTGCGGCCCGACCTGTGGCTGCTGCGCTCGCCGCCCTCAACAGGCCCTCCTGGCCCAGCCGCGGAGGCTGCTGCCAGTGCAACAGATGGGCGCGTCTTCTGGGCTGCCCCCAGCGGTGCCGCTGCTGTCCCGAACGAGCGCCGTGCAGGGCCGGCGCAGGTCTGCACGGGCGGCGGCAGCAGGGCTGGCGGCGGGCAGCACTGCCGCCGCTGCAGCACTGGTTGCCCCGCCGGTGAACGCGCTGCAATTGCAGCGGGTTGCAGGATGGTCAGCCGCTGCCAGCAAGTGTTTGTGAGCGCAGCAAAAGTGGCCAGTTGAAGGTGCGGTGGCCAGGGCAGCAGGCGGGTCCCACCTTGCGCGCTCAGGGCCCGCATCGTCGGAACAATTGAGTCGCAAGTATCTCCGAAATCGCCTGACGCAAGGAGAGGTCGCAGGCAGCCGACCGCCGCTAGCCACGGAACTCTGCTACCCACATTCCCGCCTCCTTGGCCGCAGGCAGGACTAGCAAATGTATCGAGGATCGCCTGAAAGTTCGGGAGCCACGGTGCCAGCCCAGTCGGTGGGCGATGGATTGCTCGCCCAGGCTCACAGCAGGGCTCAGCACGCCAGCGGCGGCGGCAGCGGCGGCAGTGGCAGCAGCACGCCACGGCATCGCTCCTCTGTGTGCATGCTGCTGCTTACCATACTGATGTGCGCTTGGAGTTTGTCAGCTCATCAAGCTCAGGAGATTGCATGCGGCGTGCCAATGCATGGCCGGTAGCAAGCCGGGCATCGCGGGGAAGGCTCCCCATGATGTCAAGTACGTGTCTGCTGTTGCCGGCACCCGGCTTAGGACGTGGCTCATGCGGCACATGCTATATGTGACCAGTTGGGTTGCCTGGCCTGACACGGCTGTACTTGGCATTTCTCCCACCAAGGCACGGGGTGCCCTGGGTGCCTCGAGAGCTCCTTTGTCCCCGCCCTTGGAAGCAACTCGACAAGTGCGCATACACAATCGCAACTCCTCGCTGCCCAATCTTGCAGACGTCCCCGCTACCAATTTCCAACGAGAGCGCCTTCTTCCAGCATATGCACATGAGCAGTTTGCTGTGGCAGGAGTGCAGGTGCTGGGGCGGCCAGGTGTGCAGGGGGTATCCCAGTGGAGAAGTGGGGGTGGCAGGAGTGGGGGCACCTCTTGTTGGTAGCGGCAGGCTGCCACGTCAACCGGTTGCAGCCGCTTGACATCCTTGCACCATGTGAAATCCAGCAGCGAGGTGCGAGCTGCCGTGCAGCCCAGGTGGGCGCAGCACGCCGCAGGCGCGCGCCTGCGGCCTAGGGGGTAGGTCGTGCACCTTGTGTATGCCAAGCAGTCCACATTTGACTTTCCGAGTGTCTTTAGGAGGTGCAAGGATGCAGCATTTTAGGCGACTTGCATGTCGGCCCAGAAGGATTGGCAGCAGGATTGGCAGCTACAGCCTGCGCGTTCTTGGGTGCCTGAGGGTACGCTTGGATCCAGATACCTCCAGGCTGGCTTGCGGTTGGCCAAGTGACCGGTGCACGCAGTGGCCCAGCTTCCCTTGGGGTCATCATCTGCTCACCGGGCACATGCGCATGCTGGCGGACGCAGTTGGAAGATCCTGCTTTCTGTGTGAGCTTGCAGACGGCCAGCCTGGTGTTGTCAGGACAGGACTGTCCAGGGCACCTGGACACTTCAGAGAGTCCGACAACGGTGTGTGTGCCTGTCAACCGGAGCGGCTGCTGCGAGGCGCTTCTCAATAAGAACTCAGGGGCCGACACAGCAGGCAAGGGCGCACGCTGCGTGCCGGACGAGGCGCGCTGCCCAGGCCACCGGCAGGTCTGTGACAAGGCGTTCAGCTAGTTCGCTGTCTAGCTGCTGTCTAGCTGGGCCTGAAGGCCGTGTCTGGTGTGCAGATACTGTTTCACGTGCGCTGTTGCCGCAGGACCCGTGTGCGGCAGGATGCTGGCGGGCCGCCCGCCCGCCCGCCCAGCGGGCCTGGCGCCGATGCGGTCGTGCACACTTCTCTACTTAGCGCTGGCGCTGGCCTTGTGCGCCATCACCTCTTGCGCTGCCCCATCCAAAAATCGGAAGCCCCCACCCCGGCCCCGGCCCCCCCCGCCCACCCCCGCCGCTTCCCCGACCGCCGCCCTCCCCACGGCCGCCTCCCCGCCCGCCCTCGCCTCCAAAACCCCCAGCACCCGACTATACCAGGTTCTGGAAGAACCTGGCCTCTACTTTCGACATTGTGAAGGTCACCAAGCAGCTGGCAGCACTGGTAAGCGGGGGATGCCACAAAGGGTGCGCAAGCCTTGGCAATGCTGGCCTGCTGGGATGCGCCACCTCTTCATTCCTGCTCACTCTCGAGCCGCCGGCAGTGCGCTTGTGCTGGGCGCAGGTGGCAGGCAGCGGGGCAGTCGGGCTGAAGGGAGGGATGGCTGCAACATGAAGGCAAGTGAGATGGGCCAGTCCAGTACAGGTCACTGATACTCAAACCTGGCTGTGCGCCCTGTGCCTGCTGCGCCTGCTGTGTGCTGCAGAACGACGCCAACCGCCGCAACCTGTTCAAGGCATGGTCCGCTTCCTTTGGCAGGAAGTTTGCGGCAGATGCTGCGGTAAGCACCGTGTCCTGCTGTCAAGCACGCTGGCACTGCCCACGCCTGATGCTGTGCACCGCTGCGGCATAGCATGCAGCAGTGCCCAACCCGCACTGCCTGTACTGCCACCGCGCTGCCGCTGTCGTTGCCTGCTTCCCACCCACGCCTCCCGCACCACTCACGTTCATGGGTGCCATGCTGGCCACCCATTCGTGCTGCAGGAGAAGCGGTACAGGAACTTCAACGGCACGCTGCAGGGCATCATTGCTCACAACCTCCAGAAAACCTCGTACTTCCTGGGTGCGCGTGCGCCGTTTCACAGCTGGATGTCTCGCCTGGTGCCCGACATGCCAAGGCGTGCTGCAGCTGTGCTTGGTGCCTGGTGCTGCAGCTGTGCGCGGCAGGGAGCAGGAGTGTGCAGTCCACCCACTGAGCCCGGGTGCTGATGTGCATCCCCCTGCCCTGCCGCAGGCATCAACCAGTTCAGCCACTTGTCCCTGGAAGAGTTCAAGAACACCAGCCTGGGCCTGCGCCTGCCCCCGGCAGGAGTGCGTGCAGCAGCCGCTGCAGCGCCAGCTGGCGATGAGATTGCAGCAGATCCTGGCGAGGTGCTGCCTGCAAGCGTGGACTGGCGAGCAAAGGGCAAGGTGAGGGGCCAAGGCGGTGTGGGCTGGGGTGGGCCAGGCTCCAGCGAGCATGGTGCGCCACCTGCTGCAGCAGCTTTGCAAGGGCGAGGTTGCCGAGTGCAGGACCGGAGGCACGCTGCAGCAACAGCGCAGCTGGGGAGCTTGCTAGCAGGATGCCGGTGCATCTGCCTGTGGACCCTGTCTCTGTGGGCACCCTGCCCTGAAACCCCCTCATTTGCTCCCACACATGCAGGTCCCCGCGATTCGCAACCAGGGCCCCTGTGGATCGTGCTGGGCATTCGCTGCGGCGGGCACGATGAGCGTGCAGGCCGCTGTCGACGGCAGTGCCAAAGCGCTGGCGCTGTGAGTGGGGAGCAAGTGCCTCAGCTGGGCTACTCCCGGGGGGCCCTTTTGCTCCTGGAGGGGTGCTGCCGGTGCCGGGTAGCTGTGCCAGGTGCTGGTTGCCGGGCAGCTGTGTGTGCGGGTAGATGTGCTGGTGCCGGGTAGCTGTTGGTGCCGGGGTGCAGGCCACAGTTGACAGCAACCCTCCTCTCCCCTTGTGCGCAGGTCTGAGCAGCAGACAAGTTGTGGACTGCGCTCATTCTTCAAATTGGGGATGCAATGGAGGGATGTACGGTGAGGGGCAGGGTGGTGTACCGCACGGGTCGGATGAGATGTACACATCTGGGGAGGAAAGGAAGGAGGGAGTGCCTGTGGGGCTCCTGTGCACAACTTGTGAGGCATTATTCTGTGCAGCTTCCCAGCCCACCTGCCTCCTGCAATGTCGGCTGCGGTGTTGGCTGCGTAAGGCATGCTTGCTGTGCACTCCCTGCTGCCTGCGGCCCCCACTGCTGCCTGCGGGCTCCACTGCACCGCTGCCTGCATGCTGACGGCACAAGATGCTTTGCTGCTGCTCCTGCTGCTGCTGCTGCTGTTGCAGCCGCCGCCGCCGTCGTGGCTCAAGCTAACACCTGCCTGGCCGCTCTTGCTCTGCAGACCGCGCCTGGGGTGACCTGCAGAAGATGGGAGGCCTGCAGTTGGACGCAGACTACTCCTACTCCGCCAAGCAAGGCTCGTGCAGGTTCGTGAAGGCCAGTGCTGCCGTGACAGTCTCAGGCATGCGGTACGTGAAGAAGCGCGATGCACGGTCGCTCATGAAGGTGCGCTCGTGGGAACTTGGGCGCTGGGCGGTGCGCCAACTGAGGCGTGAGCCACGGAAGAGCATAGCCGATGGGGGATGCGTGCTGTCGCACCTAGATCTATCCATCTATCCATCTATCCATGTATGCGCTGGTGCGGCTGGGCTTAGCAGATCCCGCGCTGGGCTGGCGGGAAGCGTGCCACATGCCACGCTTCCCGCCAGTGCGTCAGAGGGTGGGCCAGTGCTAGCCGTGGCTGCGCTTCAGCACTCACTCCTTGCCTGCCGACACCTGTCCCTTCCGTCTTGCCCTGCTGCAGGCGCTGACGCAGGGCCCTGTTGCTGTTGCCATTTCGGCGGGCAACCACGGCTTCCTGAGCTACAAAAGCGGCATCCACAGTGGCGCGGGATGCGGCTCCGCAATGGACCACGCCGTGCTGGCGGTGGGGTTTGGTTCCGAGGCGGGCCAGGCCTTCGTGATTGTCCGCAACAGCTGGTGCGCTATGCTGGGCGAACTAGCAAGAGCCGCGATGCCTGGGAAATGGTGGCGCAAGCCTGCATGTCTGGGCTGTGCCAGTTGTGCAGCACATAAAGTGTTTCTTCTGCAGGGTTGTGGCATGCCAAGCGCTGTTCAGGGTACCCACTCAACCCAACCATCACGCGCCGCCCCTGCAGGGGTGACACCTGGGGGGAGCAGGGATACGTCCGCCTGGCAGTCAACGCAACGTTTGGGGCCTGTGGAGTGCTGGACAACCCAGTCGCGGTGGACGTGTGTGTCAAGGGGAAGTGCACCAAGCGACCTGCTCCTGCGCGCCCTCCCCCACCACCCCTGCCGCCGCCTCCCATCCTGTCCCAGCCTCTGGAGCCGCCCTCGCCGCCAGCCAAACCACCGCCGCCACCTGCTAACCTCCAGCTGCCAACTAACCAGCCGCCCCCTCCCTCCTTGCGCCGCCCACCGCCTCCCTCAACCCCACCCCCACAGCGCCCCCCTCCACATCTGCTTTCCCCACCACCTCAGTCGCCCCCGCTCGACGCCTCACCCCCATTGTCCCCCCCACCTTTCTCAGCACCTCCCCTGCTGCCCCCGCCCCTGTCCACGCCACCCGCCTCTCCACCTCCTCTCCCCCCGCCACCTCCGCCTGAACCAGCGCTCTCCCCTCCTCCAGAGCCTGCGCTCTCGCCACCACCGGAGCCTGCCTTGTCTCTGCCACCCCCACCCCAGTCTGCACCCCCTCCCGCCCCGCCCTCTCCTCCGCCGCCGCCTGCACCATGCTCAGCCCTGAGCCATGTGAGTTGCCAGCCCCTCGGGCACCGCTGAGAGGCAATACCTGCTTGAGAGATGCCCTAGCCCTTTGCAGCTGCTCCGTCCCGACCATGGCCAGACCACGCCAAAACAATGCAGCTACAAGCTGCTGGAACCACACGCGGGTCGTGAGTGCCTGCCCCTCTCCCCCGCACCCAACCATGCCCTGCAGCCCGCCAACGGCACCCAGCTCGCTGGCACCATCGTGCTGCTGGACGGCAGTACCGCTGACCTGGTCATTACGTACAGGCAGAACGTTACAGTTGACGGCATCAGGGCGGGGAGCCTGAACGAGGATGAGGGGCTGACACAGGTGCGAGGGTTGCGCTTCTTTTTCAAAGCTGGAGGTTTTTCTTCCAGCTGGAGATCAGCTTGAGGCATGTGAATGGACAACAGGGCGGGCAGGAGTAAGTACCGCGTGCGGTTCCCTACCGAGGCCTCTCTGCTGGCCATGACCTGCTTCTGCTGCCGTGTGCTGAACGTCCCCACCTTGCACCCAGGTGAGAGAGCTGCGATGCGTTGCCAGCTCAAGGAGGCCTACCTTGGCCCCTTTGCTGTCCATCCCCTGCTCCTGCTGCCATCTGCAGCTGCCCAACCCGTCCCACTCACACTCAACGCTTCTCCCTGCACCTGCTGCCCACCTGCAGACCTACACCGGCGGCTCCGGCGCCAACTGCCCCTGCCGCGTGTTTGGCGCCGGCGGTCTGTGCATCCCTCTGGGGGACACCATCAACCGCAGGACCACTGTGCACTACGTGTGCAATGCCGCGCTGGCACAGGACGCCGTCGCCGCGACGGATGTCGTCTCCGCCTGCGTCTACAACGTCACCGTCTCCACCCCCCGGGCCTGGTGAGCGCGCAGCGGCGGCTGGGCACCGCTGGGCAGCAGGGGGGGCATGCGTGCCGTGCTCAGTGAGCTTAATGAGCTTACAGTGCCATGCTGTAGTGCCATGCTGTAGTGCCGTGCTGTAGTGAGAGGGGGTGCACGAGCAATCCTCAAGACCCTGACACAAGGCCACCCCGCTGCTGCCATGATTGCCCCCTCAGCCGTCTGCTGTGCTGACCTGGCGCAAGCACGCCCCGGCTGGGCCAACGAAACATCGAATGATCAACACAAGCTGCAACGCATGCAATCCATCAGCCTAATCCATCAGCCTGCAAAGCGCCCTACAGACTAGAACAACCAACTTGGATGCAGCAATACAGTGTGTCCTGAAAGCAACACGCCATGTGTGCGGAGGGATGGAGGCCCCCAAGGACCCCCGCCCCCCCGACAAGTCAATCCAATCAATCAATCAATTGAGTGTGAACCAACAATTGAGTGTAACCCAACAAGATTTGACTGCGACTGAATGCCCAGCCGTGAGGTTGGGAGCTCGGTACAGACAGAGCTGCTGCCATGGCGAACAGCACAGATCACATCGTGACAGGACATGTGCACTTAGCATGCCAGTGTGGCCGGGCAGCGGCATGCTGTACCATGCACCGTCGTGGCGCGCGCGCTGCCCCAACAGAGGGCCGGGGTCACTGCACTTTCTTGCTCAGGTTCTTCACGCCGGCACCCACGCAGGACAAAAAGATGGTCTGGCTCTCCCTCTCTGGTCGCACGCTGCGCAGGGGGGAAGGAGGGATGGGGCAGGGGCAGGAGCGGGTGGGCAGGGCACCAAATGGAGGGGATTTGCGTGCACCCGAGGGGGCGGGGGGGGTCCAGCAGCGCCACTGCCCCCCGCTGAAGCAAGCCAATTGCCTCCCTAGGCAGCAAAGTGCCAGATGTACACCAGTAAAAACCAGTGCTACTGATTAACAAAAACAGCTCACTTGAATTGCACGTTGAAGAACTCCCGGATGTGGCGCAGCGTGCGCACAGCGTGCGGCGTCAGCGGCCCCAGCCGCACCTCGCTCATCTCCTCTGGCCCCAGCGCGCACAGCAGCAGCACCAGCGCCTGCCCAGCGGGAGGGGCACAGGGCGCAGGGGGGAGCAGCAAGTGGGGGGAGGTCAGCTAAGGAAGGGCCAAGTAAGGCAGTGTTGGCTGGCAAGCTGGCAAGCGAGCCTCACCTCGAGCCTCGTTGGCGGTGCTTCATAGCAGCACCATCCCCATGGCTGCAGCTCAAGGCCGCCCTCACATCCGCCCTCACCTTACCTGCCATGCATGCCGTGCCAAGCTCCCAGCCCCGCCCTGCCTGGCACCACAGAACCTGCTTCTCCTCGCCCCCTGTGCCTTGCTCCCTGCCTCCTTGCGGGCCCACAGCGATGCCACCAGCACAACCTCCCCCCCTCAGCACAACTCCACCTACCCCCAGCCCAGTCCACCCCAGCCCACCACCCCACCTGATGGCTGCTGTCCACCACCCCTCCTCTCGACACCTCCTCCAGCAGCAAGTGCGCCGCCCGCTGCCCAATGTCCTCGGGCACCACATCCTCCTCCCCCGCCGCTCCCCCTGCCGCTGCGCCGCCTTCTCCGCTGCCCCGGTCTAGCGCCGCTGCCGCCTCTGCTGCCAGGAGCCGCCCGCTGGTGGTCTCCGCTACGAGCGTGATGCCGTAGCCGGGGGACTTGCCGGCTGAGGGGCCCGTCATGTGGTCTGTGAAAATGTACACGTCGGCAAGCAGCTGCAGGGGAGGGAGGGAGGGAGGAGAGGGCATGAATACGCAGCGAAGGCGGGTTGTGTTGGAGATGCAAACGTCGGCAAGCAGCTGCAGGGGAGGGAGGGAGGAGAGAGGGCATGACTAGATGGTAAGGGCAGGGTGGGGTCGGGGGCGGGGCGGGGAGTGGGGGCGAGGTGCTGGTCGGTCATGTGATCTGGGAAGCCTGCCTGACCCGGTAGCAACCATCTCCTCCACCCCCTCTTCACCCGCCTCCACCCACCTGACCATCCCTGTTACCCAGCCTCACCCCCCTGGTCTCACCAGGGACCCACCTGCCAACCCCAATTCACCGCCCCAGGCCTCACCATACCCGCGCCAACCGAGCCCGCCCCCACACCCTCCCCGCTGCCACTCACGTCGTTCAGCACCCCCCGCGCGCCGTCCACCATGCGGTTGCTGGTCTGCGGGGAGACGCGCGCGCTATAGGCCACGCCGCGTATCCGCTTCACCATCCCCTCGTCCGCCAGGCTGACCGGCGGCAGCTGCTTGACCACGGGGAGCCGCACAATGACCTCGCCGCCGCCCAGCGGGGGCGCGCCGCGCCGCACGACCTGCGGGGGGTGGGGGGCGGGCGGGGAGATGGTGTGGGCAGGGTGAGGGCAGGGTGAAGGCGGAGGGAAGGCAGGAAGGAGAGGCAAGGGATTGCATGGGCGCGCGGCAGCGGCTGCAGGGTGCAGGGCCTCTGCCAGGGCGACAGCGGCCTCAAAAGTCGCCCCATCAGCCTGCGTCCCAGCGGCGCTGTGCTGCAGGAGGCTCAACTTGAAGCCCGCCTCCCCCCTCAACCCCAACATTTTTTGCTCCCGTGCCCTCCCACCTATGAGCTCCAAGCCGCCTGCCGGTACCCACAAGATGCACTATTCTCCCCTCGGTGCCCACACAGCCAGCCCAAGCATTGTCCGACCAGAAGAGCCACAGCACACCAGCTTCCCGGCCTCCCCGCCCCACGCTGAGGTTGAGGCCTCACACCAGCTGCCTGCTTCAAAGCTCACTTCCTGACATGTGTCATCACAGCAGCTGCCTGACCGTCTTGACAGCCCCCTGGAGCCTCCGCCCCATCGCACACCCCAAGGATTGACCAACCAGCGCCCCCTCTGCCGCCCCACCGCACACCCCAAGGAATGAACAGGCCGCACCCCCCGACAACCCTACCCCACTGCCTGCCACCTCAGCCCACCTTGAGCTCGAATCCGTCCTCCACCCCGGTCAGCGTGCGCAGCAGCGGGAAGGTGACGGTGCGCCACACATCCACCCCGCAGTCGGTGCCGTCGTTGGTCACCCCCCGCAGCGTCATCGTCAGCGGCTTCTTGCCCCACAGGGCGATGAGGGCCAGCGGCTCTAGAAAGTAGCCAATGGCGCGGGAGGTGCCGCAGTCGTGGTCCTGCCCTAGCCCGCCGCCCGTCACAAAGCCGGGCTTGTAGCGCAGGCTGGTACCTGCCGGCGGGCGGGGGGAGCGGTGGTGGCAGGGGGGAGGTGAGAGGGGCGTGGCGGCGGCGTGGGGGCTACGCGGCCCGGCATGCTCCAGAGGTAAGGTCCTGGCATCTGGCGCCCATCTGCTGCGGTTGTATACATCGCAGGATGCACCCTGCCAAGTGCACAAGCCCACCCCACCCCCTGCCCTTGCATTGAGCCCCACCTTGCTCCCACTCTGCCACCCACAAGCCACCACCCACCCGGCCTGTTCATCCCGCCAAAGCAACACCGCCTCGCTGACGCCCCCTGCAACCACCACCTAATCCGCCTGGCTTCTCATAACAAAGCCCACCTGTCTCGTTGATCTCGATGATGCACCCGTTTGTGACTTTCTCAATCAGGCGCAGCAGGGACGCCTCATAGTCCCGCAGCCCCGGGTTCTGATCATCCACTCGGATGTCGTCAATGCGGATGGGGCGGCCAGAGATGGTGGCGCACACCAGGCGCTGCCGGAAGCACTGCGCCCCGCGGAAGCGCAGCATCGCGCGCCGCTAGCTGGGGGGGGGAGTGGCGGCAGAAGCGCGGCGGCGGCGGCGCCGGCGGCGGAGTGAGGCGGGGTGGCGGCGCGCTCCCGAGCTGTGGCGGGGGCGCTGCTGGCTTGGAGGATGTCTTGAAACCGCCCTTGCGAGCCTACTGCTGCTGCCGGAACTCCAGTTAGCCGCTGTCAACTGTGCACATGCAGGGTGCGGTGCATGCGGCCAGCGAGACGGTGGTTGTGCGTCCTTCTGAAATTGGCCTCGTATAGTGTTGCTTTCAGAGGGAATGGGCAGGCCTGCGAATAAATGCGGCGCAAGGGCTGGAAAGTTTTTGTTGAGCCACTTCAGCCGCGCCCCCGCGTTCATCAGGATCGCCCCGCCTCACCCAACGGTTTGCTGGCCCCTTGGACGCGAGGGATCAAGCTACACGAGGCGCACGGGCTGTAGTTTGGAGGCCAACACAAAAGTTCGACGGCAATGACGACCGCAAACGGGGTGGCGCCCCACGACAGGGACATGAAGGCGGTGTTCCCTGAGGCCATGAAGACCCTGGCACAGGCGGACCCAGAGGTGGCGTCCATCATCGAGGATGAGAAGCGGCGGCAGTGGTGCGCCGTGCTGCCGCCTGCCTGCCTGCCGCCTGCTTGGGGCGTGTGTGCACCAGTGCTTTGATCTGCAAGTGGCCTTTGCTGCGAGTATGCCGCATGCAGGGCACATCGCTGTCTGCAGGGGCACGGGCAGGCGGTTTCGCGCACGCCAGCGCACTCGCCAAAACGCTGCGCTGCCCGCCCGCCCGCCCGCCCGCCGTACTGGTGCCCAGCACCCACGCTCACCTGCCGCCGCTGGCTGCCCCGCGCACCCATGCAGGCGCGGCATCGAGCTGATTGCCAGCGAGAACTTCACCAGCCGTCCTGTCCTGGAGGCGCTGGGCTCCTGCCTCACCAACAAATATAGCGAGGGCCAGCCGGTGGGTGCCCGCTGCCACAAGCACCCACTAGGGCTTCCTGCCCTTGCCCTGAAGCTGGCCAGCACGTTATGCGTCCCATTGCTGTGGGGGGCGTGCGTGGTTGAATCAAGTAGTTGAGGCGCCCAGGCGTGATCGGCGCTGGCTGTCTGCCGCAGGGCCTGCGCCACCTGTCGCTGGTACTGCACCCCCTGCTGCACCCGGGTTGGCCTCTCCCGCCTGCCTGCCTGCCTGCCTGCCAACTGCACCACCACCCACCAACCCGCTGCACATTGGAACTTCTTCTCTGCAGGGCGCCCGCTACTATGGCGGCAACGAGAACATCGACAAGATTGAGAACCTGTGCAAGGTGGGCCGAGCTGCTGGTTCCAGTGCAGGGGTGAAGCCACCGAGGCAGGCAGTGCTTACTTTGCCAGCAGCACCTTCTGCAGACGCCGCCGCCGCTGCTGCTGCTGGTGCTGCCGCTGATGCTGCTGCTGCTGCTGCTGCTGCTGCGCGCACACTGCCGCTGCTGCACACCTCCATCCCTTCATGCAGGCGCGCGCCCTGGAGGCCTTCCACCTCGACGCTGACAAGTGGGGGGTCAACGTGCAGCCCTATTCCGGCAGGTGGGGCGGGCCAGGCACATGGAGGCGGGCGTTTGTAGCAGGGAGCGGGCAGCCTTTGTAGCAGGGAGCCTGTGGGCCAGCAGGGACTCTCTGGCGGACGCGTCGCTCTGCAGCCCACGTTCACATCTCTAACATAAGTAACGCCCGCACCCCGCAGCCCCACCAACTTTGCAGCTTATACTGCCCCCACGCCCCTGCTCCCCTCCCTCACCCCCGCCGTCCGCCCTGTGGCCCCCATGCCCCCGACCGCCGTGCGTGCAGCCCCGCCAACTTTGCGGTGTACACCGCCCTGCTCAACCCGCACGACCGCATCATGGGCCTGGACCTCCCCTCCGGCGGGCACCTCACCCATGGCTACTACACCGCCGGCGGCAAGAAGATCTCCGCCACTTCCATCTTCTTCGAGTCCCTGCCCTACAAGCTGAACCCGGAGGTGGGTGGCGGTGGGTGGGGGCATGGTCTTGCTGGTAAGGCGGGCTGGGGCAGGGGCGAAGGCAGGGAGGCGCTGCGCAGCTGGGTGCTGTCAAGTCACAGTTTGAGTGTTGAGGTGCAGAGTCCAGAGCCTGAACCACAAGCTGAACCCAAGGGTCGGGGTGGGGCGCCTGGGGCCAGGGGTCTTGCTGGGGGGTTTTGAGGGCGTGCTGGGGGGTTGAAGTGCGGTGGACACGTGTCCCAAGCCGGACTGCCTGCTCCACTGTCCGCCCTCTTGCGTGCATTGCTGCACACCGGGTACAGACGTGTAGTGGCTGCCTTGGGAGAAGCGCGCTCTGGGCCACTCCCAGATAGATCCCATCATCTGCTGCAGTGCTCACTGTACTGCCTGCCCCCACCGCCTGTGCACCGCAGACGGGCATCATCGACCACGACAAGCGTCCTAACCTGTACTGCCTGCCCCCACCGCATGTGTACCGCAGACGGGCATCATCGACCACGACAAGCTGGAGGAGAAGGCGCTGGACTACCGCCCCAAGCTCATCATCTGCGGCGGCTCGGCCTACCCGCGGGAGTGGGACTATGCACGCCTGCGCCAGATCGCGGGTGAGGGGGAGGGGATGCCTCGGGTGGAGGGGTGGGCAGGCACAGGGGCACACATAGGAGCAGAGGCTGTCCTTGCAAAAAAAAAAAAAAAAACTCAAGCTGTCTGGCTGCCCAAGTTGAACGCATCGCCCCGCCCCTGAGCGTGCCGCTCGCGGCACTGCGCTCCGCTTTCACTGGCATCAAGCCGACAGGCTTCGGGTTTGCTGCCCCTGCCCCCCCTGCCTGCCCACCACCAATGTACCGACCGCTCCGCTGCCTGCCTCGCACCCCTGCCTTGCCCCGCAGACAAGGTGGGTGCGCTGCTGATGATGGACATGGCGCACATCAGCGGCCTGGTGGCGGCGCAGGAGGCGGCGCAGGTGAGGAGGAAAACTGACCACTTTGTGCACTCTCTGCTGTGTATGTGAGGGGCAGGGTGGCGTGGGGTGGCGGCGCACGTGTGGGCGGCCTGGTGGCAGCCCGGGTGGCAGCATGGGTGGGCGGATGGCCTGGGAGCTGTGCCTCCTTGGCGAGATGAGCGGGCACCGACCTACCACCCCGGCCAGGACACCACCACCTTTGCCCGGCCCCCTTTTTTGCACGCTTCCCCCCTTGGCCCCCTGCCCATCATGCCTCGTCCGCAGCCCTGCCGAGTATGTCGACCTGGGGACCACCCCACCAACCCAGCTTTCAAGTCAATGCTAGCATACTCAAATTCGAACCCCCCCCCCTCCCCACATGCAGCCCTTTGAGTACGCTGACATCGTGACCACCACCACGCACAAGAGCCTGCGCGGCCCGCGCGCCGGCATGATCTTCTTCCGCCGGGTGAGGGCCGCAGGGGAGAGGAGAGAGGGGAGAGGAGGGGAGAGGGGAGGCCTGGGGGGGAGAGGCGGGGCGCAGTGGGTGTCATCGAGATGATGCCCCCTATTCAAAACCCTCTTCCGGCGGGTGAGGTAGAGCACCGTGGCAGGGGCAGGGCAGGCAGCAGGCGTGGCAGCACAGAGGGGGAGGTGGCAGGCGGTGGTAGGAGGTGGCAAGGTGTGTCAGATTGGAGAGCGGGCCGCAACTGCTCGCGGCCAGTGCTTCACCCCCTTGGCATGTGCCCCCTGCCTCACCCACCCCGCAGGGCCCCAAGCCCGCCGACCGCCGCGCGCGTGATGAGAGCGAGGGCGTGCTGTACGACTTTGAGGACCGCATCAACTTTGCGGTGGGTGTTCCTAACAGACAGCTTGAACGTGTGTGGGGTGGCGGCGTGCTGCATGCGTCTGCAAGGACTGCATCCACTCTTCGGGGCTCAAGTCCAGCCCAGCAGTGCTGCTGGTACTTCACAGTCGCCTGGAGTCCGCCCCCTTCTGCGCCTGCTTGGAGCACCAGTGCTGGCGCCGCACACTCCACACTCCTGCGTGGCACCCCAACGCTCTCCCCCTGTTCTCCCTTCCCCTCTGCGCGCCCTGACCACTGGCCTGCCTCCCCCTCCGCGCCCCCCTGCCCCTGCCCCGCCCCCTCCTCCCCGTGCCTGCAGGTCTTCCCCTCCCTGCAGGGCGGCCCCCACAACCACCAGATCGGCGCGCTGGCGGTGGCGCTCAAGCACGTCACCACGCCTGAGTTCAAGGCGTACGCGCAGCAGGTGGGTGCCTTGGGATGGCGACGGGGGAGGGTTGGGTTGAGCCAATGAGGGGAGAATATTTCTCATAAGGGGTGGGTTGAGGAGGCGTGGGTTGAGACCATGTGTGGAAGCAGGCAGGGTGACGGCGCGAGGGGCTTGGGCACGCAGCAGGTGAGCTGCACGCCCTGGCTGGAGGGCAGCTCTTGCCTGCCTGCTGGGCCTCACTGCTGTAGCTGCTGGCTGGGGCTGTGGCTGTGGCTGTAGCTGTAGCTGTTGGCACTTGCTGGCCTACTTCTGCCTGCCTGCCTGCCTGCCCTCCCTGCTCCCCACTCGCCCTGCCCCCTACCCGCCTCACCGAAGCCGCGCCGCACCGCTGCCTGCCCGCCTCACCGCTGCATCGCCTCGCCTTGCTGGCGTCCCCCCGCAGACGCGGCGCAACGCGGCTGCGCTGGGCGAGGCACTAGTGAAGCGCGGCTACAAGCTGGTCACCGGCGGCACAGGTGGGGGGCCACGGGAACGGTTCCGTTACAAAAGTGGAGCCTCAGATGTGACTGCTTCTCTGCACTTCATGCACAACACAGTTTTGGTTGCACGCATGGGTGTTGGTGGGAACGGGGTGCGGCATGTAGAGCACACACCTGCCCACCCCACGCCTCTTCTCACCCACCCACCCACTTCCCCCCTTGGCAGACAACCACCTTGTGCTGTGGGACCTGCGCCCCGAGGGCATCACCGGCAGCAAGATGGAGAAGGCCTGCGACCTCTGCCACGTCACCCTCAACAAGAACGCGGGTGAGCGGGGGGTGCCTGCCAGTGCTGCTCTGACGTGTGATCGCGCCGGGGTGGTGTGCGTGTGATGCCCCACCACGCTCTGCAGCAGCGCGGGCCCGCTGGCGTGCGTGGGTGTCAGATTGTGGTGCCCAGTGCAAGTGTTTAGCGCCTTGGACGAGCCTCTCGTGGCCCCCTGCCATCTTCATCGATCCGCCTCCCACCAAACTACCGCTTGTCTTGCCTCCCCGCCCCGCCAAGCGCAGTGGTGGGCGACGTGTCGGCGCTCACGCCCGGCGGCGTGCGCATCGGCGCCCCCGCCATGACATCGCGCGGCCTCAAGGAGGAGGGTGAGTGCGTAGGGGGTGGCGGAAGGTTGTTGTAGCTAGCAAGCGTTGTTGTAGCGAGGGCCCTTCTTCAGAATCGGCGGTCGTGTCCAAAGCTAGCAGGAGGTTGTAGAGACGTGTCTTCAAGTTGGAGGTTGAAAGCATCTTGCCCTTGCCCGGTCCCGCACCCGCCTGCACCTGCACCCATTCTCTTTGCCCCGGCCAGCCCCCCTGATCCCCTCCGCTCCTGCTCACACAGATTTCACCAAGTTCGCCGCCCTCGTGCACTCTCTGCCTGCACAATTGAACGCTCTTACTTGCCATGACCGCTGTCATGTTTCCCCCTCTCCCTAGCCCCTCCCCCTCACCACTCACGCAGACTGCACCAAGATTGCCGACTTCCTGCACTCCCTGCCCACATGTCTGATCATTCTGCGCTCACACCTCCGCCTCATGCTCTCTCCTAAATGCATTGTGCTGCAGACTTCACCAAGATTGCCGACTTCCTGCACGAGGTGCTGGAGGAGTGCAAGGCGGTGCAGCGCACGAGCGGCAAGAAGCTGGCGGACTTCACACAGTGAGGGGGCGGCCTGCCAGCGTTTGTGGGGGGTGGGGTGGGTGGGGAGCAGCTGGCGGACTTCACACAGTGAGTGGGCGGCCGCTGTCGCTGCCTGTTGCTTGCATGGGCGAGGGGTGGGGTTGGGGGGTGGGGGTTGGCGGTTGGAGGGTGCAGAACAGAGGGAAGAGAGAGGGCAATGGTAAGAGGCTTGGAAAGGATGGGAACCCTTCACCAAATGGCTGCTGGCGGGCTTGCCTAAGGGTGTGAGCTGGGAGGAGCGAGGGGTTGGGACTGTTTCTGCTGCCCTGCCGTCGTCGCTGGCGGCGCGCATTGTTGCCAGCCGCCGCACCTCCCCTGCATGCTCGCATACACCTCATAAGCGGCTTCCCGATCAGCACTGTCCTGCCTGCCCGCCCCTCCGCTTGCTCGCCCCCCGCTCATCTGCACACTGCCCGCCTGCCTGCCCTCCCTCTCCACCCAACGCCTGTGTGTTTTGCAGCGCCATTGAGGCCAGCCCCGTGATTGCCGACATCCGGCGCCGCGTGGAGGAATGGGCCGGCAGCTTCCCAATGCCCGGCTTTGACGTCTCCGGGCTCTGAGCAGCTGCAGCCGCCTCTCTTACATGAGTGTTGCTAGCAGGCGGGCAACCAGACCCTCCGGCCAACAATGCGGCTGCTGCATGCCGGTTGCCAGCGGGGGCCCTCCGAGCAACACGCAGCCCCCGCTGCCCCTGCAGCAGCACAGTGCTACGTGCCTGACACAGCTTGCGGTGATCCACGCCCCCACCCTCTCCCTGATTTCATCACACGATTCACTTTGCGTCGCTCTTTTGGATAGGACAGCACTGTATGTGGAACTCGTCTGGCAGCACAGACTGCAACGAGGCGCTGGGGACGCCAGCCGAGGTTTGCCAGGTGCCACCTTGGCGCCACCTGCATGCTTAAGTGGTGCTGGCATTCGGGTCTGGTATCTCTAGCAACTCTCGCCGCTTCGGCTTGTGCCAGCCTCGCCTCCAAGGCAACGCTCCAAGGCCCGAACCCTGGCACCTGCCGGCCCGCACAGAGCTCGCACAGAGCTCTCGAGGTTGGAACCCTTCCCGGACAGCTCGGCGGACCCATGACCGGCCTGGGCGAGCTGTTTAGCCGCAGCCGGGCGGGTCAGGACGAGATGATGGACGTCGTGGGCATGGTGGGTGGGGTACATGTGCGGCTTCTCCGCGGCTTCCCTCAGCGCCGCTCCCCTGCCGCTGCGGCCGGTGTGTGAAGCTGCCCTGCTGCCTCCGTTTGGCGCTCTGCCTCCTTCACAACTTGCAGTGTGGCAGGCCGGTGATCTGGGCCCCTCAACCAGCACCACCAGCGCCTGAACCGCGCCCCGCTCCCTCTCGTTGATTTACCCAATTGCAGGTGAGCACCGGCCTCTTCCTGCTGCGCTTCTGGCCCACCCTGCCGCCCGGCGAGCAGGCCTACTTTGCCGCCCTGGTGGCCGCCTTTGGCACGCACCTGGCCTGGCACCGGTGGCGCCCCCGTGCCTACCTCAACTGGCGCTGGCTCACCGCCACGCTGCTGGCATGGCAGGCGGTGCTCCTGGAGCCCAGCTGGCGAGGCTGGACTCTGACCTCCGCCGCCCAGGCGGCGCCGCTGCTGCAGCCGGGGCAGCCCCTGATGCTGCGCCTCGGCGCTGCCACCTCTCTGCTGGCCTTCAGCAGCATGGCTGTCCCGCTCGCCCTGCTCAGCCTGGCGCGCCCCCTGCCCCTGCTGCTCCACATCCCAGCTCAGCTCGTGTCCCTGGCCTCAACGCTGCACCACAACCCCGCCGTGTGCCGTGCCATCCTTCAGCCGGCAGGGGACCCGCCGGAGGGGGCAGCCTCTGTGGCAGCTCTCGTCCGTGGGACGCACCACGCCTGCAATGCGGCGGCAACGGTTGTTCGGGAGCTGGCGCTGGTGCTGGCTGGGCAGCGCCCCTCCCGCCTGCTGCAGCAGCAGCAGCTGCAGCAGCAGCAGCAGGGGGAAGGCCCGCCGGACGGCCTCCTGTGGAGCTCTCGGGGCGACCTGGCCGACTGCTCAGCCCTCTTTGCCTTCCTCCAGGTGGTGTGCGGCTTTGCTGCCCCGCTGCTGGTGCTGGCGGCGGCCGAAGCCCGGCTCTATGCAGAGGCAGCGGCCGGCGGCGGCGATGCCATCGACGGGCGCCCAGGCAGCAGCAGCAGCAGCCTGCTAAGCGGGGGGCAGTTTGCTGGGCAGCGTTTGTGGAAGCGCAGGGTGGAGGGCCTGCAGCGCCGCTTGGCTGCTGCGCTGGCTGGCATGCCGGGGGCGGTGCGCAGGTCAGTGGGAGGCAGGGTGGCAGCAGCCTACCTGCTGGCACTGCTATGGGATGCGCTGGCAGCCAGGGGAGCCAAGCAGCGACTGAGGGGCAGGCACCCTGCAGCAGCGCTCAACCCTGTGTGCAATCCCCCATAATCGTGGTTTTTAGGTGTGATGTAGTGATATGAGTAGCTCCTTTCTTGGCTGAGAGCATTGATTTCCCCCCCGGCGCAACTTTGCAACAGCGCCTGATGTGAAATCAACATGGCAGCACCACGTGCTGGTCTGACGAGCAGTGGCGACGACGGGGAGAGAAACCGAGTCATTTAGTGGGCGTGGTGCATGGTATCAGCGCTACAGTGAAGAAGCACTACAATGAAGAGCCAAACGTTTGTCAAACTATGTGACTGGGCCGGCTACAAACATGCTGCAAAGCACGCTTCAGTCTCTGCCGCCAGCGGGGCAGAGGCAGTACCCGCAGTACAGCGCCGTGACTGCCAAAGGGCTATCTCGTCGGCGTCTGCATCATCCGAGTGATCAAAACCGCGCAAGGGCTGCAGGGCTGACTGTTGGACGCCGGGCGGAACAGGAACATTTCGACTGCCTCTGTGCGAGTGCTTCACTTCGCAGCTCCGTCCTTGTAGCATTCGCTACTTGACAGCGGCCCGATCCGCGCAACGCGCAACAGTTGCGCCGCCCAATCCCTCTCGCCCCTGCCGCCGCCCACGCCCGCCGCCGCCCCCACCTCGGGGCTTTACCCCGATGGCATCCACAGCCCAGCCTCCTGATGACGGCCCATCCCCGCCGGGAGCAGTGGAGAACACTGCCCTGTGGGTGGCGTGCAAGCGGGCGCTGGTGACATCCAGGTGTGTGGCGGGTTGATGGGCACTTGTTGTTGGGCCTAGCTGGCTCTCGAGTGGGCATGCGTGTGGCCCTGGCCAGTGCTACGGTGCCATCACAACCTGTGTCCATTTCCCTTGCCCACTAGTGCATGATACCACCCGACCACAGGTCACTTGGATCTCCGGTCATGCCACCCCTACTTGCCCCTGCCAACCCCTGCAGGGCGCTCAGCCTGCTGCACGACCCCATCACCCCGGCCATGCTGCCACCCGGCTTCCCCCTGATGGCAGCCTGGGCTGCAGCCGCCGCTGCCGCTGCGGGCGCCGCGCCAGCAGAGCCAGACAAGCAGGCGCTCCGGACACTGGCGCTGCGCTGCCGCTTCATAGATGATCAGCTGCTCTGCCTGCTCTTTGCCATGCGCCGCCAGCTGGCGGCAGCGGCGGGGCCGGGGGGCAGCAGGCCAGACATCCAAACCGTGCTGCTAGGTGAGCCTCTGGCTGTGTGTGCTGCACGCAGCCTGTGCCCCCGCACTTGCCCAATGCCCTCCCTGCCCGTGCGGTGCCCCTGCCTTGGGTGCCCCAGCACCACCCAGCTGAAAGACGTGCGACCCACGCAAGACATCAAGTCAGCGCCCCAGTCCGCCCTGCCCCGCCCCACTCCCCGGCTGCAGGCGCGGGGCTTGACACGCGCCCCTGGCGGCTGCCGCTGGGCGCCGACATTTCCTGGTTCGAGCTCGACCTGCCCGCCATATCTGCCTACAAGCAGCAGTGCCTTGAACGCGCCGGTGCAGCCACAACTCCCGCCTCTGCCACTGCTGCACCACAAGCAGGCCTTCCAGGCCGCATCAGCGGCGGCGGCGGGGAGGCATGCGGGCATGGCGACGGCAGTCCACGCTTCCCCCTGCGTGTGGGGCAGTACGCAGCAGTGGCAGCGGACCTCTCCTCCCCTGGCTGGCTGGCCGCTCTGCAGGGGGCTGGCTGGCAGGCTGCTGCCCCCACTCTGTGGGTCATCGAGGGTGTGCACTACTACCTCTGCCAGCCAGCCGCCGACCGCCTGCTGCAGGTGCGCACCTTGCTGCCCGTGTACTTCCCCGACTGAAGGTTTCGGTGCAGCAGCAGCAGCAGCAGCAGCAGCAGCAGCAGCAGCTCTTCGCCAGCCTCGCAGCCCTGCAGCTTTTAAATGATTATGGCGGCAGAGCACAAGGGCATGCCTGTTGCGCCCTGTTGCCGTCACGCTGCTGAGCCTGAAGCGCACTCCTGCCACACCCTCCCACCCGCTCCCACTGCCACACCCTCCCGCTGCCGCTTCTTCCCTGCTGCACAGGACGTCACTGCAGCCAGCCAGGCGGCCGGAGTGGGTGCACTGGTGCTGTCCCTGTGCACCCCTGCAATGGTGCGCGCCATCAACAGCGTCAAGGGCTGCCCAGTGCAAGCAGGTGACGGCGGGCAGCAGGCGACGGCTGGCGACAGCTGGTGGTTTGAAGCGAGCTTCCCCGATTACGAGGCCACCCTGGGGGATGACCCATGCATGGCGCTGCGGCAGGTGCGCACTGAGACTGTGCATGCAGCGGGCGCTGGCGGCGGTGCTGGTGCTGTGGCTGCAGCTGAGCACGCCCTGCTGGCGCACCAGCATCCATTCGGAGGCCCGGCCTGCCCATGGCTTGCGTGCGTCGAGCATCTTGCATGCAGGCGGCAGACCAACTGCCCCGCGAGTAGTTTACATCAAGCCCATGCACATGCAGCATTGCTCTGAGCGCTGCGCTGCACTGCCCTCCATTGTGTCTGCCATGCAGGCGGGGTGGCAGCAGACAGCCGTGGCCAGCATTGGCGAGGCAGCTGTCATGTACGGCGTGCAGCAGTCGACTCGCATTGTGCCGGAGGCGGAGCAGGCGGCAGCAGAGGCAGCGTGTGGAGGGCGGCATGCAGAGTATCAGCTGGCAACAGCCACTTTCGGTCTGGGCTGATTACGAATGCAAGTCCACAAGCTGCCTCTGCTCACTACAGTGCTGCATCAATCGAGTCAGCTGTTGGAAGGAGGCATGTGCAGCGCTGCGCTGCCCGCTGCCACCCTGCTCTCTGCTCTTTGGGCATTGTGAATCCCAAGTGATTCTGATCAACGTCCTATATGTTTGGGAGCATGTGTTATGTCTGCTGTGGTGCAGCACAATGAATTTTGACTCTCAACTGTGCAGCCCAGAAAGCTAGCAACTGCATGTGGCGCCCGCAGCAATGAGCCGCCACACAGACGGGGTTAGGTGATGCAGAGGACAGAGCGGGTTGGCGAGGGGCTGGGGAGGGCCATGGCGGGGCGGCGGAGAGGATGGGGGCCCGAGGGGGGAGGTGGAGCGCAGGCAGCGGGGTGGGAGGGTAAAGTCGAGTGGGGCAGGGGTGGGGGAATGAGGAAGAAAACAATAGGGGGCTCGTTGCTATAGATAAGCGAGTGGGGCAGGGGTGGGGGGTGAGGAAGAAACAACAGGGGGGGATGTGCAATAGATAAACAAATCGCCAAGTGGACGGGAACACGCGCGAAAAGAGAGTTGGAAAGAACCGTTGAAGAACCGTTGGGACAAGGCATCAAGGTGGCAGCCTAACAAGAGATGGACACCAAAGGAGATGGGCAGGACATAGTTCACAAGTGCGATAGGACCAAGAGGGAGTGCCACGCCCGCTCACACCACCGTGAGGTGCGGCAGGCGCCGCTGCAGCGCCTGCAGCCACTGCTGCGTGCGGGGCGGCACAGGATCGTACAGGCACAGGTGCAGCTTGGTCAGGTGCGTCAGGCCCGACAACACGGCCATATCTGCTCGCGACAGGCTGCAGGGGCGCCCCTGGAACCCATAGATGTTGAGCTCACGCAGGGAGGTGGCCGCTGCCAGCTCAGGCGGCAGCCACGTGAAGGCGTTGTTCATGAGGTTGAGGGTGTGCAGGGCTGCGTGGGAGTGGGAAACAAAGAGAGGCAGTGTTACAAGGATGTGTACATGGCAGGTGCTGTCACTTTAGCATGTGCTGGCACTTTAGCATGAAGGAAGGTGGGGCGGGTCGTGCATCCCGTGCATTGCTTGAGCGTGCCTGCATGCCCGCTGCCCGCTTCAGCACCGCCATCAGCAAAGGCCCGCTTGTTGAACCAGACCGGCTTACTGGAGAGGTAGGGCCCGGGCGGCAGGTGTGCAAGCCGGCAGCCCTGGATATACAGCGTGTGCAGCCCTGCCTTGCTGGCAATGCACGCTGGCAGCACTCCCATCTCCAAATCCGCAATCTGCAGGCTCCGTAGCTGGGTGGCCTGCGTCAGCAGCGCCTCTAGCATCGGGACTGGGACGGTTTGTGGGGACCACCCGTCCAGCCCCAGGACCGTCAGCGCTGCCAGGTGGGGGGTGCGCCAGGTGGCGGGGTCGAAAACCGCAGCGTCCACGTAGCTAGACAGTGAAAGGCCCAGGGAGCCGCCAGCGAGGGCAGCCCCCGGCGGCAGCAGCGCAGTGAGCGCCTGATGCAGCGACGGCAGCGTCACGAGCCCCAGAGAAAGCCGAATTCCTCCGGTCTCTGAATAGCGTAGGCTGCAGCTGCTGAGATGCGCGCCGCCCAGCTGCAAAAGGGTGCACATAGGGGCCTTCAGTCCAGGGACTCCAAGTGAGCCGCGACGAACGTACAGGCAAGAGCAGTCTCCAGGCAAGAGCAGAGTACAGGCAAGAGCAGTCTCCAGGCAAGAGTACAGGCAAGAGCAGCCTCCAGCCCCCATTGGAAGAGCTGGAAACAGCCAAACGTCAGAGACAAGGTTGCTCCGCCTGAGCAAGCTGACCAGGCTGCAAGCACCTGCTGCCGCGGCCGGCTGAGGCGCACGTTTGAGGCCCCATCCAACTCCAAAGGCAATCAAAGGGCAGGTCCCTACCTGCACCGCCGCCCGAGAGCCGTACTCAAAGGTGCGCAGCTTGGGGAAGGTGGAGGGGGCTGGAAAGAGGCGCGGGGCGCACGCTTCAGAGGGGCTGCCTACCAATGTCAAGTGCTGCAGCCGCGTCAGCCGCGTCAGGTGCTGCAGCACTGGCAGCGGATGCCAGCTGCTCAGGGAAAGAGAGGTGAGCTCGGTGAGGTTCTGGCTGACGGAATCGACCAAACCGTTGGGCAGCACCGCTTCCGAGCGGCATGTGAGGTTGCGCAGCTGCGGCAGCAGCGCCAGGGTGGCAGGCAGGCTGGGCGGCAGGGAGGGAGCCCTGTCACATTGCTGCCCCTGCCAGCCGCGCAGCTCCAGGATCTGCAACTGGCTGAAGCGCGGCAGCTCTGTTGCAGCCGCCTGAGGCACGGCCTGGTTGCAGTAAAAGTGGAGCCGGGCCACCTTGGTGGGGTGCAGCAGGCTCAGCACGTGTGCCAGGGAGGGGTGCCCGCCATTGCCGCCGCCAGCAAGCTCCCACCGCTCCAGGCTGCCACTGGTGGTCCTTGCACGGTCCGAAACAACGAGCTCCTCCACCGAGCTGCCCACACGCCGCAGCAGCGACTGCTTGGCAAGGAGCCGGGCGGTGCCGGTGCCCGCGGCGCAGCGGGCCGGGGGTGCCGGGCCTGGTGCAATGCTGAACGAGCGCCACTGGAACAGGCCGCTCTCTGTGTAGAACAGCCTGTTCCAGCGCTTGGACACGAGGGTGACAGAGGGCCTGCGGTTATGGGGCAGCGACAAGGGTGATAGGTGTGTCAACAGCGGTGGGCGGGCGGGGGCGCAGGCTTCAGCAGTGCCTGCAGCCAGCGGCGGGGCGGGGCGGGCGGGACGGACTTGCCGTACCCATTGCTGCCTTGCTGCCTGGCGGCCGGCATGCTTCTCCCCGAACCTCCCTCACCCTTCCGAGCGGCCCGCGAGGCCCAAGATGGCGCCCAGCACCGGGTCGGGCAGGGAGTCTGTTCTGGGAGCGGACGGCGGCATGCTGGGACCGGAAAGGTGTAAGGAGGCTATCAAAGAGGCAATTTTCAGAGGAGAGTCCGCCGCCATGCGGCATCATGCTGTGCCTGCTAAGACCCAGGTGCCCCCCCTGCGTTGCATTAGCTTGAAGCCTGCTGTAGGCACGGGGGAGCCCCTGCCGCATTGCACGTTCAACCTCAAACAGCGATATCAAGTGAATTTGATTGATACACATGCATGCTGGGTGCAATCCTGGTGCGCCCCCAACTCATTCCACCACCAGCCGCGGCAGGCAGCGGCACACGCTTCAGTTCAGCTGCCGCGTGTCTCTTCTGCTGTGCAACTGACGTATCAAGGGTCGTATTTTACAACTAACAACTCTGAGTTACATCAGGCGGCAGCACGAAGCCGCACCAGTGCCTCCGCTGCAGACGGCCGCTGCTGCGGCTCCACCGACAGGCACTCCTCAATCAGTGCAGCCACGTCCTGCAGGCGGCGAGCGGGGCAATCCAGAGCAGGGTACTCACGGTAAGAGTGCGAGGCGGGTGTCTTGGTCAGCGTCGAAGTTTGGCATGGCATCTTCACCGCTGACTATCCTTTCACACCAATGCAGGGACCTTCATGTGCCGCACCTCCGACCCTTTCAGCACCGCCCCGGCGCCTGCGCCCTCTCCCTGGTTACCTCCGGGCCATTGCATACATCCCGATCGCTACAGTCACACCTGCCCCTGCCTACCTGCGGGCACTCGTCCGGGGCGCGAGGCAGGCGCCAGCTGTCTCGGATCCTCGCCATCTGCCCCGTCAGCAGCGACACCAGCAGCAGGCCAAAGGCGTACATGTCGGCACTCAGGGTGCACTTTTGCCCTATCAGCTGCTCGGGAGCGGCAAACATGCGTGTCCAGCCAGCAGCCGTGCGCGCCCCCGTGCCCAGCATTTGTGCCAAGCCTAGATCGGCCAGGCAGGCTCGCCATTCCGTAGACAGAAGCACGTTGCTGCAGTTGCAGGGTGGACACAGGGAGCGATGGGCAGATGAGGAGTGCACGTGGAACGCAGCGCGTTGGTCTTGTTCGAACGCCGGCAGCTGGCTTTGCAGGCTGCTCAAGCACGGGTGCAGGCATGCGAGCAGGCAGCTTCCCAGCTGCCGGCCGGCCCTTCGCTCACGCTGGCTTCAGGTCGCCGTGCAAAACCCCCAGCTGGGTATGCAGGTGGTCCAGCGCCTCGGCCACATCCAGCGCCACCTGGCGCCCCCTGCACAGGTCGGGAGCAGATGTGACATGAGGGGGCATCAGTTTCATGTGGGAGGAGGGAGAGACGTAGGAATGCAAGGGCGGCACACCCTACTGCTGGCAGGGAAGGGGCGGCTTTGCAGTGCACCCTAGAGAGAGGGGCATCGTTACACCACGATCATGGAGGATGGGCAGCCCAAAACTCTCTGAGCCGGTACTGCCCATGCGTCCAGCCGCTGGCAGCGTCACTAGCGGCAGCTCACCGTGCCCGCCACCGCAGCTCCTTCCGGCGGTCTGGGTCCCGCAGCGCTGCCATCAGGGTCCCCCGCTGCATTAGCTCCATCGTCAGCATCAGCAGGCGGCCCTGTAAGCAGTAACAGGGCGGTTTACCAGGGTAAGCAGAAGTCTTGGTGGTGGAAGCAACATTGGCGCTCAGCAGGCCCATCGTCAGCCTGAGCAGGCGGCCCTGATGGAGGGGGGTGATGCACAGAACAAATCCTCACGGCAGTCCAAGGGGTGCTGTGGCGCCTGGTGCCTACACAGCGCCCCGCCCCGCAGCACGGCAACCTGTGCGGCAGGGCGTCAGATGTGGGCGGCCACACAGCACAGCTGTCCGCTGTCCAGGGCCTCCCTTTGCCCAGCCCTGACCCCGCCCACGTTTGCCCCACCCTAATCCCGCCCACCTTTAACGCCACGCCGAGGATGGGCACCACCCGGGGGTGCCGGCAGCGCCGCAGAATTGCCACCTCCCGCCACAGGGCGCTGCTGTCCACCCCCGCCTCCAACTCAAACACCTGCAGGCCAGGACGGCAGGAGGGAGGGCGGGTGGCGGGGATGAGGGCAGTGGCTGTTACGGTGCCACTGGACGACAGGCAGGTGGCGGGCATTTGGGTGGCAGGCATAAGTGTGCCGCTGGGAGGGCAGCGGGCACCAGGGTGCCACTGGGAGGGCACAGGCACTAGGGCAGCAGGCGGGAGGGTGGGAGGGCATGACTGGGAGAGCAGCAGGCACCAGGTTAGCAGGCAATAAGGAAGCAGGCAGTGCAAAACGGAGGCTGCACTGCTGCCATGTGGTGGGAGGAGGCAAGTGCTTACAAGCGCACACAGCTGGCAGCGCACGCTTGCTGCCGATAAGCTACGCGCGGACGCACAGCCCATGGCAAGCCCACTCGCCTTCACTGCCACTGGCGTCCCCTCGGGGTGCAGCCTGGCCAGGAAGACGACGGCATGGGCGCCGCTGCCAACCTCCACCAGGTGTCCTTGTGGGTCGGTCACAAACTGCAGTACGGGCAGGTGAGTGAAGGAAGTGGTGGGGAGTGTTGGGGGTCGGTGACGAACTGCAGCAGCACAGGCAGGGGAGCGGGAAGCCAGTGGTGAGGGGTGGTGGGGGTCGATGTCGGACTGCGGCAGCGGCAGCAAAGTGGAGGGCACATTCGGCAAGCAAGCGCGTGGGCTGCCACCCACGGCCTGGAAAGCTCTCACGCGCGGCGGCAGCTGCACATGGCAGGCTGCTGCTGAGTCGCAGGTTCCGTTGCGGACCAGCAGCAGCACACACGCAGGCGCTGGGCACAGCTGTGCAGGCTAGCTCGCTGCACTGTGCAAGCAGGCATTGATGTGCCCGTCGAGAGCGGGCTCACTTGGAATGCGTCTGCGCTGACTCTCAGCGATTGCGTGGGCAAGCCCCACTGGAGGCTGGCAGGGGCCGCCCGGGAGTGTGGTTCCTGCTGCTCGCTGCTGCCAGCTGCGCCCCCCTGTGCCGGCAGCAGATGGTGTGCCAGCTGCTCGTGCGCCCTGTCGGGCGGTCCCATGTCAATGGGATGGTTGCTGCCCCCCAGCTGCCAGCTCAGCAGGCCTGCCAGCCGCCCGTGCTGCGTGCTGCGCACAAGGGTGGCACTGCCAGCGGGCGGCAAGCTGTCCAAAAGCTCGCTGCCTGTGGATGACTCAGCGCCGGCCGCTGGCTGCCACCACGGCTGGGCCCACTGGCGAAGCCCGGAAGGAAGCAGCGCGCGCTGCTCCGCGGCCTGCTGCGCCCGCTGGCGCTGGCGCCGCCGCAGAAGCAAGCGGCCACCCAAGCCAGCAGCGGCCAGCAGGCACAGCGGGAGCACAATAGCAGAGCCCACAGCCGTTGCCGCTGGCTCCCGGTGCCCCGCTGAGGGACTGTCGGGTGCACTTGCCGCTCTCTGAGCGTTGATGCTGACGTTTAAGCTGGTGACGTGTCTTGCAAGGCATGCAGGCAGTACAGGGTCGACCGCAGTGTGCCTCAAGTCACTGCGGGAGTGCCGGGGAGGTGAAGTGGGGTGGGCCAGAAAGAGAGTTGTGTTGCACACCCTGGGCAGGCGGATCCCGTGTGCACGTGGCTGCCTGGTGCGGTTTGGGCGCTTGCCTGCTGCTTGCCTCCCAGTACAGAAGACAGGCTTGTTCCCAGTACGGTTCCAAGGAAGGGGGCGGGCGCATGTTGTTATATGAGGGATCCCACCCAGCCAACAACTTACATGCGTGCAAGGGCGTCCGCAAAGGGGGCCTGGCACCAGCTGGCCGGCACGCTGCCTGTCACGCCAGATCCATCTAGCGCACTGCAGGCACGTGGGCGAGGGCTGGGGCATCAGACAGGCGGCGGGCAGGCAGGCGGGCAAAACATTGCGTCCACAAGGCAGGCAGGCGGGCAGGCGAAGCAAATGGGGGGAGAGGCAGGCGAGCATGCTTGCCTGCAGGCAGACAGGCAGGCAACCCGCAGCTTCATAGCCAGAGGTCACTCACAGGTCAAGCAGGTGTGGCCAGGGCAGGCTGGGGGGCAGGGTGCCTGTGAGCTCCGGGTTGTTGCTGAGGCTGTAGTGCCGCAGGTGCGGCATGGAGCCATTCCGCCAGGCGGGCGGGAAGGCGGGCCCACGTAGGTGGTTGTCGTCAAGTTTGATGGCGGTTGCCTGCACACGGGGTGGGACGGAAGCATGACTTGTACATTGCATTGGGGGCAGGTGCGGGGCGGGGCCTGGGCAGGGGTGCTCGTAGCCTGCTGCCTGAGACATGATGAGGAACAGCAAAGTAGAGCCAGCTGGCCTCAACAAGTTCTCCTCTCACTGCATCAGCGACAAGCAAACAACAAACGAAGGCAAGACGTTGGGCGTGCAGCTGAAGGCACACTGCGCACACGTGTCCCGTCCACCAGCAAGCTCACATTTGAGTGCGCCCACGCTGCGGGCAATGTGCCCTGCAAGCGGTTATGTTCCAGGGACAGCTCCTCCAGCAAGGGGAGGCGGGAGAACAGGGCCGGCGGCAGCGTGCCAGACAGCTCGTTCTCATAAAGCATCCTGCAGTGCAGGGGAACGGCAGAGGAGAGAGTTAAGAACCGAGGGGCCTGCTTGCAAGCACGGGCAGCTTGTTCCAGCTCAAGGCCTGGAGTGCAGGCTGGCAGGCAAGGCAAGCTGGAGTGCGGGCAGCCGCCGCTGTGCCTCACAGGCGCGTCAGCCGAGGGAAGCAGCCGGGGCACAGCCATGCGTCCGGGATGGGGCCAGTCAGGTGGAGCCGCAGCAGTGCCAGAACCTCGAGCCGAGGCATGGCCAGAGCCCACTGCGGCGGCAGGACAGCTGGGCGGGATGGCGATGGTGCCGCCGCTGCAGCTGCCGCCGCTGCTGCTGGGGCCGCTGCTGCTGGCGCCGCAGGCGGGCCCGCTGCCAGCGGCCCCGCCCGGGCAGGCGGCAGCTGAGGGTGCATGATCATTAGGTTGCGCAGCCGTGCAAAGCCGGGGGGCAGCTCCTCAGGCAGCTCGCCCTCCAGATGCAGTGCCAGCGACAGCTGCTGCAGCGCCGGCAGCACCCGGGGGGTGGCCACCCAACTGACGGGCAGCGTGCTCTTGAGTTCATCAAAGTGCAGCCTGAGGTTCTCCAGGGCGGGCAGAGCCCCGGGCGGGATGTCAGGCAGGGGTGGCGCGCCAGGCAGCGTGTGCGCCGTCAGCTCCAGCCTACAGGGTGGAGTGTGGTGTGTCAGGTGCGCTGACGGGACGTGAGGCAGGCGTCAGGAGCTGCTTGGTGCACCACTTGAGCCACACACCACGCGTTGACGGCATGCCTGCCATCTGTGCACCGCTGCAAAGCTTGTGCACGTGAGCCTCGGGCACCAGACACAGCGCACAAGTCGTCGACAGCTGCTACAGACCAGCCTGAAACGTGTACCCTGGGCCTCCGCACGTGCATGCCCCTTTCTCACCGCTTTAGGCGGAGGAAGACCCCGGGCTGCAGCCACTCTGGCGGGAGGGCCACGGCCAGCGGTGGGCCAAAGTGGACCACGTTCAGCGCCTCGAGCCACGGCAGGAGCGACAAGCGCAACACCTCGGGAGGCAGCTGCCCAGCACGGCTGCTGCTCCCGTCGCGGCTGCTGGGAATCTGCGGGTTGATGGCAGATCCCCCCACAACCCTGCGGCGCAGAGGAGGGCACGGGGCGCATGGGTGATTCGGCAGTGCAGCCCAGGGCGCATGGCCGTTGCTCCTCGGCAGGACCGGCAGGGGCAAGGCATGCGGCCCCCACCCCACAGCTTATCACTTCTTCAATCCTTAGCAAGGCCTTGGACATGAGCAGCACGTACTGGCCTCTCACAAGAAGAAGACGTGGCCCTCTGCGTTGCACTTGATGTGGCTCCAGGAGCAGTGGTTGGATGTGTCGCCGGGCTGCCAGCCGGGCGAGCTGAGCGCCCAGCGTGGGTCGGCGCGCTGCGCCATCAGCCGCAGGTCTCCCATTATGGCCGCTGCAGGCAGGGGGAGTCTCGGCGACACAAGGGAGGGTGAGTCGATGCGCAACATGGGCACAGGGAGCGTGCAGGGCAGCCGCTGGGCCTCACCTTCAACAGATGCCGCCGCCGTGGCGGCTCCTGCCGCCGCCGCCGCTGCCTCTGCCTCCGCTGGAGGGCGCAGCCCCGGCAGCAGCAACAGCAGCGCCGCTGCCAGTGTTGCTGCTCGCGGAAAGAACGGGACAGAGGCTCCGCGCGGCGCCATGCGGCTGCTGGTGCGACAGAGCGCACTCAGAGCGCTAAATGCAGATGCCTTGGGGACTGCATCGTGGTTCCGAAAATGGTGGAGTTTGCAGGAGCTTTGGCAGTCAAAGCAACATGGGCCGTCTGGACAGGCTGGCGACGGCTGCTGGCCGCCTGGTGACCGAGGGTTACTGCCAGTGGTGACTGTATGCTCCCATAAAAGCCGAGAAAAGCATATCCAGGTCCTCATTCCATGCTGCAAGACGAATGCAGACGAAGGAGCCCTTCTGCCCTAGATCATTTCGTGACCCGAATGCGCCATCCTGCTTTACCACACCCAGTGCCGCTCATGTCAACTGCTGCCAGGTGCCAAGTGCGTGGCGGGCCTGTTCTCGGGGCGGCTTATGCATCTTGAGGTGACAGCACTACAGGAATGTGACACCTGAAATCATGTGGAATGTGTGGGCACCTAAAACATTCAGTGCCATGCATTGCTTGCTTTTCCTGCCCGCCTCCCCTCTGTGCTTCACACTTATATCGGGAGAGCAGTGCTTACATTTTTTAACAAACAGTCGCCGTTACATGCCATTGTACAGTATCACAATCCTATTGGTACATGTAAAGTCGCTTGGCTTAAACTGCTAACTCAAGTGGCTTCCCGCAGCAGCGCAAGTGCCTGAGCCGCCGTGGGCCGCTGCAGCGGATCGGCTGATAAGCACTCCTCAACAAGTGTCGCCACATCCTGCAGGGAGGAACCGTATTTATACATCATGCTTAGAGTTAGCATGCCGGAAGATGTAATTTATGCCCAGCCTGACAAGTGTGTGTCTCGGGACCCTGCTGAGCAGCATGCCACCCCTACCTGTGGGCACTCGTCGGGGGCACGTGGCAGCCGCCAGCCTCCTCGCGTCCTGATTGCCTGACCCGTCAGCATGGACACCAGAAGCAGACCATACGCGTACATGTCGGCGCTCAGGGTACATTTCTGCCCCATCAGCTGCTCGGGAGCGGCATACATGCAACTGAACCCGGCAGCGGTGCGTGCCCCTGTGCCCAGCATTTGTGCCAAGCCTAGGTCGGCCAGACATGCGCGCCATTCCGTAGACAGAAGCACGTTGCTGCAACAGAGAAGACAAAAGCAAAGCAGAGGCGGGAAGTGATCCAAGCTGGGACGTGAGATGAGAGATAACAGATACACGGTACAGGAAGAGCCGGAAGACGGAGAGCCAACTGCAGGCAAGCATGCACGCAACCAAACAAAACACATGCAGGCGGGCAAGCCGGCCTTTCACTCACGCTGGCTTCAGGTCGCTGTGCATCACCCCTTGAGTGTGTAGGTGGCTCAGCGCCTCCGCCACGTCCAATGCCACCTGGCGGCCCCTGCACATTGGACAAGGGGACCAGCAAGGTTGTTCACAAGATGCAAGCTACTGGCAGTCATCACGAGAAGGGGGCGGGCTGGCAGATGTGGGCAGCACATCATAAGGAGCCAGCTTGGGGGCCATCCTCACCTCGCCTCCCAATTTAGCTCCGAATGGAGGTTTGGGTTCTGCAGCACAGCCCGCACGCTGCCTCTCGTCCGCAGCTCCATCGTCAGCATGAGCAAGCGGCCCTGCAAGCCGGAACAAGTCAATCATTGGGGAGCAACATTCACCACCAATGATGGAGTGCATGGCGGAAGCAGCCCCGCAAGCTCAGGCACGCAGCTTCCATTGCAAGACGTGGTGAGCTACACTCGACTATCGTTGTTGGTTCCTGAGAGACGTGGCGCACACGACACATGCATACGAGCCATACGGGTGCTACACACCTTCAGGGTTACCCCCAGCAAAGGCAGCACCCGGGGGTGCCGGCACTGACGCATCATTGCCACCTCACGCCACACCACCCCGTTGTCCACCCATGGATCCAGCTCAAACACCTGCGGATGGGGAGAAGGGCAGCCAAGCTTACACATGGCTAGCAGGTGGGGCGCAGCAGTGCCAGCGACTCAGGGCAACACCTTTGCGAGCATCAATGTACGGCGTGGCAACAATAGCAGCTTCACCTTTGAGCCCACCCATATCGACCCCACATGCAATCCGAGGCGTGTGCCACTCGCCTTCACAGCCACCAGCCTCCCCTCGGGGTGCAGCTTTGCCAGGAAGACAACGGCATAGGCGCCACTGCCAACCTCCACCAGATCTCCTTGCTGGTTGATGACGAACTGAAATCGGTCAAGTGGGCAGGGAGGGTCTGGTGGGCAACGGCATGAACATGGTGCAGGAGGTGCAACCATTCCACAATAGCGGGACCCACAATGCACACATGCCGGGTCATGTAAGGAAAAGCATGCTGGGACCGGGCTCACCTCTAACGCGTTGGCCTGCAACCTGAGGGAGTCTGTGGGTAGGCCCCATTGTAGGCTTTTGAGAAGCGACTCCGCGGCATGGCTGGTGATGGCGCTGCCCGGCGGCACAAGGCAATCGCTAGCGGTTTGCGCTGGCAGCAGCTGGTGTGCCAGCTGCTCTTGCAAAGCGTCCAAAGGTGTGATGGCTATGCGTTGGCTGCCAGGCCCCAACTCCTTGCTCAGCAGGCTTGCTATCCGCTTGTGTTGTGCAGAATTCCCCGGAGTTGGAGCGTTGGCAGTCAATAGCAAGGCATCGTGCTGGCCGGCTTCCTGAGCCCCACAGCTTGCAGCTGCCTGGTACAACTGCTGGTCCCACTGCTGACTTCTGTCCGTCGGGAGGAGCTGCTGCTGCTGCTGCTGCTGCTGCTGCAAGGCCTCTCGCAGATGCCGGCGCATGCGCTCCCGCATGAGCAGGCGTCCGACAACGCCGACCACGACCATAAGGCACAACGGGAGCATATTGATCAAGCGTGCAGCTGCCGCGCCGTGCTTCCGTAGCTGTTCCGTCAAGCCATGACTGCCGCCATGACCTTCGCTGACGTAGAAAGTGCGGGTGAGTTTGGGGATGTCATGCTCCGCACAAGGTGGCAAAGCGGGGTCAACTGCGGTGTGTCGCACGTCTCTGCACCGATTGGGGTGGAAATGGTGGGAGGCGGTGCGGTGCCGGGTGAGCTGCCCGGTCTCAAAGCAGGGCTTTAAGAACTACCACAACGCTATGCTGCCGTCTCGGAACACACTCATTGTTGGCTCTGCCAGCTGTTGCACCAGGCCACGGATGTGCTGTTGTGTATGGGGTCTGTGTTGCAAGTTTCTTTGCGGAAAACAGATATTAGTCTAAAACACACGCCCCCAACTCACAAGAGTTCCAGGGTGTCCGCGAAGGGCATGTGGCACCATGTGGACGGCACACCACCGGACACACCAGTACCGTCGAGCATACTGCACATGCGGCAGCGCGGCGGCGGAGGAAGAGCAAAGGTAGGGGTTGGGGCAGGGAGGTGGGAAGAGGAGGCAGGCATGCAAGTGGGCAGGCGGATCATTCTTAAAGTTCAGAAGGGTTGCGCACTGTGCAACTCACAGTGCTCCCAGGTGAGGCCATGGCATGCTAGGGGGGAGGGTGCCCATGAGGCCTGGGTTGCCGCTAAGGTCAAGGTGGCCCAGGAACGGCATTGAGCCATTCAACCAGGCGGGCGGGAAGGCGGGCCCGCTCAGGTTGTTGTTGCCCAGGTGGATGGAGATGGCCTGCAGGGCAGGGGAAACAGGGCGTGCCAGGGATACAAGAGGGGCATGCATCTCGCCAAGCTGAAATGCTGACAGACACCACTGTGCAAAGAAACTCACACTACCCCAGCAGACGGGCAACATCTGGCGAGCAAGACAGCGTCGCCCGCCCCACCCATGCAGCTCACATTTGACCGCGCCCACTCATCAGGCAAGGTGCCCTGGAAGCGGTTGCCTTGGAGAGACAGCTCTCGTATAGCAGGGCGCCAAGAGAATAGGCGTGGGGGCAGCGTGCCGGAGAGGTCATTATCATATACCGTCCTGAGGTGGAGGGCAGGCAAGTGTTTCGGGTTGAGCAAGAAGCAATTTGCTGCTGCATGTCATGCTTGCCGCGGCGGTTGCAAAAACGACACGAACATGGGAGCACCACGCACAGCGAGCTCAAGGCAGGGCAGGGGTCGATGTAAGGCATTAGCAGCTGCCCGTGGTACGGCACACTCACAAGCGCACAAGAGAGGGGAAAGCGCCCTTCCCTTCCATCCACACTTCAGGAATTGTTCCGGTCAAGCCCAGGCGGACCAACGTCAGCATCTCCAACCGCTGCATGCCGGCACCCCACTCCGCTGGCAAGCGGTTTGGACCTGCCAACGCTGTTGTGCCTCCGCCTGCTGCCGGGGACCCAACGGAGCCGTGCACGCTCCCTGCATGCTGGGCGGGCAGGTCTGGCTGCATGATAACCAGGCCACTCAGCCGCCGGAAGCCGTGAATACCCCACTCGCGGGGCAGGCTGCCTGCTACTTGCAGTGACAGCGCCAGTTCCTGCAGTGCCGGCAGTACCATGGGGCTTGAGCCCCAGCTGGAAGGCAGCGTGCTGCTGAGGCTGTCAAAATTAAGGAAGAGCTGCTCCAGGGCAGGTAGCACCCCGGGCGGGATATCTGGCAACGGGGCGGCATCAAGAGTGGTGCGTGCCGTCACCTCCAGCCTGCGATCAGGTGTGTTGGGAGACAGGGAGAGGGAGGCGGCTTGACAGGAGGCGGGCGTCCGCAGTTTTCAGGCTCCACCTCATTTCACACCACAACAAGAAAAGTCCCATCGTGAGCGCAAACGCAAAAAAGCACTCAAAGTCAGGCATGCGCCCAGCTCACCGTTTCAGGCGAGGGAAGACCCCAGGCTGAAGCCACTCCACGGGCAGTGGGGCAGCCAGCGGTGGCCCGACATGAAGCAGGCTCAACGCCTCCAGCCACTGCAGCTGCGACAGTTGCACCACTTCTGGCGGCAGTTGTGATGCGCTGCTGGAATTCCCAGGAGGGGAGGGTGCGAAGCGAGCGCCCACGTCGTTTCCTCTCAGCATCCTGGGCAGCATGAAGGCAGGGCAGGGGCATGAAGGGGTTAGTAACACGGGCGGGCATGTGCAGGCTGCCGGCGGCACGCTGCGACTCCCCGGCGTGTCCACCTTGTGTGTGCACAGTCCCCACAGCCACACAGTCGCATGCACGCATGGCCCGCATGCCTGCAGCACCACTCACAGGAGTTTGACGCGCTTTCTACCATCGCACGTGACGTAGTACCAAGAGCAGTGGTGGGCGGTGCTGCCCGGCTGCCAGCCTCGTGAAGCGCGCGCCTCCGCAGGGTCGGTACGTTGCACCATCAACCGCAAGCTGTTCATCACGGCCTCTGCAAGAAGGCAAGCAGGCATGTGCGAGGGAGCTATGAGGTGCTGGCGTCACAAAAGGTTACAAATGAAACACGGCAGCGCCCTCTAGGCGCACCTTCTCTGGCCGCTAAGGCCGCATCGCCGCTGGCGGAAGCGGCGGCAGCCGGCGGAAAGAGCAGGGCTACCGCCATAAGCCAGGCCAACGCTGCGGCCGCTGCTCCCGATGGTGGTGCCGGCATGTCGAAGCTGCGCGGGGAGTCCAGTTAAGGCAGCCGCGTCTGTGACATCACGAGTCCGTACCAGAAAGAGCAAGAGCCCGCCAACTGCCTGCGTTTCGGTGGTCTTCACCACATTGGCTGTGCTCCGGCTCCCCGGTAGGCCGGTATGAGCTGCTACGGAGTGTGGAAGGTTGGGAAGCGCTCGTGGGTGCGAGTGCCTGCTCCCTCCAGTCGGGAAAATAAGCCCGGGCTTCTCGTCTGCGAACAAACGCGAAACCACTTCCCTCCACCAATTCCAGGCAGGGCTTACGTGAAGTGACGTGGCAGGTGCTGGCCTGGCCTGCCGTTAACACAAAGGGCAGTGTTTCTTCAAGCTGGCTCCGGAACCAGATCTGGCTCTGAGATCTGGCTCTGAGACGGCCTGTTTGTGAATCCTAGAGACAGCAGCGCATAGGGCTGGAGCCAGACGCTGGCTTTTAAACTGGCCTGCCGCTGCAGGGCGGCAGAGCCAGCCGGCGCTCAGGTTGAAAGCTCCCGCTGCCACAGGCGGGAGGTGGCGGCGGCAGAAAACTGCGCTTCTACGTCCCACTGCACACTATACACTTCTGTTAGGTTAGGCCAGACAAACTGGATTCTGGGACAAGGCTGGACATCCCAGGTGGCAGCCAACTCGGGCGGAGGGGGGCGCGTGGGGGGATTTCGTTCGTTCACCCCCATACGTTGCTGCTTCCGAACACCCCTCTTGGCCTCCTCTCTGTAGCATGGCTAACCACTACTCATGGGCATAGTGAGCTTCACACACAGACGCAGGGACATAGTGAGCATACAACAAAAATATAGGTGTAGGTGGAAGTTGGACGGCACGCCGTGCACGTGGCGCCTGCCCACCCCTTGCTCTCCTGTGCTCAGCGGCCACTGCCTGAGCTGGTCGTCTCCTCCTCCTCTGCCTCCTCCACCGCCCCGCTGCCGCTGGTTCCTCCCACTCCTCTGCCTCCTCCACCGCTCCGCTGCCGCTGGTCGCCTCCTCCTCGTCTGCCTCCTCCTCGTTGTTGCTGGGCCGCCGACGCTGGCGCGCACCACCCTGCCCCCTGGCTGCCGCCAGCTGCCGCTAATGTTGAGGTGGATAACGCGCACCCGCAATCAGCCCTCGGCATGCGATGCGGGCAATGCTACGAGGCCAGCACAGCCATGCGGGAGCGGTTTCCCGCATGTGTGTTGTTGGATGTTGCAGCCATGGTGGAACCCCGCTACTGGGCCTTAACAGGCACAGCCAGCGATGCTTCCCTGCAAATGTGGCAGAGGTGGCGCGGAAGAAGAAGAAGAAGAAGAATAGGGACAGGTGACGGGCAACACCCATTAGTTGGGAGTCAAGGCCCAACACTTGAAACGGGTGCGGGAGTGATCGGTCAGGGGTGCGTGGCCTTGTGGTGAGGGTGGAGCGCACGGGGGGTAACCTTGCCGTGGTCCGTCGAACGTTAAGGCAGTGTGATTTACAAAGCCGCATGTGGGTTAAAATGTACACGTCAAAGCGCTTGGCATGGTGTCGATGGCATCGAGAGAACAAGTGACAGTTGTAGAAAAATGAAAAATGCAGATAGAATTGACAGATAATAGTCATTGACAAATCAAAGGCACAGGTATATGAGATGTAGAGATGCAGCGACTGCCCTCACGTGGCCGCCTCCAGCCGCGCCCACGCCTGTGCCGCAGTTGGCCGCAATAGTGGGTTGACCGACAGGCATTCCTCAACCAGAGCTGCCACAGCCTGCGGCAGAGACAGCGCAAGCGCGAATAACGGTCACCAATGAAGAAAGCAAGCATGGCGGTGTACGGCAGGCGGTTGTTGGCTGTTGCGAACCGATTGGCTGTTGCACAGTTCGCCTGGCCGGTGTATGGCATAAGCACTGCTCACCTACCCAGTTCTTCCCCTGCACACCTGCGGGCACTCGTCGGGGGCACGTGGAAGCCGCCATCCTACTCGCGTCCTGATTGCCTGCCCCGTCAGCATGGAAACCAGGAGCAGGCCATAGGCGTACATGTCGGCGCTCAGGGTGCATTTCTGCCCCATGAGCTGCTCAGGAGCAGCATACATGCAGCTGAAGCCAGCAGCGGTGCGTGCCAGTGTGCCCATCACTTGCGCCACGCCCAAATCCGCCAAAGAGGCACGCCAATCCGTAGACAGAAGCACATTACTGCAGAGAGGAGGAAGAGGGAAGCAGAGGCGGGTAAATGAAGCGTTTTGGGTCTCCTATTACTCCAGGAGGCAGGAGACAGGCAAGCGGGCAGGTGGGCAGGCCAAGCATGCAAGCAGACCGGCAACCAGATACAACACAGGAAGGCGGGCAAGCCGGCACCTCACTCACGCTGGCTTCAGGTCGCTGTGCATTACCCCCAGGGTGTGTAGGTGGCTCAGCGCCTCCGCCACGTCCAATGCCACCTGGCGGCCCCTGCACATTGGACAAGGGGACCATCAAGGTTGTGTTCAAATTGCAATATACGGGCAGTCATAGAGAGAATGGGGCTGTCTAGCAGGTGTGGGCAGCACATCGGAAGGAGCCAACTTGGAGGCCATCCTCACCTTGCCTCCCAGCGCAGCTCCGAATGGAGGCTTGGATTCTGCAGCACGGCTCGCACGCTGCCTCTCGTAAGCAGCTCCATGGTCAGCATGAGCAGGTGGCCCTGCGGGCATCAAGCGGTCGGTTACCAAAATAAGCACAACTCAATGGTGGTTGACTGCATGGTAAGTGGCCCCACAAACAGAGTTGGACAAGCCAAGGGTAAGGAAGGTGAGCCCAGTTGGTGCCAGGTGCACGGAAGTGAGAGCCCCGGGGCCCACAAGTGGCAGGCATAGGTGAGAGCCCCAGGGCCCACGAGTGCCACACACACCTGCAGGGTCACCCCTAGCAATGGCACCACCCGTGGGTGCCGGCATTGGCGCATCATCGCCACCTCACGCCACAAAACCCCGTTGTCCACTCCCCGATCCAGCTCGAAGACCTGCAAATGAGGGAGTGCGCAGGCGAGCGTGCATGGCATGTGTGGCGGGAGCTAACATGAGGGGTGCGGCTGGCAGTCGGCTGAGGTCAGCACATTTGATGCAGCACTCCACACGGTGTGGCGACGCAAGAAGCTTCACCCCACGCCCACTCAACACACTTTGTCAGGCAACAACAGGCATGCCCTCACCTTCACTGCCACCAGCCTCCCCTCTGGGTGCAGCCTGGCCAGGAAGACGACGGCATGGGCGCCGCTGCCAACCTCCACCAGGTGCCCTTGCGGGTCAATGACGAACTGCAGCACGAGCAATTGGGCAGGAAGGGTCCCGTGGGAGATGGCATGGATGCAGCACACAACAGTGCATGACAACAGTTTGGAAGGCACTTTGGAAACTGCAAGCACTCATGCCAAGCAGGGCATACCCGCACGCTAAGCACCATGCCGGGCCATGACAAGTCAACTTGTGTTGGGGCTGGGCTCACCTCCAAGGCGCTTGCTGGGAACCTCAAAGAGTCGGTTGGGAGGCCCCATTGTGGGCTTGCAGGAAGCAGCTGCTGCGCGGCCGATTTGCCGTTGGCACTACCCGGCGACATATTGTTGTTGCCGCCATGTTGCTGCGCTGGCAGCAGGTTGTGTGCCAGCTGCTCTTGCATACCGTCCAACGGTGTCATGCTGATGCGTTGGCTGCCTGGCGCTAGCTGCTGGCTCAACAGATGTGCTACCCGCCTGTGTTGTGCGGAGCGCACCGAAGTTGGAGCGCTGGAGGCGGTCAAGAGCAAGGCGTCATGCTGGCCGCACTCCCCGGCCTCACAGCTTGCAGCTGCCTGAGCTGCCTGCCACCAAGGTTGGACCCTCGGCTTACTTCTGTCCGTCAAAGGGAGCTGCTGCTTTGCGGCCGCCCTCATGCGCTGGCGCATGCGCTTCCGCATTAGTATGCGGCCGACCACGCCAGCCACAACCATGAGGCACAACGGGAGCACAGTGATAAAGCCATGGCTGCCGCCACGTGTCTTGACTTTGTTGGCGTAGAACGTAGTGGTGAGCCTGGGAAAGTCATGCTTCGCACACGGTGGCAGGGAAGGGTCAACTGTGGTGTGGCGCACGTCTCTACACAATTTGGGATGGGATGGGAGGGCAGGAGGGTGCTCAGTGCTGGGTGAGCCTGTCTGGATCATGACACCAACACCGCACTATGTTGCCGCTTCTCAAAGCACGCAAACTGCTCGCCCTGGCCAGCTGCTGCACAGCCCATGGAGTGTGGTGTGTGGCATTTTCAGCCCTTTTGCAGCTAGCTGGATGTGCCCAGTCTGTCATGTCTCAGGCTTGGTGACAAGTAGAGGCAGCCAAGAGCCCAACCCCATGTGTCAACGACCCCAAAGGCGGCCTGCGCTGCCCGCTGGCATGCGAGCCACCAACTCACAGAATTCCGAGGGTGCCCGCAAAGGGCGAGTGACACCAGGTGGGCGGCACACTGCCTGACACACCAGTACCGTCGAGCGCCCTGCAACACAGAAGCGCAGGGGTGCGGGTGAGCAAACGAAGGGCATGGGGCATGCATATGGGCGGACTGGCAGGCCGGCATGCATGCATGCCGATGGGCAGGCCGGTGATGCACATAAGCGGAGGCAAGAGGGGTTGAGCACTCACAATGCTCCGAGGTGAGACCAGGGCAGGCTGGGAGGAAGAGTGCCGGTAAGGCCTGGGTTGCCGCTGAGGTCGAGGTAGTTCAAGTGGGGCATTGAGTTGTTCAACCAGGCGGGCGGGAACGCGGGCCCGCTCAAGTTGTTGTTGCCCAGGTGGATGGCGATGGCCTGCACGGCATGCATGCCAAAGGCGCAAGAAATGGCATGCTTCTTGCCAAGCTCAAATGCTACTAGACACCAAACTGTTGAAGCACATGCAGGCCCGCCAGACACGCACGTGACTCCCTCAGCTGCGCCATCTAGGACAGCAGCATGAAGCACCCGCTCCACGCATGTGGCTCACATCCGAGCGCGCCCACTCGTTCGGCAAGACCCCCTGGAAGCGGTTGCCTTGTAGAGACAGCTCTTGTAATGAAGGGCGCCAGGAGAACAGGCGTGGCGGCAGCGTGCCAGACAGTTTATTGTCATGAAGGTTCCTGCGGTGGGGAGACAAGAGTTTGTGACGGGTTATAAACAAGCAAGAGGCAAGAAGCTACTGCAAGTTCGGCTGGCACACTTGGTGCGGCGCGGACACAGATGCGAGAGCAGCAAGCACAACGAGTGCATGACAAGGTTGAAACTTAGCCAAAGTGTGTAGGCATCAACAACTGCCAGTGGTATGACACACTCACAGTCGCACAAGGGAGGGGAAGGCCGCCTTGCCTTCCATCCACACTTCAGGGATTGAGCCGGTAAGGCCAAGGCCGGCCAACGTCAGCGTCTCCAAGCGCTGCATGCCGCCCCACTCCGGTGGCAGGCGGTTTTGCCCTACCACTGCTGCCACGTCCCCTTCCGATGCCTTGGGCCCAAACGGGCCTTGCGCATTCTCATCATGCCGGGCAAGTCGCCGTTCCGGCAGAATGATTGCCAAGCTGCGCATCCTGCCAAAGCCGCGGGTCCCCCACTCGCGGGGCAGGCTGCCTTCTACCTGCAGCGACAGCGACAGTTCCTGCAGAGATGGCAGCACCCTGGGGGTGGCCCCCCAGCTGACAGGCAGCGTACTGCTGAGGCTGTCAAGATTAAGAGAGAGCTGCTCTAGGGCGGGCAGCACCCCGGGCGGGATGTCTGGCAACGGGGAGGCATCAAGTACGGTGCGTGCCGTCACCTCCAGCCTGCAAATGAGGTGGAGGGAGGCGGGCGTCCGCAGTTTTCAGGCGCCACTTCATGATCATCTCACCGCCTGGCAGGAAACCTCCGAGACACCCCACACTGAGCGCACGCACACAAATTACTTGAAGGCATGCATGCCCAGCTTACCGTTTGAGGCGAAGGAATACTCCCGGTTGAAGCCACTCCGCGGGCAGTGGGGCGGCGAACTGCGTGCCCCAGTCATAAATGCTCAACACCTCCAGCCACTGCAGCTGCGACAGCTGCACCAGTTCCAACGGCAGCTGGAAATCGCTGCTGGAGTTTCCAGGAAAGGACGGGGCCAGACGAACATCCAATTCATTGCTTTTCAGCAACCTGAGCAGCAGGAAGGCAGGGCAGAGGCGTGCAGGGGTTGAGCGAGCATGCGCCAGCTGCACACCGGCACCCACAAAGCGCACACAGTCCCAACACACGAACGGCCCGCATGCCTGCAACGCCACTCACAGCGCGGTGACGTGCTTCCTGGAGTTGCAGGTGACACGGAGCCAGGAGCAGTGGTGGGCGGTGCTGCCCGGCTGCCAGCCTCGAACAGCCCGTGCCCCCACAGGGTCGGTACGTTGCACCATGCGCCGCAGGCTGTTCATCACAGCCGCTGCAAGCAGGCAAGCGGGCGTGTCAGAGGGAACTGTGAGGCATGTGCATCATCAATGGTGCATAGTCGGCTCGCAGCAGCCCCGGCTGGGCGCACCTTCAGTGTCCGCCGTCGAGGCCGCGCTGCCGCTGGCGGCAGCGGCAGCAGCGGCCGCCGGACAGAGCAGGGCTACTGCCAGGAGCCAGGCCACTGCTGCCGCCGCTGTTCTCGCTGCTAGTGCCGACATTTTAAGGCTGCAGCGAGCTGTGGCGCCGCGCCACTCAAGGCCGCGGCCGCGCCTGTGACGTCTCCGTAGTAAAAAACAGCAGGCGAGCGCTCATGCCTTTGGTTTAACACTTTCAACACAAATACTGTGCTCCGGCGCCCCGTCGTCGCAAACTGGGCTGCTGGCGGTGGTGGTCCCAGTCCTGGGGAAGAGGCGCTCGGCGCTGGCTGCCCCCGCTAATCTACACAACACGTCGAAAACAAGACATCGGGACAAGGTGCAGGAAGTGCAAGCGGGGACCCCCCTGTCAGTGTCCATGTAACGTCGCACTTGTCCTGGAGCCGCCTGTTGCTCGGCCCGAAGTTCGGGGGCAGGGCCGGCTTCTGAGTGTCATGTTCCACTCGCGAAGCCAGACAATGCCACAGATCTTGATACGGCGGAGGGAAACCCTTTCTTTCTGCAGACCTGCCCCCCCGCCTGTGTCCGGACGGTATGTGTGTGTACCACCAGGCGCAACAACAGCTGATGCGCTGTTGGGTCCTGTGGCACCCCGTCACGTGCAACTGTATTGGCACCAAGCTCTACATGGAAACTGAGCAGGCGGCAACGCCTGGGAGTGTGGAACCCTCACTCGGGCGGGTTGACGGGTACCGGCGCATATGTATCATATGCGACGGGCGCTTGGGCCGCGGCGAGAGCGCTCGGGACGTACAGCAAGGGTGGAGCGCCCTGCACAAGTGTTTCTGCCCGGAACTGGTGCTTGAGGATCAAGGCCAACAATCCCTGTATGCATGGGTGGCTGCCACACCTTCAGACCCGTGTTCCAACGGGACAGGCGCTCACAGTGGGCGCATGGTGACGGGCGCCTATTTGAGTGTCCAGCCGAAGCTCAGAGAACGGATGTTCATCTACAGTATGCCGCTGCCTGCCGCGCCGCCGCACAGTGTTCCTTCTCTTCGGCTGCGTACTGAGCCTGCATAAGTTCAGACTGGCCAGTTGACCTGCTCTGCTATCACCCGGCAGCAGGCACCCGCCCCTGCCGCCGCCGCCATGCTGGCGCGGCTGCGCCTCCCAGCTCAAAGGCGGTTCCCCCGCGCCAACTTGCAAAGCTTCATGGCACCTCGTCACACTGCTACGTCGTTCTGCACGCTGCACAGGCCATGGGGCGCGAGGTTGGGCCACCCGGCCGCCTGGAGGCGGCGCACTTCTCGAGCCCGCTGCAATTTTGGAGGGAGCACGTTGTTTGCCGCAAGCCGGTGAGCATCGGGTTCCGCTCCGCCCGGGTTGGGTTTTGGCTGGGTCCCTCTGCCGCCTGGCGGCAGGGCGAAGGCAGGCCCTCCCACTGAACACCCTCACTCCCCTGCAGGCCCTCTTCTCTGCTCTGTCTCCTGACCTAGCACACCTCCAGAATCTGTGGACAGACTCTCACCTCATCAGCCAAGCGGTGAGCACTTGCGCAAAGGCGGTGGCGGCTGGACGATACACCGCCTCGCCTGCTTGTCCGACGCAGCAGCAGAGACTCCGCCCAAGTACTTGTACCGAAATTCACCGCATGTGCCTGCACTTGCGTGCATCATCACACTGCCCTCGTGGCCCTGCCCTCATCACCACCTGCAGGGCGGCGCCACACTCGAAGTGGAGCAGCGTGGCAGCACACGTGAGGGCTTTGGCAAGGGCCCAGACACTCGTGTCCCCCTCAAATTCGCACAAGTCCTGCGCCGCACCGGCGCCGGGGACGCCAGCCTGTACCTCACCACGCAGGCGGTGCGCCCGGCGCCAGACGGCCACCCCGCGCTGTATGCTTCGCCCATTGCTGAGCTGGCGGGGGACATCCCGCTGGTGCCAGCTGTCATGGGCCGCCTCGTGCCGCAGAGCATCAACCTGTGGCTAGGAGCTGCGCGGGATGGCAGCAGCACGGGCCTACACACCGACTTTCACGACAACCTGTGAGTGCTTGCACAACACTACACTGTATGTGTACGTGCTGCATAGCGCCGCACATCGACTGCTCCCATCCGGCACACCTTGTGCGTGCTTGCATGCTGGGGCAGTGTGCACGGGCCTGCAAGCTCTGCTGCTGCAGCGCTGCCCCGGTGGCGGACGTGCCATGGCAGGCAGCTCGCATGCACTGCAGGTTGAATGTCCCTTGCACTGCAGTGTTGCCGCCACACCCAGCAGGCATCTGGCCTTGTCGGGCTGTGCTGCTGGCTAACTCACCTCGGGTGCCGCTCGCTGGCAGCCCACCTGAAATCGTGTGGCGCCACAAGTCACCCTCTGCTGCGCTCGCTGTGCAGGTATGTGCTGCTGCGCGGGCGCAAGCGGTTCCGCCTCTATCCCCCTCAGGTGCTCCAGTGCAAGGGGTGGGCCCGCCAGCGGGTCTCCAGCTGACAGCCAGCTTGTTGTGCGACACGCCTCGCTGCATTGCACTCAGGAGTGCGCTCCACTGCCATCCCACTGGCATGTGGAACACGCCCCGCTGCATGCCATTTGGCACGCCCCGCTGCCTGCCACTGGGGCATGCGAGCCGCCCCACAGCTCACCCGCTGGCGTGTGGCGGGCTGCGCTGGGCTGCTGCCCGCCCCTGCCTCCACAAGCCCGGCGATCCCGCGGGGCAGCCCGCACCGCTGTTTGCGCACAGCGGCTGTGGCCTGACAGCCCTCTCCCTCCCTTGCTCCCTCCCTTTCTTGCCCCCGTGCCCAGGCCGCCAAGCGGATGTACACTGTGGGGGCGGTGAAGGCGGTGCACCCCAACGGCCGCATTGTGTTCAAGGGGCAGGTGGGTGGTGTGTGTGTGCGCAAGGTGCATGTGCTAGGTGGGGTGGTGTATGAGCTAGGTGCAGGTGCCAGGTGCATGTGCAGGCGTCACCCCTGGGAGGGCGGTGTGCAGGCAAGATGCATGTGCCAGGTGGGGTGGTCCTGCATGCGGCCTGCCTGTCCAAAAGGAAGCCGCTGCTGGCTGCTGGCTGTCCCATGAGAGAAAGTGGCCCTGGATGTGCAAGCGCTTGACGTGCATGCACGGCAGGGGCGTGCGTGCTGCACGGCTTCGCCTCCCCTCTCGCCACTGCTCCCCGCCCCTGCACCATCCATCTACCTACCTTGCTGTTCCCGCCCCACCCCAGCGCAGGGAGACATCCTGCCTGACGGCTCAGAGGCGGCTGAGGTGGCACGCTGGCAGGCCCGGCATGACGCCGAGGCCGAGCTGGCGGCAGCAGAGGCCGACATGCAGGAGGGCAAGCCGGTGAGGCAGGCGGCCTGGGCAGCTGAGGCGCTGCCCACACGTTTGGGATGCGCTTGGTTGACTGGCTGCTGGTCACTGCGGTATCAGCCGCAGCAGTCAGGCATCACAGCAGCCGCATCTTTTGGTGCATCTTCCAAGCGTCATGGTAGCCGCATCTGGTGGGTGCCGCGTCTGCACCTGCTCCCACCAAAGCTTGTGTATCACTGCCATCCTGCTTGCCCTGCCGCCAGGGTGCCGCGTATGCACCAAATCACCCACCCGCGTGTTGACTGCTGCCATCCTGTGCCCGCCCCGCCGCCGCTGCAGGGTGCGGCCAAGCGGCTGCGGGCAGCGGAGCGGCGGCTGGATGCGGTGCTCGAGGCGGCTCTGGGGGAGGAAGAGGAGTGGGGGGACATGGTGGACGATTTCGATGCAATGGAGGCACCCCCGCCCCCGCCGCCAGGTGGGTGTGCTGGGAAGAGTCGTGGCTTGCGTCTCTTCAGGGTTGGAGGGTGAGCGGGGCAAGGTGGCGGATGGGTTTGCTGTTGCCGACCGGTGCCCCCGCCCCTGTGCAGCCAGGCGGACGAGGCTCCAAGCGCTGCTTCTCCAGCACTTTTCTGTGGCTGGCAGTGACCGCCCCGCTGTCGAGTGCATGCATGCGCAGGTGGTGTGCAGCCAGCAGCGCCTGTGCCTGCTCCTGTGCCGACACACTACCGCCAGCTGTACAAACCCAGCTGCTGTATGCACGTACCCACGCCAGCGTCTCTCAACCGCACGACCCCGCCTCGCCTCTTCACCCCCGCAGCTGCCGCGGGCGACCCGGTCAGCTTCAGTCGCATCGACCTCAACCTGCCTGACTCCCAGCTGCAAAAGAGCTTCCCCCTGTTCCCGGTGCGTGCCTAAGGGCTTTAAGTCTGGACCAGTGGCTGTGGCTTTGAGGGGACGTGCGCGTAGAGGAGCGGGCACCTGCCTGCTTACAGGTGGCGCTTTGCCATACGTTGAATACGCACGGTGCCGCCTGTGCTGCCTGAGGTGCAACGTGGGGACCGGCCGCCTGACCCGTTCTGCCTGCTCTGCTCGTCGCTTGCAGGGCAAGGCGGCAGCGCTCGAGTGCGAGGTGGAGGCGGGGCAGATGCTGTACCTCCCAGCAGGTGTGTTGGCAGGCACTTGTGGTGTGTGTGTTCGTTGTAGGGCAGGGGTGCAAATGCCGACGTACCCACCCACCATCCCAACCCGAGGGCCACACACTTCCCACCTCACCACTTCCTGCTCTGCCTGATCATATGCTGCCAGGCTGGTTCCACGAGGTCACCAGCTACTCCACAGCTTCCTGCCCCACCCACATGGCGCTCAACTTCTGGTACCACCCGCCCGACAACCTGGCCGGCGGCGCAGAGGCGGCAATGGCCAAGCCATACTTGTGAGCCTGGTGCGGGATGGCCCGGGGTGGGCGTTGTTGTTGCCTGTGGCGTCGCCTGCGGCAGCCTCTACCGTGAGACACAGTCAAGGTGTACTGCCCAATTGTGGCTGCAGTACAGGATTAATCAAAGCACTGCACTGAGCCGAATCGCCAGGAAGAGGGCAGGGCCAGGTCAGGGGGTGTATGTGGTGGGGCACCCCCTGCCTGCGGCAAGTTGGAGGGGGGACTGGGCATATTCTCCCTTGAAGGTGGCCCCCACGCGCACCCAGCGGTGTGCCGTTCTCCCCTGCCCCTGCAGGCGCGACTTCTGGCCAGCCGTGTGGGAAGGGCGGCGGCGGGAGTACGAGGCGCGGCATCGGCGGTGCGAACAGCAGGAGCGGCAGCACAGCCAGGCGGCAGGGCCGTCGGAGCAGCATGCAGAGCAGCCTAAGAAGCGGCAGCAGCAGCAGGAGCGCAGTGCAGCAACAGACGTGCAAGCAGCGACAGCGGCAGCAGCAGCGGCAGACGGAGAGCAGTGGCGGTCAGCTCGGCGGCCGGCACCCCTGGCACCGACATTTGGACTGTTTGGCGTGGGGCGGCGCCAGCACCTGCATGCATTTGTGGGTGTGGCGCCACGCAAGCGCAAGGCTGGGTAGGGTGCCCAGCACTGGTTGCTGGCCCACGCTCCTCCGCTCGCAAAGTAGCCTTCACCACCCATCAGTACTCATCGGTGTGGTGAATGATGAAAGCTTTACTTGCAACTGCTGGATTACAATCATACAGGTAACCTCCGGGTATCACACAAGAGCTGAGCTGGATGTGCACAGGATGTGTGCCTAGGCTGAGGCCAGCACACAGGGGCAGAGCAATGGGCTGTCCTTAGATCACAGTCGAGAGCAAGCATAAGCGTATGTTTCAGAGGGGCAGCAGAACCTGACGTTTACTGAACAGTAAGAGAAGAAGAGCAAGGATGCTGCTACGAGCCGTATGCATGCATTCATGCATGCACGTGATTCAATCTCTCAGCTGCAGCGCCAAAAGGTGTACACAGCAGAGTAGGTGGTCTGCACCTCCTGGCCGGCAGCTGGTTCGGTGCAGTTGTCAGGAGGCTGCCCGCCACGCACGCCGGTGCGGGTGATGTACTGCAGGGCAGGGAGCATTTGTCGAGCATATAAGTCTTCACTTTTGGGGCGCCAAGGTGGGCCAGGCCAGGCCTAGGCCAGGTTGGGGCGAGCGGGGCGGGGCAGGGTGCCCAGTGGGGCGGGGCGGGGCGGGAGAGCCAGGCAGGGCGATGCGGGGCGGTGCGGGGCGGGCAGGGCGGGGCGGGGTGAGGCGCGGTGAGGCGGCGCAGGGGAAGGCAGTGGAGGACTACTGGCGGGGTGGCTCAAGGCTGGGCATCAGCAGGCTTCCCTCCCTTGCTGCCATGTCAAGCTCCATCCCGCCCACCTTGATGCCGGCCAGGCAGCCAAAGGAGCGGAGCGCCTCCTTGCGAATGCTTGCTTTGTCTTCTTGGCCGCCGGTATACACAAAGCTGTCGTCTGCTGTCTTGACTGGCGATGCCAGGGAGTGGGTGTCTCCCTGAGAGTTGAATCAATCATTGCATGATGCCTAGGTGGGACCGCGTTCGAGGAGCAGGAATTGCAGTTCCCATGGCCCGAGCACTTCACCATGCAGCACGACCAACCATCTGGTGCCCATCCCTGACACCACCAGCCCATTGTTCACTCCCAGTGCCCGTACCTCACACCGCAAGCCTTACTGGCAGCTGCAAGTGAAGCATGGTGCCCACCTGTCACTCCTGGTGCCCATCCTTCATGCCACCAGCCCCTCCTCACACCCCCAGCCCTCCCACCTCCCCCATGCACCGCTCGGTCAAATAGGCCCTCACTTGAGCCGCAGCTCAGGTTAAACACTGGGATGATGGACCACCCGCTCCACGGCACTCCATCGAATGTGGAAGAGTTGGTTTGCGTCCAGCCACGCCGCCTCCGCAGTCAAACCTTGCAGTTTCGCCAGTGGGCTCCCAGGAGCTGCGGCAGCGCGAGGTTGGGGAAGGCCTGGGGGGGTGCAGGTCGAGTGGATCCCCTGCCTGCCAAGTCGAAAGGGCCACCGCTGGGCCAGCGAAGGAGCCGGGCTGACTTCCAGGTCCCCCGCCCCCCAAAGCAGCGGCTAGGCAAGGCATGGGGCCGCGCTGCCAGTGGATCGCTGCCGGCCAGCGGCAGGGGGCTCACTGGAAGTAGCCGGGGGAGCCAGCGCAGACGTAGCTGGTGAGGCCTTCTCCCGGGCAGGTGAACAGCGGGGTGCAGGGCGGGGAGGGGAGGCCCAGGAGCCCCAGCTCCGTTCTGTTCAGCAGTCCCAGGCCTGCATGTGGGACAGGTGGGTGAACCGGCGGAGGGGGGGTATCTGTGTGAGAGGGCAGGGTGGGCAAGGTGCATGGCCGGAAATCCCAGGTGAGAAGGTGTGCCGAACTTGGGCGTGGTGCTGCGCCCCACCAGCGGGTTCCCCCTCGGGGGCGGGCGCCCGGCCTCTCTGGGTGAGCAGGCGGGAAGCCGAGCAGGCACCCAGCAGTGTGAGTGTCGCCAACGCTGTCAGCAGCAGGCAGCGGGCCTGTTGGGTAGGGAAGCGGCATCGGAGGCCGGAGCGCCAAGGGGTTCCGGGGATGCGTGTGCAGCTGGGGTGGTGCACAGTGGTGCACAGGACGGATTGATGAAGAGGGGGATGCAGGAGCAGTTGGAAGGTACCTGGAGACACCCACAGAATGGCGCCTTCTACGGCCTGAGATAGGCATGTGTCGGAGTCTTTCTAAATCATGGGGGCACTGTGGCGGACGGGGCGCAGGCTGCAGGTGACAGCGGCGGCAGAGATGGCGGCGCAGATGTGAACACTCTTGGCGGAGCTGTAGCAGTGGCAGGAGCTGTAGCAGTGGCAGCGTATGTGGAGCATCGGAGTTGGCTGTGGAGGCTCGGGTGCTTTCCAGAACAATGTGGCACAGGTGCAGAGCAAGGCCGCAAGCCGGGCTTTCTTTCTGGGGGGCCTGTGCGACCACAGGTGGCCTGGTTGCAGCCAAGTGCTTCACATGGTTGTGCGTGCCCCAAAGTGCCACGGCATGTGTACACATGAGCAGAGCACGCAAGGTTGGGCATGCATGTACGGTCGTCTCTGTGCAAAGCATTTCCAGGAACCCCCAGGGGGGCAGGGCAGCGTGTGGCGCTCGCGCCACACGCTGCCGCCCCGCTGCCCCACAGCTGCGTCAGTCCAGTACAGGGCTCAGCGCACTGCTGTCCTCGTCAGTCCCAGCTGACCCCGTGCCTGCCGCCCCAGCTGCTGCCTTGTCGGCCCGCAGTGAGACCAGCAGGGCGCTCAGCGTCTGCACGTTGTCTTGAGTCATCGCGCCTGCAGCAGCGGCGGCGGCGGCAGTCAAGAGGTCAGAGTGAGGACCTTTGGTGCACTCACAGACACTCCACAACCGCGTGGTAAGAGCTGCCACTGCTGCCCACAACTTCCTCCTGGTGGTCTTTGCACGCTTCCCTCCCTCGTCACCCTTCCCTCCCTCGCCAAAGCCACCTGCTGTCCCTCCCTGGCCCCCCACCTCGCCTGCCAACCAGCCCATGCACCCCCGCTGCCCTCTGCCCACCACTGCAAACACCTGTTGGTAACTGACGCCTGCCTCCTCAGCAGGAAGGCAACACAGTGTCCAGCGCACGAAATCTCACCCATGGTGGCATAGAAATCGAGCGCCCGCTCCACCGCCGTCGCCACCCCTTCCAGGCTGCGCCCCGGCAGCAGCGCAGCCGCCTGTGCGCGCGCCTCGGAGCTGTCCTGCAGCAGGGCAAGCGCAAAAGGGGCGGGCGGGGCGGTCAAGCACAGCTGGATGCACCAGCAACGGCCCCGATCACCGCCCTTCCGCTGCACCCATATGACGCATGCTCGCCCCACCCCTCCCACAGGCAGCTGGCCAACATGGCCTGCCAAAGACTGTGTGCCGCTGCCCTCCTCTTGCAGGCAGCTAACCCTCGCGTGGAGTTTATCCACCCAGCCACTCGGCACGCCCTCCTGCACACTACTTTTTTTTAACAACCCAGAAACAGACCGCCACCCTGCATGCCCCTCTCGCCCACTGCCTTCCAATAACAACCACAAACAGCTACCTGCCATGCCCCGCCCGCCCACTACGACAGAAGCAAACAGCCACCCGCCATGCCGCCCCTGCCCACTGTCTCCCAGACACAACTCCGAAGCAAACAGCCACCTGGCATGCCCACCGCTGCCCACTAGCTGCCCACCTCAATGAGGAAGCCCAGCAGCACGGCCGCATACACCTCAGCCATGGACTGGGTGTCCCTGTCCTCCTTCATCGCCAAGCAGTCCGCCGTCACCTCGCCGCTGCCCAGGCTCGCGCGCCGCGCCAGGCCTGCTGCTGCGAAAACCGTGGCGGTGGGCGCGGCGCAGGGTGCAGGGAGGAGGGCAGGTGAGCAGGCTGATGTGCATGAGCACAACAGTGGGTCATGTGAGCAGTTTTGTTAGGCACAATGAGCACACCCAGCATGGCTGGCGGGCGGGGGAGCAGTGCCCGGGAAACGGACGTGCCGCCAATTGCAGACTAGACCGCAGCCCCCCCGCCCCGCCCCACCTCGAGGCGTGTCCCCCGGCCTGCCGCCCGCGGGCGCCACCACCGCCAGCAGCGCGCACAGCAGCGGCACCAGCTGCACGCGCGCGCCGCCGGTGGCGGCTGGGGCGGGCGCGGGGTCCGGCAGCTCCAGCTGGCGCAGCTGCTGTCGCCAGGCGGGCTCCTGCTCCACCAGGTTGATGAACAGGGCGATGCAGGTGCTGCAAAGCAGACCAGGAATTGGAAACAGGGCAGAGGAAGTTTTGAAGTTTGAATGGGTCAGCTTTGGAAGGGTCAGCTGGCTCTATCGGGTTGATGAAGAGGGCGATGCAAGGAGGAGGGTGTGCAGTGGTACAAAGATGGGCAGTGAGGGTGCGGCAGGGGTGTAGAAGGAGGCACACTGGCGGACACTAAGGCGGCAGGTGCTGCAGGGCAATGCGAGGGAGATTGCAGGAAGTTGTGTCACCACCACAGGCGGGGCCAGTAGCAGGTGCGCAGCGGCAGTGCGAGGTGGGGCTGGCAGCAAGAGGAGCATGGTTAAGCTGTCGGGGGCTATGAGCAGGGGCTGCACGGACCGGCCCTCTCCCAGCTGACCCACCCACCCACCTGAGCACGTCGTGCCATGCAGTCAGCTCCCCCTCCCCCGCCGTCACGCCTGCAATGTCGTTGGGAGCACCCCCGCCACTGTTTGCATGCCTGCCATGCATGTGGCTGCCGGCAGCATACAACGTGCATGGCCCGCAAGAAGCATGACACGCATGCTAGCCCAGCTGCATGAGATAGCTGCCTGCCTGCTAGCAAACATTTCATTACACCTAGCCCGGCCTTATTTACCAAGCTGTCCCATCCAAGGCCCAGCCCTAGTCTCACAATCTGCTCACCCTTCATCTTGGGGCCGCCTCGCACCAGCTGCGCCAGCACAGCCGCGGCCGGCTGCAGCACCCCCGCCGCCACCACCGCGGCGCACCCTGCCGGGTTGTTCTGGGTGGCGTTGAGCAGGACGGCCAGCAGGGCACGCAGGCAGTCCTGCGCTTGCGAGCGGGGGTTGGAGGGAGGGGCTGAAGGGTGGGGCGGGGAGGCACCGTGGTTGCGGCGAGTGGTGCGGGGAGCGGGTGATATGATACACACAGCAGCAGCAGCAGGCTGACCGTCCGACAGGCATGCCTGGCGATGTGCCACGACCGCCAGACATTTGCGAGGAAGAAGGTGCAGAGAGCCGCACCCCCTGCGCCCCGGCTCAGGAGCACAGCCGCCACCGAAGGGCGCCGGCATGCACACCATGGCTTACACAAGGATCAATCACCCGCCGCATGTGCCCACCCACCTTCTTGATGCCTGGAATGAGCGCCTGGCGCGACAGCAGGGCCAGCTGCTGCACCAGCCAGCCCACAAAGCCTGCAGGGGAGGGGAGGGATGCAAAGGCAGGCAGGCGATGAGGCAGGCATGGCAATCAGGCACGGCAGCACGCGGGCATGTGCCCCCATGGGATTGGCTGCCTGCTCCCCTCCTCCTCCGTTTGCCAGCCAGTGCCAACAGTAAGCCGCCTGTGTACTGTTGTGGTGGTAGTGCGAGCAGGGCAGCACCACGCGCATGAGCCAGCCAGTGCCAGCCTGCTGCCTAGTACCAGGCTGCAGGGCGGCGGCGGCCGCCGCCCCTGCACACACGCACCAGAGGTGGCCACCAATGGCGGGACGCCTGTGCTGACTGTTGCCGCCAGCAGGCGCGCCTCGTTCTCGGGGCAGGCAAAGCAGGCGCTCTCCAGAAGGTGCAGCGCCCTGCGGGGGATCGTGGAGCAGGGAACGAATGGCGCCGCTCAATGTGAAGTGGTGATGTGACGGTGGCACGCTCAGGTGGCGCAGCGGCGGGCAGGGGCGGCCGGCGTGCAGCGGCAGGGGCAAGGCCAACACCTGGCACGCTCCTCCGAAGCCACAACGCACACAACATGGCGGCATGGCAATGGCCTTGCCACGGGTGCAGCAGTACAGCTGCGCCGCCATCAGCAGCACACGTGCGTTGATATCAGCATTACAGCTGCAGCACCCGCTCACTTGTGCAGCCTCCAGAGCGAGCGCACGGTCTGTATGGTGGGAGAGGTGTCGGTGAGCGACCCCGCATGCTCCGCCGCCACCTGCAGATCAAGGGGGGGGCGGGGAGGGGGGACGTAGAGCCGAGTGATGAGATCTCATGCCATCGCTGTGCGTTTGTGAAGCAAACGGGAAGGCTGCTCAGCTGGCTGGTGTTGGAGGCAAGCGGGGCTCAGGGAGCGGAGCGTGCAGGGGGCAGGGGAGGCGGCAAGGGCGCGGTTGCTGGGCGCAGAGCAGGGTGCGGGACCCACCTGCACGGCTGCCTGCAGCACCCCCGCCTCTCGCAGCGCCGCTTTCAGCGGGTCGGCGTGCAGCGCGGTCTTGGAGGGGTCCAGCACATCTGCAAGGGTCCAAAGTAGTACTTGTCAATAACAAAACGTTGTAAATGCTTTCAGCGGGTCGGCGTGCAGTTTTGGTCTTGGAGGGGTCCAGCACATCTGCAGGGGGTGGGGGTGGGGGTGCAACGTAAGTGAAGATTCAAATTGAATCCAGTAATGGATGCTTTCCTGAGGTCAGCGTGCAGCGCAGGGTCCCAGCAGAAAAGGTTCGATGTGGGAACTGTCGTAGAGGGCAGCTGTCAGGCTGTCAGGCGGCCAAGCAAGCCAGAAGCAAGCACCAGCCCGCCAGCCCGGCCTGCTCCCACCCGCCAACCCAGCCACCCCCAGCCGCCCGCCTGACCCGCCCCCCACCCGCCAGCCCAGCCCGCCCAAACCGCCAGCCGGGTCTGCCCCCCCACCTGCCAGCGCCCCAGCTGGACCGGCCAGCCGCACCCGCCAGCCCACCCCACCCCACCTGCCAGCGCTGCCAGCGGCACCTGCCAGCCGCACCCGCCAGCCCATACCGCCCCCACCTGCCAGTGCCGCCAGCGCCACCGCCAGCGGGCTGCCGCGCTCCTCGGGAGGCAGCTGCAGCGAGTAGGGGCGCTCCTTGAGCACCGCTGCCAGCCTGGCGGCCGCACTGCTGCCGGCGGCGGGGGTGGTGGCGCTGCTTGCATCCAGAGAGTTCGAGAGCTGCCGGGAGTGGTCAACAGGACAGGGAGAGAGCGGGGTGAGGGAGCCTGCTGCTGCAGGGCTGCGGGGGCAGAGTGCTGGCCTGTGGCGTCTGGCCTCCCACTGGCAGAATCAGCGGAAGCAGGCAAGCCGCAGGGGCCTGGCCCCGGCCGCGCCCGCCCGCGCCTGTGCGCACCTTCAGCAGCTGCGCCGCCGCCGCCGCCACCTCCTGCCGCCCGAGCAGCGCGGCGTCGGCGTCCGCCTGGCAGAAGCAGAGCAGCAGGGTGGCCAGGCCCAGTGCCTGCACCGGGTCGGAAGCCAGCTTGAGGGAGCCTGCAGGGGCGGGGCGGGCGGGGCACGGAGGGGTGGATTATGTGAGGAGGGAGCAACGCACCGAGGGCCACAAGCGGATAGGGCGGGAGCGCAGAGCGGGAGCGTCCAGGGGAGATCGTTTCAGGGGAGAGGGACAGAGGGAAGAGGGGCGGCTTATGAAAGCGTGCGCACCAACCGCTGGCACAGCAGCGCGCTGCACGCCTGCAGCGCAGCCAAGAAGCGTAGCCATGCCGCAGACGGGCGTGCGGAGGAACACGCGCGTGCCACCGCCAGCGCGCTTGAGCAGTGCGGAAGGCGAGCAGGCACAGGCGCACCTCCCATGGTCAGAACCGTCTGCCGGCAGACAACAGGCACCAGAAGGCTTGCAAGCAAGTGTAAGCCTTCATCCCTAGGCAGCTTCCCGCCCCTCAGCACATCTATCGAAACACACGTGGCGCACCTGCCGCCGCCAGCACGTCTGCCGCCAGCTGCCCGCTGCGCAGCGCCAGGCGGCCGCGCCGGGAGGAGCAGATCTCCGCCAGGGTGGCCAGGGACTCGCGGGCCGTGGCGTCATTCCCAGACGCCAGGCCGTCCAGAGCCCACAGAGCGTCATCGCTGTGGGTGGGGGTAAGAGAGGTGAGCAAGGAGCACAAGAGGATGTTGGCGGGTGCAAGAGGGATGAGTGAGAGGAAAGGAGGTTGGGATGTGCACGGGCCAAGGGAGCAGGCACATGCGTGCCCCTGTTGCATTCCGTCCTCGGCTGGCAAACAGCGGCGGTGGGGCCAGCAGGGGCGAGGAGGCGCGGCGCTGCCCAGCCCCCACCAGCGACCAGCATCTGCCACCAGCCTCCGCAGCAGGGGCAGCAGCATCCTCCGCCGCCACCTAGGCAGCAGCAGCGGTGGCATGATCATCAAAACCAGCAGCAGCGGCGAAACCAGCAGCAGCGGCGGCAGCATCATCAAAACCAGCAGCAGTGGCGGCAGCATCATCAAAACCAGCAGCAGTGGCGGCATGATCATCATAACCAGCAGCAGTGGCGGCATCATCGTCATAACCAGCAGCAGCGGCGGCAGCAGCGAAATCAGCCACCACAGCAGCCAGTTGCCGGCTCACGTGATGCTCTGCTGCTCTCCCAGCGCCTGCGCCTGCACCACCGTGGTGGCAGCCGCCTGCTCCCGCAGAGAGGACACCGGGTGCAGCGCCGCCGGCAGCCCACTGCCTGTCAGCCCACCAGATGCCTGGCCCGGCACCCGCCTGGCGCCCCCGCTGAGCCGCCCCCCACCGCCGCCTGGCCGCTGCACAGCTGCCGCGGCCGGCTGCCCGGGCGCCCTGGAAGGCACAGCGGGCGCGGCCGCCTCCCCGCCTCCCTCCTGCCGCTTCATTCGCTTGCTTGGCGACTCCTCACGTGCTGCCGCTGCTGCCGCTGCTCCAGGCACCTTGCGCTTCCCTGGAGACCCTGCTGCGCCTGCTGCTGTTCTAGCTGTGGGCCCTTCCACCTTTTCTGTCACCGCCCCGTTCCCTTCGGCAGGCCGGCTGCGCACCGAGGGGCGCGCCTTGCGCTCGCCTGCGGCCGCCGCTGCTTGCGTGCTGCCCGCTCCCTTGTCCTGCCCCTGCTGCTGCTTCTGCTGGGTGCTGGCACTGGGGTTGCGCTGCGACAGCAGCGATGCTGTGGGCTTGACGGGCGCACGCTGCTTGGTCAGCTGGCCTTTGGCTGTGCCGGCGGGCCGCGCTGCCGCCCCGCCCTTGCACGCGCCTTTGCCGGCTGCGGGTGGTGCTGTGAGCGGAGCCGCTGCAGCTCCTGCTGCTACGGCTGCTGCTGCTGGTGCTAATGCACCGCTCTGCTTGCCACCTGATGGCCGATCGAGTGGTGCTGCTTCTGCCGCCTCGCCAGCTGCCGCTGTCGCTGCCGCCCGCCGCTCGCTGCTGCCCGCCGCGCCGCCTTTCAAATTCAGGCGCCTGCCTTCTTTGCCCCGACCGTTTGCCCCTTCTACCAGCTGCTCTTCAAGCCCGCCGCTGCCGAAAAAGAAGGGGTCTCGGGGATCGTGCAAAAAGGTCTCGCCCTGCGTGCCCTCGCCGCCTAGCAGGGCGTCAAAGGGATCACTGTCTGACTTCGGCTGTGTGCTTGCCGATCCGGGTGCCGGCGACTCTTGCAGTAGCGCGTCTCTGCCCTTCCTGGAAAACGTCCTTTGCATGGTCAGTGTGCCATCGGAGGGGCGCGTTGGGTTATGCGGGAGCGATCTGTGGCCGCGCGGGATTGCCAGACGGCTTGGCTGGAAGTGCTCATGCGCCCGCCAGGCGGGAGGCGGCGGAGACACGGCGGTTGCGCAACCGCCGAGCAAGCACTTCCGGAGGGCTTGCATGCTGATGCGTGTAGAAGGCGTTGCTGCAACTGCATAGCATATGCACGAGTTGGGTGCAAGGAGGCACGATGTGGGGCCAAGTTGGACCAGAAAATAATAGCCTACGTTGTCCAAGCCCACACCGCAAGCCTGGGCGCTCAACAAACCCTGTGTTTGTGGGCCAGTTTCTGCCACGCCTTGAGGTATAAATAATAACAGAATAAACAACAACCCGATACAGCGCATGCAACCACGCAGGCAAAGCGTGGATTTCAAAAGTTCCGGTGCGGTTGCTGTGCACAGGGGGGACTGCACGCAGGCGAGAACAACAAACGGATGGGTCAAGTGCGAGGGGGAGGATGCGAATGAGGAAAAAGTCTTTCGGGGCACGGAGGAACACGGCAGGACGCAAGGGCAAGACAGGGTAGGGGTCGCTGTAAAGGCTGATGGGGTGCAGAAGGGGGCAGAAAGCATCCAGGGAACAACACGGCAGAACAGCAGTGGCATGGTTCCAGCGAGAGTCACGAGGCAGGCGGAGGCGCAAGAAGCTGGCCTTTGCGGAGGATGGCGGGCAATGGATGGCACTAAGCATAAGACACTGCCATGTGGGCATAAATGATAGGCCAAACTGTTAAACGTGGCCAGCAGCGGGCCGCCAGGGGTGCTCAACGGGAGGCAGGCCTGCTGTGACGCACGCGCTGCTCACATGCCGCCGGGGGCGCCGCCGCCGCTGCTGGTGGGCTGGAAGGCTGAGAATGCGCCGCCCACAACCACTCGCCCAGCGCTGCCGCCGCTGCCGCTGCTGCCGCTGGCGGCGCCCACGCTCAGCGGCTGGCCCGCGGCCGCCGCCACCTGGGCGGCGTTCATTGGCGCCACCCCTCCGGGGGCGTTGCTGGCGCCGGTGGTGTGCAGCTCGGGCAGCATGGGCAGCCCTCCGGAGGTGAGGGGGGAGAGGCCCCCGCTTGACAGCATGTCCAGGAAGCTGCGCAGCACAGAGATGTCCAGGGCGCCAGTGGACAGCGGGTCCTCGCCCTGCTGGCACAGGGGAGGCAGGCGGGCAGTGGGTGGGGCGTGAGCAGGTGTCAGGTAGCATGGGCGGTGGGCGGGCAGGGGAGGCAGGCCAGGCAGGCGGGCAGGCCAGGCAGGGTTTTTGGTTGGGGACGCAGGGCGGGCCGGCAGGCAGGCCAGGCTGGGTAGGCAGATGCACGTGTGTGGGTGCGTGTCTGCGTGTGCACCCGCCGGCTTTGTGCAGAAGGTGCGCAGACCTCCTACGCGTAGGCGGAGCTGAGCAGCAGCCCACCATGCCCTGCCGTGGGCTCCCATGCTCACCAGGCCCGCGGCAGCCGCCTGAAAGGCAGCCGGGATCTGCATCTCGCCGGCCGCTGCCGCCGCCGCCGCCGCCTCGAAAGTGCCGGGGGCTCCGGCGCCGGCAAGCATGCCTGCCTGGGTGGCGGCCCCATCCATGGGCACGTCGCCCTCGTGCGCCGTGCGCATGAGCGCGTTGCTCACGCTCTGCAGCAGCAGGCTGCTCATCTGCAGGCGGCGGGCGGCGAGGGGCGGGCGGCAGGGTGCGAGGGCAGCGGTGAGGCAGGAGGGCAGTGGGCGCAGGCAGGAGGCAGGCCGGAAGGCAAGAGGGCGCAGCATGATAAATTGCATGCCCGGCACTACCCAGCCACCCCTTGCCTGGTCATGCCAACCGCACGCGCAGCACGTGAAGATCAAGCGGGAGGCGTCCTCCATACAGGTCACAAACATACTAAAGGCAGCACCCACAATAACCAGCCCTTGAGCGAACAAGAGCGACTCGCCTGTGCGTCCAGTGCGCGCAGCATGAGGGCGTCGTCATCCAAATCCATACCCTGCCCCTGCCCCTGTGCCTGCTGGCCTCCCAGCACGGGCTGCATGCCGCCGCCGGGCACGCCCTGCTGCTGCAGGTGCTGCTGCAGCAGCAGCGAGAGAGCCGGTCCCAGAGGGTCGGCGGAGGAGGGGTTGACCCCGGCAGCGGCCGCTGCCGCCGCCGCAGCCGCCGCCACCGCCGGGTCGGCGCCAGGCATACCAAACATGCCGCCGCCGGCGGGCGGCGCGCCAGGGGGCGCGCCTGCCGGCAGCGCGCCTGCACCGCCCGCTGCGCCGCCCAGCAACTGCTGCAGCTCTGAGGCCGTGGGCACAGCATGCTGCATAGCCAGCCGGTCGGCGGGCAGTGGCTCCTGCAGAGGGATCTCTGCCAGCAGCTCTGACAGAGGCTTGTGCCGCTTGCGCCGCTGGCGGTGCGGCTGGCGCTCCGCCTGCATCATGGCGTCATCCTCGTCATCATCATCGTCGCTGACCACAGCAGGGCGGGCAGCGCCCGTGGTGACCGCGGGCTGCTGCTGCCCCGCCGACATGACGCCGCCGCTCAGCGCGCCCGACACGCCCATCAGGCTGGCGGCCGCGCCCACGCCGGCCACCACGCCAGTGGGCGCTGAGGTGGAGCGCTGAGCTGGCTGCGGGGGCGCCATGCCCGGGGGGAAGCCGGACATGCCGCCCAAATGGGAGCCGGCAGAGAGGGAGCCGCCGTCTGGGGTGGGGTCCTTGGACACCGCGGCGATCCAGGCGGCCAGCTTCAGGGCGGCTTCCGCCTTGGGCCCCGAGCTGAAGGGGTTGGGCGGCAGCAGGCGCGCCAGCAGGCGGCGCAGGCGCAGCGGCCGCGCCTCCTCCTGCGCGCTGCTCGACCCGCTGCCGCCCGCGGTGCCGGTGCTGTGCGTGCCGGCGCCGGGGGGCATGCCGCCCAGGCCCGAGGCGGCCCGCTGCGCGTCCAGCACGACGCTCTGCCCGGTGGGGTCCTCCCGCAGGGCAGACACAAGCATTGTGTGGTCGCGCTCACTCAGCTCCAGCTCTTCCAGCAGCTGCGCAGCCAGCAGTGGACGGGGGGGCGGGGCGGGGAGGCAGGTCGGCGAGTGAAGACGGGACGTCAAGGAAGGCGGGGGGGGATGTGATGGAAGTGCGTGCAGATGCAGCAGGGGCTGGAGGCAGGTGTCAGCGAATGTAGGAAGGCTCTCGAGGAGGAGGGGTGGGAAGCAACGGGCAGGGAGGTAGGTCGGGTGCCGAACGAAGACGGGCGCTCGCCGAAAGACGGGGGATGGGATGAAACAGACGCTGGTGGAGGCAGCAGTGTGGTCCCCGCCCCTACGGCCGACCAGATCAGGCGGCCCCGGCAGGCCACCTCTCCCATCCTGCAGTACGGCCAGCACCCACCTTGCGGTACAGCCCCAGCTGGTGCACCGTCAGCGCCAGCGCGCGCCTCGCCAGGTCAATCAGCGAGTTGGGCTGCACCCCAGAGCCGTCGCCCTGCGGCAGCAGGCACAGGCGCAGCACGCGGGGGGCGTCAGCCGAGAGGTGAGGTGACGCGGCGGTGCAGGGGGGCGACAAAGAGGTGTGCAAGCAGAGGATGAGGGCAGGCACATGCAAGGAGAGCAGGCTGCCTGACGTTTCAGCACAGAGGCACAGGCCTGAGAGCAGTGCCTACCCACTGCCGGCCACCCAGCCCAGGGCCCATGCAATCAGGAATCCAATAACGTATTCAATGAAGCAGCAAAACAGAAGTTAATTACGACGGTCAATATATAGGCAAGGCTCACCAGCGGCACCTGCCAGCCTTCCGGCACCCACTGCCCGCCGCGGCCCGCCGCGGCGCCCACATCGCCGCTGGCGGCGGCGGCAGCAGCGGCGCCCGCGGGCGACTCTGCATGCGGCCGGCTGTTGACGCCGTCCCCCGCTGCAGTGGCTGCGCCGCCGTCCTCCGACATGGGCTGATCCATGTCCTCGCTCTCCTCCGCCCCCAGGCTGCTGGGCTGGCGTGGAACGCTGCGCCCGCCGCCAGAGGCCCTGCAGCGTGAACAGCGTGGGGGGCAGTGGGGGAGGTCAACATCTGGCCAGCAGGAGGACAGAGCGTGGGGCAGAGGCATGTGATTGCAGGCGACAGCTGCAGGGGCAGCACCATTTTTGCAGGGCGGCGGCGGCAGCATCAATGCCGCTACTGTCACGATGAAGGCTTGGGAGAGCAGAGGGCAGCCGCGGCGGCGGTGCGGCCGACAGCAGCGGCAGGCAGCGGAGGCTCACCCGGCGCCCTTGGCCTCCTTGGTCCTCTGTTTCTGCAGGTGGTTCTTCACATTCTGCAGGCAGGCAGAACGTCGGTGTGGCGGGCAGCGCAGCAGTGGTCAGAGAACAAGCCATTGACCACGTGCACAGACAAGCATCATGTGAGGGTCAGCAGCAGCAAGAAGCCAGCCAAGCAGGCGGCCAGGCAGCTTGCCGGTGCTAGCAGGATGCATACGCCACGGCGGCTGCCCACTGCCCCACTGCCAGCCCCACCCCGCCTGCAGCCCCGCCCCGCCCCATGACACTGCGCCCACCTGCAATGTGAGGAAAGGGAAGCGCGGCTGCAGGTGGTCCAGCAGCGCTTTTGGGCGCGCCTCGTGCAGCCCCCCGCACTTGTCAAGAGCATCCAGGTACGCGTCCTGGAGCCTGCAGCGGACAGAGGTGGCAGGGAGTTGAGGGAGCAGCGGCAAGTGGCGTGCTGTCCGGGAAAACACCACCTGGGGTGCATAAGGATGGGGTGGAGGGCGGGCGGGGGTAGGGCGGCTGCGCTCGCTTGCTGGCAGGCTGACAGTGGCGCACACAGGGTCAGCGGGCAGCCTCTTTCCCAGGCCAGACACTCCAGTGCAACTCGAACAGGGAAGCCAAGCTAGAGCGGAGGGCCGACAAGGGTGAAGATAAGCAGCAGGGGCCACGGCGAGCGGCGACTCACTCGCCGCTCCAGCGCATGTACTTGCGCTTGAGCTCCCCATCGTCCTCGCCGCTCATCTTGGCGCCTGCCTGCGAGGAAGAAGGACAAGGGTGCAAGGAAGTGGTGGCGCTGAACTGAGCTGCAAATGGAGCTCACCGGGGAGGCAGCACCGCCGCCAGTCCCGTTCTGCTGCTGTCCCGGCCGGCGCTTGGCCCCACACCCCCACCAGCCCTCCAGCGCGAGCCCCACCTGCGCCTGGCGCCCTCTTCAAGGGCGCCGCTTGCGGCTTCAAAGCGCCTTCCTGTGCCCAAGAAGAGCTGGCGACGCCTGCGCCGTCCGGGGGGCACACTGTCAGTCGGCGACGCTGCATCCGGCCTGGCGCCCGGAAACGTGCGTTGCTGCCTCTGTTGGGCCTGACGGCAGGGGCGTCGCGGGGCATTCAAGCTTACAGGGCCACCCTCTCATGCGGCTGCTCACGCCCACACCCCGGCAGCCGCTTACCTACAAATTCCTAGGGTATGCGTGGGTTGCAGGAACGAGGATACGACGCCGCCTCCCAGCAAGTGGTTCCTTTGCTGCTGGACACCATCACGGCAAGGGTACCCATGCACTGCGACTCGGAACTCTTGTGTGGCCATGTGAGCTGTGCACGTGCCGCAGGAAGCTCGCCCGGAGGGGAGCGTTGCAAGCGGCGCCTGCGCACATTTGCTTTCAAGTCTGGCGCGCCCGCCAGCCGCCGCCAGACTAGCCCGCCGCGTTAAGCGCCTGGCTATGGTGCGCCAGGGCACCTGAGGCTGGCAGGCTGGACATTGCACACGAGGTCGGTGATGGCATGCACAGCAGCAAACGAATGGGAATGACTGGCCGAGTGCGTGCTTAATCCCGCAGGCGTCCCGGATGATCCTGCAGCGGTTCTTTTACATGCCAGGGCGGTGGCATGTAATGTATAACAACTTGCACACTGCAGCACTGCAGTCCCTGGTGAGGGCGAACACCGAACAGGGAGACCTGCTCCGCTTGCCATGCAGCTTTGGAGCATCGCATGCCCAGCGCCCTCCCTCCCGCCGCCTGCCGAGCCGCGGGCGCCGGGCCGCACCCAGCCGCGGGGCAGTAGGCAAGCTCCGCCAGCCCATTTTCACAAGGCATGGCGCAGCGCCCGCCCCATGCCGCAGCACTGTGCTCCGACAGCCGGGGACTCTGGGCTCCCTCATCTCAGGTGGCAGCCGCTGGAGTGCTTCTAGCACGTGACGGGTGTGCCACAGGGTCAGGGGAAGTACGCCTCGCTCTCATCCTCATCATCCTCGTCGTCGTCGTCGCCGCCCCTCCGGCGGGGCCCCCTCAGGGGGTCCATTGTCACCTCTGGCAGGAAGTCCTCACGCTGCAGGGGCCACAGTGCACAGCAATGCAACGGCAAAGTGAGGAAGTCCGCTGGTTGTTTGTGTGTGAGGCGGGCCCAGAGGGGAGTAACGCCAAGAGACATGAGGCAGGACGGAAGACTTCGCGCTGCAGGGGCCACAGAGCACAGGGCAAAACCGTGTAAGAAGGGACGGTCGTCAAATGCACTTGAGGCAGGCCAACGGGGGGTGGCGCAACGAGGCCTGTGGCAGGGAGTCCTCGCGCTGCAGGCCACAGAACGCAGCCACACCGTGTCGGGAGAAGGCCGGCGACGTGTGGTGTGGGAAGCAGGCCAGGGGAGCAGCTCCGCCACGAACAAGGGATGCATGAGTGCACCCGCGAGACACGTGGCAGGGCGGGACGGTGCTACAACCCGCCCCCGATCCGTCACAGCCCGTTGTTGGCCCCCGTCTACCAGATCCCCTATTGTGTCCCACACTCCAGACTGATCTCCCGCCCCACCTTTGGCACCGCCCAGTCGTCATTTGTCCCCACCCACCACCACATGCCCGGTGTGTCCCAACCCCAGACCATCCTCCTGCCCCACCTTTGGCACTGCCCAGTCGTCGTTCTGCCCGCCCACCACGAGCTGCCGGATGCCCAGCTGCTCTCGCGAGAAGGTGGAGAGGGTGTTGATCAGCACATCCAACGCCAGCTCATCGGCGGTGCCCATGTCCAGCCTGAGGGGGAGGAGAAAGAGGGAGGGAGGACGAGGGCGGCGGTGAGGAGATGGAAAGACAGGTGGGAAGACAAGAGGGGGGCAGAGGGTGGGGAGTGTATTGATGGGCACATGCCGCGCCTGCCCTTGTGCAGCCTTGGAGGAAGCAGGGAAGGCGCACAGAGGGGCACGACGGGGGGTAGAGGGTGGTCCCACGTTCCTTTGCGCCTCCTCCGTCCCAGCATCCATCCCCAAGCCGCCCCCACAAGCACCCCCAGGCCTCCCCTCTCCCGCAGCTGCACCAACCAAAGCTTCGCGCTGCAGCCCAGCCTCACCAGAAGCCCGCCCAGGGCCCCTGCAACTCTAGGGGCGCTGCACCTCAATTGGTCCCCAGCAGCACTAGAAGCGCGCCCATCCCTTCCTCCATTGCAGCTGCACCACAGCTTTGAGCATCATCCCCCAGCCTCACCAGAAGCGTGCCCAGGGCCCCTGCGACTCCAGCGGTGCCATGTCATGGAAGGTGGCCGCCATGCTGGCGCTGCCGCCCTCCTCGTGGTCGTAGTTGAGCTCCTCCAGCTCCTCGTCCTGATGGTACAGCACCTGCGTGTGCCAGATGGCAGGGATGGCAGGGCAGGGAGCGCAAGGAGGTGAGTGGTAGAGCACATGTGCAAGTCGGCAAGTTGGCAGACGGGGGGCAGAAGGAGGTGAGAGCATAATGAGCGCTGACTTCAGTGCAAGTGTCAGCCGTACTTCAGCTTTTCCAGCTCCTCGCCCAGGTGGTCAGCACCTGTGTGCCAGATGACAGGTATAGCAAAAGTGGGGGCAGAAGAAGGTGAGATGACGCATGAGCGGCGCTGCAGCAGCAGTGTCGCTGGAAGCAGACAGAGCTCCTCCACTGCCCAGGCCGGCCGCCGTGCAACCTGAGAGGCACATCCTGGCCTTTCCTCCTCGCGGTGCAACACCAGCAAACACGATTTGTATGGCAAAGAATGCAGAGCATCTGGCTAGGGGACGTGCAGCGCTTGCAGTCACGGCATTGGAGGCAGTGCCCAGGAGAGACGAGGCACCGCAGCGGGGCAGCCCAACACGCGGCACTACCCCGCAGGCTGCGCCGCAGCGCGGCGCTGCCTCTCAGCAGGCGCAGCACATGCGCTGCGGCACGGCACGGCACGAGTTGCCCCGGCATTCACCTGCAGGTTTGTCGAGTTGAAGCCCCCCAGCCGGCCCACCAGGAACCAGCTGTTGAGCACCTCCTGCGCCCAGGGCAGGAGCAGGAGCAGGGGCAGCAGTGAGCGTGCAGCAGTGGGTGAGTGCGTGCAGGAACAGCAGCACCAGCACCAGTGGTGCGGTGGCAAATGCGCCCTGCGTCTCTGCCTCCCTCTCACCCCCATATCCAGGCGTGCGCGCCCACCCGTCCTGCCTTCCCCCCCATCCCTGCCTCCCTGCCAGCCCAACTCCCTCCCTGCTCTCGCCCTGCCGCCCCCTGCACCTGCAGCATCTCCAGGTCCCCTAAACCTGAAACACTAAATCCTGAACCCCTAAACCCGCACCTGCAGCATCTCCAGGTCTCCGGGCGTTGGGGGGCGGTAGAGCTCCAGCCAGAACCACAGGTTGAACTGGTCTACGGGATTCCTGAAGCTGCAGAGGATCGACCTCAACAGGTGTGAAGGGTGAGAGAGGGTGAGAGGACATAGTGGTGGGGGGTGACAGGGTGAGAGGACATGGGGTGGTGGGGGGTGAGGACCTGCAGGCCCTGCCCAGGCCAACCCAGTGCATGCCCCGCCTCCCAGCACCCCTTCCAACCCTGCCCAGCCACGAATCATGCCCTGCCCACACCTGCCTTCCAGGGCCGCATCCTCTCCAGTGCACTTTGTGCCTGTTTGCCTGCCTGCCTGCCTGCCTGCCTGCCTGCCTGCCTGCCTGCCAACACAGCAAGGCACACAGCACAGTCCCACTACTACGCTCCTTGCCCCCCCACCTCCCCCACCTGACATCCATGGGCGCATCCTCCCCGCCATACTTGGTCCCCATGATGCGGGCATGCAGGGAGTCCATTTCTGCAGGGCGTGGGGCGGTGTGGGTGGGTCAAGTGGGGCGCAGCGGGCGGCCGGCAGGCGGCGCACAGCAGGGCACAGCAGGGCACAGGGGTTGGCGCAGTGGCTGCAGCAGGAGCAGCAGTGGCAGCGGCAGCAGCAAGAGCAGCAGCAGCAGACATCTTTGCAGTTGCACGCGAGCCAGGGCCTGCCGGCATGATGCAAGCGTCATGTAAGCCACCTTCCTTCATGCGGTGCTGCCACCCACCCTTTCCGCACACACTGTGGCTGGCTCTGTGGCATGCGATGAGAATGATGATGACTGTTGGCCCACCCAACTTTCTGCATGCACTGCTGCACCACCCAACTTCCTCACGCGCTTCTGAGCCGCCCACCCTTTGCGCACACACGCGTTAAGCCACCTACCTTCCTTCATGCGCTGCTGCACCACCTCTGGGTTGCCGTTGGACCCCGCCAGCAGCCGGGCCGCATCCTCATCCAGGTCCGCCGTCGCCTCTAGATCTCTGCAGTACGCACACACGCAAGGGGCGTGCAGCAGCAGGGTGTGATGGGTTGCCTGACGCTCCAGGTAGCAAGCGACGGGCGCACTGTCGGCGGCTCCAGGAAAGTACTGCTTCCGCCACACGCCAGGGAGTATGCACTGTGTGCCATCTGCTTTTATTTAATTGCCATCATGCCAAGGTGACCGCTCATGGCATGCGACACAAGTGCTACATGTTTCATTGACCTGAACCACTCTGGCTTGTCGGCCGCCGCTGCCGCCACCGCCCGCCGCCGCTGCCACTGCTGCTTGCCGGCTGTCGGCTGCCAGCGTTGCGGCCTGCCGCTGATGGGTCGCGGGGCTGCTGCACACGAATCGCAGGCCCTGCCGCTCGTGGAGGGCATTCCGCAGGCGCGCGACACGAAGGTGCCAGCCATGGTCGCACGGCGTGCCCCCAAGAGTTCGTGCGTTTCTAATGTGCTAGCAATCGATATGCATGCATGCTGGCGCCGCCCCGTTTGTGCACATTCAACTGCGCCTGCTGAGGTGGCGGCTGTGCGCCGCGGCAAGCGTTGCCTTGCAGGCAAAAAGAGTCGATGTGAGTTACAGGGCAGTCAAGTGTTGCATATAGTGCGGTATTCTACATGTGTTGGCAGGAGACGTGCATTCGAGGGGAGTGGATCAATGGCAAAGCCAAGGGGCGGTAGGCGGCGCTCCTAATGGAGAGCGCCCGCCGACGTGTGCTGCAGTCGCCCAACAGGCGGCGCCGCATACGCAATTTGGGTGCGTTTGGAAGTGTGATGAGCATGTGTGGTGGGATCTGATGCCCCTACTGAGCATCACCCGGGCAGGCAGCACTTGAAAGTGCTTCCTTCTGCACTGGGAGCAGCGGCAGCCGCGTGCACGTGCCAGCCGCGCGTGCTGCCTGGCGCCAAGCTCGGCACACCACTAGATCATGTTTCAAGCTCCCTCGCTTGATGATGCCTAGACCCTGAGGGCCTTCACCTCGACCAGCAGCGCCTCAGCCTCCCGCAGCGCCGTCTGCACCCCAGCATCCCCCACAGCGCGGTGCGAGGGCGCCATCTGCTCCAGCCGCCTGCAGAGGCAGCAGGGAACAGGAGCGAGTCGGGATGGGTTGGACGCGGGCACAGCGAGGGCAGCCAGCATGGCAAGACAGAAGGCAGCGGCAGCTGACAGCTGCGGCACAGCGTGGCAGCACGTGCAGCGGATGTGTCCATGCAGAGGATGAGTGCATGCGGGGGTACACACAAACAACCAGCGGCGCATGCACAGCCATGCAGTTGTCCCACGGGCCCTCCAGTGGTCAGCCCGGCGTGGACAAGCCTGCCCAGTGCTGCACCAGCCCTGGCGTTCCACAAGGCCACCCCCACCTGCTCAACATCTCCTCCACCTCCACACCTTCACCCACATTGCCACCAATGTGTATTGCTCCCGACCACACCATGTTGGTACTGCCAGCCGGTACCTCCCCCACCTGCTCAGCGTCGCCTCCGCCTCCCGCAGGTTCAGGCGGATCATGTTCTGCCGGCTGGCGTCGGTGTTGGCCTGCAGCGCCGCCAGCTGGTCCCTCAGTGCAGCCACCGCGGCATTCACCTCCATCACCTCCGCCGCTGCAGGGGCCAGGACCACGGAAGGAGCGCACAGGTGGAGAGGAGGTTGACAGGGTAGGGAGGAGAAGCAAAGAGGTACGTGCATGCAGGGCAGACGCAAGGAGGGGCGGGGAACAGTGCATGTTGTTCCACCTGGCCCGGTGGCGACAAGTGCTGGCATGCAAGCAGCCGGCCCGGCCGCCTCGCACTGAGGCCGTTCCAACCGCCGCCCCGCCCTGCCCACCTGTCTGGCTGGCTGCGATGGCTGCGGGCGTCATGGGCGGCAGGTTCTCCTCCTCCTCAATCATGATGATCTCCTCCGTGTCGCTGCAGGCAGGCAAATGGAAGCAAGCAGGCAGGCAGGCAAGCAAGATAACATCAAGGTATGGCAGGGCAGGGCAGTCAGGCAGAGGTAGGGCAGCCCATGGGGCCGCAGGTCTTCCCCTTGTTCCAAGCACCACTCCTTCAACATTGCAGGGCAGGGCATGGCAGAGGCAGCGACGACGGTGTCCAGCCTTCGCTCCAGCCTCGTGTGGACCCTGCACCCCACTTCTGTTAGAAGTGCCATCCCCCTCCCCCCCTCCCTCCTACCCTCACCCTCCCGCCCGCCCTTACCTAGTAATGGTCCATGTCGCCAGGGGCTTGCCCGCCGAGGCGCCATTGCTGCCGTTGCTGCTGCTCCACCCCTCGTCTTGCGCTGCAGAGAGGCAGGCGGGGCAGGGGCGGGTGCGGTGGGAGGCATGCGAGGGTGGACGGCACACGAAAGGAGGCCACCTGGCTCGCGGCTTGCGCGCCTCCCTTCAAAGTCTACAACACCACCCTCTCTCCCATGCCAGCCACACTACACGCCCCTCTCCCTAGCCTCCACAAGAGGCCCACCTGGCCGCGGCTTGAGCGCGTCCTTCAGCTGCTCCGGCAGCGCATCCCTCAGCGGCTCCGGCAGCACGGCGCCCACGCTGCCCAGCACCTCTGCCTCGCTGGCGGTCCCCTTCTGCAAGAAGGCCACCACCCGGTCCTCCAGCTCGCCCAGCACCTCCGCCTGCAAACCATCCATAAAGGTGGCGTGCAACACAAGTTTTGAACTGTAGTGCAACTGCAGAAAGAGTTGAGCAGGGTGGGGTGAGCCAACACCCGGACCGCCAGCTCGCCCAGCACCTCAGCCTGCACACCATCCGTAAGCATAGGATACGTTAAGAAGTTAGGGCTGTATTGCAAGTGAAGAAACAGCTGTGCAGTAAGGCCACCACCAGGCCCTCCTCCAGCTCTCCAGTAAATTCAGTATGGCATCACGTTGTGAAGGTAGCAAGGTACATGGCATGTCAGGCACGACTGCCGAGCAAGTGACTCCACACAGCCGGAGCAGCCACCCCCGCAGCACCCACAGCAGAAGCGGCAGCACCCACCTGCTCCCCTTCCCTGAGCAGCGTGATGCACAGAACTAGGACGACAGCCCCGATGCACAGCACCAACAGCGGGGGCCGGAGCAGCACCCACCTGCTTATCCTCCATGGGCCGCGGGTCCTGCGCCAGCATGCTCAGCCGCTCCACATCCGCAGGGCTGCATGCAGGGGAGGCGGCAGCGGTGGTTTGGGAGACATCGCTGGGAGGGGGCTGAGGCGGGGGTTAGAGCAGCGGCAGCCTGGAGGGAAAGTGCACCAAGCAGGCATTGTGGCCCCTTGAGTGGCATGGCGAGCTGCCGTGCTGCAGAGACAACCCGCTACTACATGGGTACGCCGCTGTTCATCCGCCGCGGCTGCTGCTGCTGCAACGACTGCTGGCGGCGCCGCCCACCCGCCCAGCAGCACTGGTGCGCACCCCTGCAGCCAAATCCAACTTACAGCTTCTCAAGCACCTCGGGCAAGCTCTGCAGTGTCCCCAAAGCCACCCGGCCGGGCAGCGCCAGAAGGTCGAAGGGGGTGCGCAGCAGCGGGAGCAGCTTATCCCCCACCCCGCCAGAGGCGGCAGGTTGCGTGGCTGAAAAGGGGGTTATGCTCCGCCGTGCGGTCACCACGAGCCCTCGCGACCTGACTGCCGCAACTCTCGGTCTGGCGGCCGCAATCTGCATGATGGCTGCTTGTAGCAGTGACGCAGTAGCTCGGCAAACACCGATCAATGGGTCCTGCGGGGGATTGCACTTTCGGCTCCCCCGCCACGTTGTCGGTCGTGTGCAGCGTGCTGTGCTTGTTTCGCAGTCACGGGGAGCCCGGGAGGCAACACGATTGGCAACACGACAGCTTTGCATAACAGCAACGGTCCGGTGTGCACGACTTGCTCGACGATTGCTCTCTGCACTCAACCCAGAGCTTTGCGCTGGCCTCTGCTCCGTGCGCCCAATCCAACCTCTCAGAGGTGGCGCATCTGCCAGTAGGGCACCTTGCAGGCCGCCTATAGCGGCAACCAGGCGGGCAGAGCGGCGGCAGCGGCGGCGGCGCCTGCCAGCCCCACCGGGCCCCTCCTCAGCGTAGCGAGACACCTCCAGCCAGGCAGCCATGGTGGAAGCAGTGAAGGGCAAGTTCACACAGGCTCCCAAGGGCAACAAGCTGGTCATCTTGCTGGGGGTGACAGCGGCGCTGGCCATCTCGGGTGCGCAGCAGTGGGCTGGCGGCCGTGGAGTATCAGAATGGTGTGGCGCATGGGGTGGGCATGGTTGAGGGCAAGCTGATGATTGGGGCGATGCTTGCAAACGAGCGAGGCAGCCTGGGCATGGCTACGTGGTTTGTGCAGCCCATCCCAATCCCCTGCTGTGCCATTGCGGGCTGTTTGCTGCCTGTGCTCCTGCTCCTCCGCCATCTGCCCAGGTCGCCGCGCCGCCGTGCTGCAGGAAGCGCACGGCAGCAGCAGCCGAGCATGCGCCATGCAACGCCCCCTACCGACGCCCCTGCCTGCAGCGCTGCCCCTGCTCAACAAGAAGGTCATGGACACTGAGCAGAAGATGGCGCAGCTGAGGGACGGACAGGTGGGCGGGGCGGGATGGCCAGGTGGCAGCTGCGGGATGGGCAGGCGGGCGGCGCGTGCACTTCGGACTAGGTCAGCTGTGTAACACTGTCACGCTTCGGTGCAGGCGGAGCGGGCTAATTCAGTAGTAGCACTCGCCGCGCTTTGAATGGATAGGTGGGGTGTGCCAGCTGGGCAGGGCAGCAGCGGGGTGCAACGGGTCAAGGCGATTCGAGAGTAAAGGGCTCCACTGTACTGATGTCAACCCATGTGTGTGCTGTGCTGTGCAGTATGATGTCATGGAGGCCAAGAACGAGGCGCGGAATCAGCGGCTGCAGGGGCCGCGCCGCGATACCGCACCATCTTGATCCCACCGCCCCAGCGTGCATGCGTAGCAACGGCATGCTTGCAGCGGCACCTGCAGCGCGCAGTGCAGCAGCAGGGCCCCCGGCGCCTGCCCACCACATGTATGGGGGTCGGCGGGTGCGGTAGGGTGCTTACCCTGTTGTTCCACTCCCGTGCTTCACTCAATGCCACCTGAAGGAGTCACACCTGCGCCGCCCAAGCTGTGCCCTACACCTACCAATGTAATCAAATGGCTTGCAACAGTGATAAGACGAGTATGAATTGCGCAGGAGTAGTGAATGATAGGGCACTGGCATGCTGTCAGCAGCAGGTGTGCAGCGCCGCGCTCAGCTGCGCTGCCAGCCAGCTCATCACGGTCAGGCAGAACCAGGCAGCCCAGCGCAGCTCCGAAGGCGAGTCTGGTATCTCCAGAAACACGTTCCGCATCAGCCACACCGCCGCACGCTGGCTGGCTGTCTGCTCCTGCCGCCTTTCCCCCACCCTGGCGGAGGCTGCACTGGCTGCCTGCCGTGCCACCAGGAACAGGGGCACCACCCAGCCGCCAAGGATGAGGAGGAAGTTGAGGGCGGCTGTACACTGGCGCCGCCGGCTGCCCTGGATGAGGGCGTGAGGCAGGAGGCCGGCTGTGCCCGTTGCCAGCAGGGCATGGAGAGTCGCAAACCGGTCCTCCATGAGTGGGCTGTCCAGCAACTGAAGGCGGGTGGTGGCGAGACAGGGGGCAAGGGGGCGGGTGGGGGTCAAGATGAGAGGGGCATGGCAGGTGGTGGACAGCACGTTGGCCATGCCTGGGCTGCTGTGCCACCCACCCCACATCTTGCAGGTCAGCTCGGGTGCGTGACGCCAAAGGAAGTGGCGCAGAGGTGCCACGGTGCTGCTGCTGCTGCTGCTGCTGCTGCTTGCTCTCCTTCAATGGCCGTGTACCCCCTGCCTGCACCCACCCACCGGTGTCTGGCAGTCGCTGCGGAGGGCGATGATGGATGCGAGGGACAGTGTTTGTATGCACATCTGAGGCAGCAGGTCCAGCGGCAGGCCGGCGCCGAAGAACAGCAGCATGTGCGCGCGGCAGCCTGCGGGGAGCAAGTCACAGTGTGGTGCATTTGTAGCATACCCAGGGTTGACGTCTGCAGATGTGGGTCCTGGAAGCGGAGATCGCCGGCGGCAGCAGCGGTGGTGTGCACGCCATTGCACAGCAACTGTGGCAAGCATGCAGCCAGTGGCAGCCTTGCACAAACGCATGGCACGGGTCCCTACTAGTGCCGGCACGGCAGCCCACCTGTCAGGACGCGCATCATGTCGGCGACTGCGCCCAGCACACCCGGCGTGGGAGGCACCTGCATCTGCAGCTGGCAGTCTGCAACCGTGAACAGTGCTGGAGACATGAGCTGATAGGTGCCGACCGCCCAGGGGCGCAGGGCGCGGTAGCTCGCGGGGGCCGCTGCTCGCCAGCACAGCAGGGCCAGCGTGGCTGCGAATGCCGTGCCCATGCCAAGGTTGTGAGTGCGGTCGTCAAGCCGCCCTGATGCCCACAGGAACGGCCAGAGGATGAGGTAAGTGGCCAGTGCAAAGCGGAGCGTGAAGGCGTCGGGTTCATCTGCCGCGGCGGCGCTGCGTGCGTCGCCGGTTGGCGGCGTGCCCGCGCTCATTTCAAAGCAAGCCTGCGGCACAAGGTGAATGTTATTGAGACTTGTCGACTTCTCGAGTGTAGGATGCCCAACATACGGGGAGGGGCAGCCAAAGGCCCATTGTAAGAGGTGGCCTCTGGGCGTGACAGCACAGTGTGCCGGCGCGCCGGGAGGGGCGGGGGCGGGGGCGGGCAGGCAGATAACAAATTATGCAACCCGGCCCCACCTCCACACAAGTCCTTGCAAAGCTCGGCGCAGCCTCATTTCATGCCATAGAGCTGTCACCGATACCCACCGCTGGCGCACGCTGGGCCCACGGGGCCGGGGCACCGCGGTCCTGAGTAGCACAGCCGACACCTCGCTGCAGGCGCACTTCCGGTGGTGATGCGGGAGTACAAGGGCGAATAGCACCAGGCAACCCAGAGCACTCCGGGCGGGCGGCATCAGTCGTGCATGCGGCTGCTCTGCAGACACACAGCACTAGCGCGCTGGTACTTCATTTCCAGCTGCGCACCGTTGGGTTTATCCCCCTCTCTGAAGATCACTGAGTGGCCACACGGCTTGCCTCTATGCCTGCCACAAACACTAGCAAGACGCCAACACAGGCTGTTTCAAGGCGGCAGCTCAGCAGCTGGTTGCCAGCTTCATGCAAGACCTGTCCCGGACTTGCGACACGGGTACTGCGAGGTGAAACCCCTGCTGACCTGTGTGTGGACCACGTTTTGCTCCTTCCTGCTCGCCGCCTCTCCTGCCTCCCATTCATGTGCTCCTTCCTCTTCATTGCCTACCAGATGTTGCAGGCACCTTCAAGAGGCACATAATGGCCACATCTGCCGTTCGTAATGCAGCCAGGGCTGCCAGCAGAGGTGGCGGCACCCTCCCAGCTGAGGTGGCGGCACCGATGTCGCCCCCACGGCCGCGTTGCGTGACAGGCTGGCGAGACGTCCCGTTGACCGACGTAAGAGGTCAGTGCCGAGCGCAGTGCACATTTAGGGAGGTGACATCGTTGCCGTTTCCCTCATCTGATGCATGTTACAGGACACTAATTGGACATGATGTGAATGATGCGCAGGCCGCGTCACGGATGCCGCCATGTCAGCAATCATGTATGGACGCAATGAGCTGCGCCACCAGCCAGCTAAGCACCACAAGGAAGAACCAGGCAGCCCAGCGCAGCTCAGCAGGCGGTTCAGGCGCAGCATGCATCTCCAGAAACACGTTCCGCATCAGCCACACCGCCGCACGCTGGCTGGCTGTCCGCCCCTGCCGCCGCCGCCCCGCCCTGGCGGAGGCTGCGCCGGCTGCCCGCCGCGCCACCAGGAACAGGGGCACCACCCAGCCGCCAAGGATGAGGAGGAAGTCGAGGGCGGCTGCGCACTGGCGCCGCCGGCTGCCCATGAGGAGGCCCCCCTGGGGAAAGGTGCCCACTGTGCAGACTGCCAGCAGGGCGTGCACAGTCAGCAGCCGATCCTCCATCAGTGAGCTGTCCAGCAACTGCGGGCGGCAAGGTGGGGGGAGGGGCGAGAAGGCGGGAGGCATGAGAGGGGATGTGTGTGCAGGGCGGTGTGGGCAGCCGCGTGCGTGGGCGGGCAGGTGAATGCAACAAGGGCACATGCCCGGCATTCAGGCTGCCTGCACCGGCCCGGGGCTGGGTGGTGTTGCATACCACACCGCACCGCTGCTGCCAAATGCCCGTCTGCCCCCTGCCTGCACCCACCCACCGGTGTCTGGCAGTCGCTGCGGAGGGCGATGATGGATGCGAGGGACAGGGTTTGTATGCACATCTGAGGCAGCAGGTCCAGCGGCAGGCCGGCGCCGAAGAACAGCAGCATGTGCGCGCGACAGCCTGCACAGGGGACCAGAGGTAGGGTGAGCGTTCATTATTCAGGTGCGCGGCATACTGTGTAAGCAAGCCGCAGGCTGCTGGTCAAATATGGATACCACAGGGGCGGCTGAAAATCGCAGCGCAGAGGGCAGGGATGTGGATACTAGTGCCGGCACGGCAGCCCACCTGTCAGGACGCGCATCATGTCGGCGACTGCGCCCAGCACGCCCGGCGTGGGAGGCACCTGCATCTGCAGCTGACAGTCTGCAACTGTGAACAGTGCTGGAGACATGAGCTGGTAGGCGCCGACCGCCCAGGGGCGCAGGGCGCGGTAGCTCGCGGGGGCCGCTGCTCGCCAGCACAGCAGGGCCAGCGTGGCTGCGAATGCCGTGCCCATGCCAAGGTTGTGAGTGCGGTCGTCGAGCCGCCCTGATGCCCACAAGAACGGCCAGAGGATGAGGTAAGCGGCCAGTGCAAAGCGGAGCGTGAAGGCGTCGGATCCATCGGTGGCGCCTGCCAGCTGTGCGGCGGTGGATACTGGGGGAGGAGCTGCCGTCGCCATGCTCGGCTGCGTGCACGCAGTGCATGAATGCAGAGTAAAGCGATGAGTTAGTTTAAAAAAGTTGGGCGGGCGCTGCCTGCTTGCTGTGCACGAGCGGTGGGCCCAACGGCACAACACAGGTTGCGCAGGCGGAACCAACGCAGGTGCGGCAGGCTGCAAAGGCTCGGCGGGTGGCTCGGCATCACCGTGCGTGACGCCTCCGGCATGGATGAATTGTAACACAACGCGCTTCAACCTACCTTAACGGCATGAACGTTTGCCAAAGCGCTGCTGGCTGCGCGATAGTGAGCGCTCCACCGGTGCGCTATGTGCGCGTGTCCATAGTGAGGTCAACAGCGCCAGACACAATGGTGTCATGGCTCCGATCAGGAGGAAAGCCGCTCGATGCCCTGGCGGCGTTGGCAGGCATTCGCCGACGGGATGGGCGGCAGCGCCCGCAGCATGCCCAACAATGCGCGGCCTCTCAACAAATTGCTAGCCTGCTGGTCCCAGATGTTTGTGTCCCTGAGGTTCAAGAAATGTGTGCGGATCTTTCAGGTTGACAGACGTCGAAGTAGGAGGCACAAGGCAAGGTAGAATGCAAGGAGGGATTGCAGCAAGGGACCACTAGGCGTGGTAAGAACTGCAACAGAGTTTAATCCCCTCCGTGCCGCTTCTTCTTTTTCTTCTCCTTGTGCCGCCGCCGCCCTTTCCTCTCCTTCTCCCTGCCTCTCTCCTTCCCGCCCCGCTCCCGCTTCTGCCGCTTCCCCTCCTCGCCGCCGCCCCGCCGACGCCGCTTGTGCCGCCGCGACTTCCGCTCCTCCCCACCGCTATCGCCGCTGTCGCTGCCGCTGTCGCTGCTGCTGCTGCTGGAGGAGCCGTTGCCTCCCTCGTCATCCGACGGCAGCGCCAGCCCCGCCGCCCGCAAGAAGGCTTTAGCCTGATCCAGCTGCGCCGCCGCCGCCTCGCGCTCCTGCCGCCGCCGTGCTCTCTCCGCCTCCCGCTCCATCCGCCGCCGCTCCTGAGGAGGCATCAAGGCAAGCCGCACTGCCTCCTCCTCTTCCTCGCTGTCCATCTCACCCACCACAAACTGCTGGTTGGCAGCCTCCAGAGATTCGCCGCCCCTGGGAGGGCTGCGCCCCGCTGAGGGTGCGTGCTTCAGCTCGTACCGCTGCTGCTGCTGCTGGTGTACCGCCTGAATGCCGCTGAGCACATTCTTCAGATGCCCGCCAGGGCCCACCGCCTGCCCCCGCCCGCGCCCCTGCCCCTGCTGCTGCCCCGGCGCCTGCCCTGGCTGGCCGCCCCCCTGCTGCTGCTGCTGGTGCCCCTGCTCACCAGCGGGCACCGCCTGGCCAGCAGGGCCCACCGCCTGCCCGGCGGCCTGCGCCCGCTCTGCCCGCTCCAGAGCGGCGTCGTACCCTGGGGGCTTCTGGTACAGGAAAGCCACGCTCTGGCGCTGCCGGTACTTCTCCTGCTCTTCGGGGCTGCAGGGAGGGGAGGGCAGGGGGTGGATTGGGTGAAACTAGACGGCTCCTGCCAATCGTGCCTGGCCATCATGATACACACTCTGCCACCCAGCACATGAGCACCGACAGCGGTTCCAAATAGGCCTCGACCGCCGTGAATTATGCAGTTGCCTCTGCCTTCTCATCCCCCCCCCCCCCCCCCCCCCCCCCCCCCCCCCCCCCCCCCCCCCCCCCCCCCCCCCCCCCCCCCCCCCCCCCCC